>VZRZ01007775.1:216884-261823 GCA_013398175.1 Climacteris rufus
GGAGTGAGCTAGGGGGAAATTGTAAAGTTTTAATTGGTAAATCTGTGCTGATATGCGAAGGGACCGAGTCTATAAAAGTGTGGAGAACTCATGACTCGTCATCCATTTTGGGTGATGCCGCAAGGAGGGGGCTTTGTCTGCCCTAAATGTACCTTTGAAGGCCCTTCAAATAAATACCCACGTTTTATTCCCTTACTCCTGCCTGGCCTAAGTTTTTGGGCTAGCCTTTTAGGCATCACTGTGTAAAAAGAGCTGGTAGCCAATAAGGGCATGGCGAGTGAACTGTTGCAGGCTGGAAGCTGACATGTACGTGTGTGTGGTTTGCTCTCAGGACAGATTTTTCAGGTACGGTTTTTTGGGGTTTTTAAATATTGCAGAACAGTCCTAAATATACATATTCACAGCTGTGTTATTATGAACCTAAGCACTGCATGGATTCACCAAGGGGAAATTATGTTTGACCAATCTGATAGTCTTCTATGATGTCAGGGCAGATGGGTCAATGAGGGGACAGGAGTGGATGTTGTCTGCCTTGATTTCAGCAAAGCTTTTGCAGTTTCCCATTACATCCTCATAGACAAGATCAGGAAATGTGTGTTGGATGAATGGACAGTGAGGTGCATCAAGAACTGGCTGAGTGGCCGAGCTCAGAGGGTTGTTATCAGTGTAATAGAGTCCAGCCTGAGGCCTGCAGTCAGTGGCACTCCCCAGGGATCAATACAGAGTTGAGTTTTATTCAACTTGTTGAACGACCTGACAAGGGGATAGAATGTACCCTCACCAAGTCAGATGATGACATGAAACTGGGATGAGTGGCACAACTCAAGGTTGTCCTGCCATTCAGCAGGACCTTAATAGGTTGGAGAGCTGGGTGGAGAGAAACCTGATGAGGTTCAACAAGGGCAAGTGTAGGATCCTGCACCTGGGGAGGAATGACTCCAAGTGCCAGCACAGACTGGGGCCTGACCTACTACAGAGCAGCTCTGCAGAAAACAACCTGGGAGTCTTGGTGGATCACAAGTTGGCTATGACCTGGCAGTGCCCTTGGTATCCTGGGGTGCATCAGGAAGAGTGTGACCAGTAGGTGTTACAATTCGATGGATGTTAAAGTCCTCTGCCCAAGTTAAGGTGCAAACAAGACCAAATTCAATACTACAGGCTCTATTTTGCAAAACTGTGTGTATAGGGGAAAAAGAGGAAGAGAAAGGGAGAAGAAGATAGTGCAAGTAGAAGGTAATTGACACCATGGATCCAGGAGCATCCTATTCATCTTTCAATGCCTTGGGCTTCTTGGTGCTGGGTACTCATCCCCTGGTTCACTTCCTGAGTCATTTTTATACAGTACCTTATTTGCACAAGAACAAGCTGCCCAAGAGATCTTACTCTCTCTCTCTGGAGACATTCCAAATCCACTTGGACTCATTCCTCTAACCTTCTCTAAATGACCTTGCCTTTGCAGTGGGGTTAGACTAGATGACCTCCAGAGGTCCCATCCAACCCTAACGATTCTGTGATTCTGAAATCTCAAAAATGTTTGAAGATTAAATCGGACAGAAATAAAACCAGAAAATACTAGGAATTAGCTGGATAAGAAAGAAGTTGAAAATATTGACAGTATGTCATGAATACATGAAGTGTCTATGGTGTTGTCATCCCCATCTCAAAAAAGGAAGTAATTAACAAAAGAGTGAGGGAATGGCTTTCATATATGAGAGATAACAAAGGGAAGAGAATGATTAAACAGCAGTTATAAAATTCTGACTGGTATGGAGAAAGTGTTTGCTGTCATTGCTTGATATTCTATTAGGAAAAGAATGCATTAAATGGTATTATCAAGTAACAACTTTAAAACCAACAGAAGCAAGTCTTTTTCAGTCAAATTGTCACTTAATCATGAAACTCATTCCTACAGGACTTTTTGGTTTAAAAAGGACAAATGGTTTAAAAGACAATTATACAAATTTTTGGAATTAAATTCTATTAAGGCTATTATCCAGTACAAAGTCTCCCAGACTGCTGGCTGCACAAAGATGGGGGAGTTTGTTGGGAGTCCCTCTGCTGTTTCTTGTTTTCTGCTATTTGCATAATTACACACTCATGTCTCAGAACCAGGATAGGTGGAAGTTTGCTGTAGCTCTGTATATCTGCTCTTCAAATTTAAGGCTCAAGTCTTGGCAGTTTTAAAGACTCAGAGCCTTTGAAACAGAAACCACAATTGCACTGTCTGACCAATTTTCTAAGTATGCAGTGGCTGGTCTCAGTGAAGTGTAACTGCCCTGTCCAGCCAGAGGGGTTCCCAAGGGCTCACCAGGGTTGCAACCTTCCTAGAGAAAGCTTCCCGCAAGGGAAGAGCCTTTCCAGGGGCCTTTGCAACTTCTCTGGAGCAACTGGTGGTCTCAAAGAGTGTAGCCACTTTGGCTAGAAGTGGTTTCAGCTCGTAGTGATTCAGCCCTTTGTGAGAAAAGCTCATTTGAGAATACCTGGGCAAGCCCAGGGACCGAGAGAGACGAGGGAGCCTTGTGTGGTGAATTCCTCAGGTAAGCTTTATTCAGCCATCCCTGTGAAGGGAACCAGAGGCTAGGCTTTTCCCTAAAAGTCAGGGGTGCTCACAGGGGGTTTATATGGGGAAGGCAGGGTGGGATGGACATCAGTTTAGCCAACAGGATACAGACTATTACCATAAAAAGAGCAAGGCATGTTGGGGGTAACTCCTGGTCACCGTGAGCTTTAGGAGGGTTCTTATCTCTGAGGATTTAGCCCTCAGGCATCTTTTCTCCAAGGGAGAGCAGAGAGCTCCAGCGTCAGTGGCTGGCAGCGCTCCACACAGCCCCATTTGTTTCATTGGATGTACTCTTCTGAAAATTTGGTGGTAATTTGTATGTCAGTGCTGATAACCATTATTACTGATCAAAGAAATACCAAGGATTACAGAATTAGTCTTTACTAACACAAAATTCTCTGAGTAATAATAATATCAAGTCCTATCAGCTATTAAAAAGAAATCCCACTAGATGGGGTTATAGTTTCAAAGGAAGAATATACTCTCATCTGGTTTGAGGAGGAGCATTTCTTTTGCTTCTTACTTTGTTCAAATTGCCAACAAAATTCTGTGAAATTAGAATATATAGTCTTTATGTTTTCAGTTCAGGAATAGATTTGTTTTGACCATTTTTACAATCAGTACAAGCTACTGTAGCTTTATCTGAGTAAATTATTGATGTATCTGAGTAAATTATTGGGACAGTGTTGCTACTGTTCATAGATTTCAGTGGCTGAAATTTGTTTTTTTCTTTGCTTCCGTGACATTACTTCAGTACCATTTTACATGCTGCCATATAACAGCAGAAGAAAAGAGTGGCACAAATCATCTTAATTTGGCGTCAGTAACATAATTGGTGTCATAATCGAAACTGTTTGAAACAGAGGTTTTGTTTATTTAATTATTTCTGTGAAAGAAGTCTGGTTAGAAAAGGGGTGCTGGGTATAACTGAGTTTGAATTCTCCTGAAAGCAATACTAAATAATTACATTGAATATAAGTAATAATTATGTTTTTAGATCCTTATTACTGTTCAGTTGTAAAAGAAGTTTCTCAAATGAGAATTATTCAAGTATAATAATAACCAAAAGAAAAAATGCATACACAAAAATACAATGAAAACAAATTGAGATTGAAAGACAAAATTAATTTTTTACATTGTCTCATTTGTGATTATTTAAAAATTTACATTAATATTCTTGTACCATATTTGTTGTTGTTATGCTAAGAACACTCTAATTCCTACATCAGTTTAGTTACTATTTATAGGAATGTCTTGCATTTTACACTTTTAGAATGATGACAGGAATCTCAAGGTTCATCTTTGTTCTAATGAACTTAATTGAATTAGGTTAGCGCTAAATCATTTCAATCTACAATTTTTGATACAAAAGATGATGAAATTTAGCCTTTAAAATAGAAAGGAGGAACTGGGCAAAGACAGGAACTCAGGGAAATTAAAAGTAACCTAGTGCTAATATCAAATCTTGTGAATTCCAGTAAGAGGTATTGGAAAATTAAGCATCTTTGAAAATTATCTATAATTTATCAAAACTCTGTTTTTGGAAGTTATTTAACATCTCAGTTCTCTAGCCATAGTATGAGTTTTAATTTAGTTCAAATTCTGAGAATGGAATTTCTGACTTTATATTGAACCTACAGTCACTCATTACACTACAAGTATAAACAACAGCTGTGACAAATGAGAAGACTATAAGATGAAGAAAAAGAAAAAATAACAAAGGAAAGGGGTTTTACTTCACTTTTGGCTCACCAACTCTCAATATTTGAACTTTTTCTTTTTACCAGCAAAAGAGATTTCTAGCTTGGCATCTGTCAGGAGTACTGTCATTTACTGTATGAAACAAACAAAAAAGCATGGTGAATATACAATGGCAATTTGTTTTCCTCCAAATTCATCAAGTGAATTAATGGAGTTCATTCATACAATTCTGAACATTCTCGCTGAACTTTAAAATACCTTTTCCCCCCCATTGTTCAAAGATGGTATTCGTAAGTGGAAACAGGATTACCAACTGTTGGAGACTGTCTAATATTGGGATAAAATATGTTAATTTATATTGTGCTTGCCAGATGTCTTCTAATTTCATGTATGCATTACACTGTAATTCAGCTCTGATGAAACTTTTGTGTGTGCTGCTAACTTATTTGACTCATGAATAAGAAATTCCCCTTTGGCTTATACATACGATTTTTATTTTTAGTCTGTGCTTGAAATCTTAGAATTAACTAAAAGTCACTTTTGCAATTATTTTTTAGATTGTACATGTAGTACACTTATTGCACAATTAAGGAGTTTAGACAAGATAGAGTTTCTCCTTCATTATCCCTTTTAAAATATATAATTGACTTTTGTTTTTTTCTGTAATGATGTTGCAGAGAAACTTGACATGCTTCAGCAAGGATAGGGAGGAAGGATGGTGAGCTGGAAATTCAAGAGCATTTTCTTTTTGTATTATAGGTAATTCATACCCCACTAGAAGCATCTATGTGACAAGATGTAACATGTTGTTTTCAAAACAAAAAATAAATTATTATGTGAAATTATTATGGAAGAATAATGGAAGTATGTCATGTAAATTACTTATTTAACATTCTTATTTGTCAACAGTCCCTCACACTGGATTCTCTATCCCCATCCATCTACAACTTTGGGGAAGAAGAGCATAATGCTTGTGTCTGAAAAGGACGTACACATTGTTTAGACCATCTCCTTAGCTGTATAGACAAAACATCGAAATTTTTACATCAAGCACAGACTGCAGTTATGGATAAGATGTGTAACATATAAAAACATATGGCAAAACCTAGTGACAAAAATTGAAAGATTAGCCCATGAGATCCCCTGCAGCTGCCTTTGTTGTGTAAATGAGTGGTATCTTGCAACTATTCAGGTTAACATGCTTAAAGGCAAAGTTGTGTAATTTTGTGATCCACAGCTGCAGGATATTGGTCATTTCTTACTTTTTACCAGCAGTTTTGGAAACAAATTTCAGTTTCATTTGTGTTCAGTTTGTGTACATCCATAAAAGTATTCAAAAGTTTTGTAATGTGTTTACTTCAGATTTATCTGTGCAATGATAAAGATGTGGTTTCCATCATTTCTAGTAATACTTGTCAAGTAGATTATATAAAATACAATAGCCAGTTGTTATTCAAGGTTTTATTCTTTGTGAACTGGAGAAGGTGATACGCACATTTAACCCATTTTTTATAGCAATGCATCAAGGAGTAGAGATCAATTTATGTTTTTTTCTCAAAGCAGTCTTGGGGTACTTCTTTACAAGGTGTTTTATTCTTAAGTACATGAAAATACTTCAGCTAATTGAATCAAATTTAGATAAATGTCACATTGCTGGGTCGTGTCTAGCCTCTCATCCACCAGCACCATTAAGTTCCTTCTTGACAGGGCTGCTCTGCATCTGTTTATCCCCCAGACTGTATTGATATCTGGGGTTGCCCCTGGCAGTTGTCTTTGTTAAATCTCATGAGGTTTCCATGACCCTAATTCTCCAGTTTGTCCAGGTCCCTCTGGGTGGCATCCCATCCCTCAGGTGTGGCAACTGCACCGCACAGTTCAATGTCATCTGCAAATTTGCTGGGGATACACTTTATTCTCCTATCTACATCACTGACAAAGGCATTATCCTATTAAAACATTAATAATTCTAACCATCCTTTTATTGATTTAATTAAAATAATAGTTAGTTTCTGCACAGTCACAAATAATTTACTTAATCATAAAACACAAGGATTAGCTGAATGTTCCTGTTATTAATGAACCGAGCAGATAAATGAATTGGATTGATTCAGATCATAATATACAATCTCATAAGTCTGTGGGACAATATTGTAAATTATCCCATTATAATAGTCTCAGAGTGGTCCCTTAGGAAGATTAAGGGAAACAGGAAATCTATTTGTATGTCAAAATGGTACAGTCTGAAGAGGGATGTTAGCATCAAAGAGAAGGCATATATGGATCACATGGGAAATCTTGCTGGCTTGGAGCAATACGTAAAAACACTTGAGCCACTCTTTAGAGGTTCAGAAGGTCATTTAGCTGATTTCTGATGGGAAATGAGTGAGAAGAAACTTTTTCTAGGTTCTTGTTTCTTTACTTACTCTGCAAGGGAATAACACATTCAGTGATGCTTCAGGCATGCAGCAAGTTTGACATTGGGGCCATATTTTGAAGACACTCGCAAGTATATCAGTGCTAGGCCTTTGAGTGTGTTTAGATCTTGGGGTTACCTGGTAATTAAAGGACAATAATTGTTGTGGAAATTACTATATTATTAAAATACAGCTTCATCAAGTGGGATCCAAGTTGCAACAAGTAAGGAACATTTTCAATTTTCATTGTTCTTGGTTTTGAAAGTATCTCTACTAAATTGATATGCCTGTCTCTTGTGTTGTTTATGAGGTTTAGTAGCAGAAACAAATTATTAAAGAAATGCCACCAGCTTAAAATGCTACAGAATCCTGAAAAATTTCCTGCAGGAAATGGCAGGTTACTTATGGTGCCAGTGTTAAAAACTCAAATGCAAGGCTTCAAACTTAAAAAGGGAGATGGTATTTGACCTTTATCAACACAGATCCTTCTTCATTTAAGCTGAGTTCCAACATTTAAATTAATTTACTGGCTATATATGAGAATTAGAAATCAAAGCTCAGCCATAACTGTAGTGGGTGTTGCTTACTCGCTTTATTTAATAACAATCATTCAGCCAAAACCAGCTGCAGTTTAACAGTTTGCAGCAGCTTGTACAATTTAGTAGGCAAAAAAAGACTATAGGAGAGTCAACTCGAAGTAAATGAAAAATGCCAAGGGGAAGAATATACTTACTTAAGCCTGAATTTGCTTCAGAAACAGAAAATATGGATATCAAAATTTCCAGTGTAAACAATGCATAGCAAATATTTTCTCTATTGAATTTTCAGCTGGCATTAGTCTTAGCTGCTTAGATAGATCCATTGATGGTGCTACTGTTCCTCTGCTTCTCTGGTGTGAAGCAAGAGTTTATTGAACCATAGCTTGGTCTCAAGCTTACTATTAGGTAGTAGAAAGGCCATCCTAAATGTTTTCACTTTTCTATTTCTCTGACCTTACATATCACATATGTCACCAATTAAGAAGAATTTTCTCACTTTTTATACTTTTACAAAATAATGGAATATTAACTGTAAAAGACATTTAATTTCTTTTAAAAGGCCTAGAGTTTGAAGCATTTACAGCACTTCACTTTGAATGAGATATTTATACATTCCCAGGCACTGCAGAGCAGTGTTTTGCTATGTTCCTGTTGTGGTTTGACAGGGTCTGGTTTTTTGAGCGTGGTAGAGGCCAAAAAGATAGCTCCTGTGAAAAGCGGCAAGAAGCTTCCACAGCTGTCCAGCCAGGGGCTATCTCTGATAGCTCTGAAGATGGTCATGCTCCTAGCCATGGCTGAGTCAATTAGAGGGGGAGGTAATGCCTCTGTAACAACATACTTAAGAAGGAGTCACCAGTAGTACACATGGGCGCTGTAGATGTAGACAGACAAAGAAGGAGGAGTACAACATGTGGAAGAAACAGCAAATATGGACACCATCAAGGTCAGCCAAGGAGAAGAAGGAGGGGGAGGAGGTGCTTCAAACACCAAAGCTAAGAGACATTTTTGCAGCCTGTGGTAAGGACTGTGCTAAAATGCAGTGTCTCCCTGCACCCTGATGGTCCATGAAGGAGCAGAGATCCACCCCCAGCAGTGGGGAAGGAGTCCACTCCAGAGAAGGAGGGGTGGAATCCTAGAGGAGGGACCATGGTCTGGAGGGGGGCTGACATGGATAACAAGGCTTTTGCTCCCGTAGCTGAGGGAGTAATTTTTGATAAAAAGACCTTGTTTCCCCCCCATCCTAAGTTTTGGACCAACCCAGCCTTGGAAGTACCGTACCTTTGCTAGTAGAAAATGTGGGCAGCTGTTGTCAGGCGAGCCACTTGCCAGGAAAAACAAAATTTACATCACAAGATGCCACAGCACTGGCAGGAAGAAAATCTGCCTCTTCTCCCGAGTAATTGTTAAGAAGGAAAACACCTCAGAAATGAACTGACTGGCACCCTCCCCCTAGTTCTCCTTGCTTTTTTAGGGGAAGGAGGGAGGGGTTGTGGGGGGGGAGGAAAGTGTTTTAAAAGCTTATGTTGGTTTTTTTTTCCTCCTCCTGACTTTGTAATAAATTCACTTATCACTTTTAAGTTTGAGCCTGTTTTTTGCCTGCTTAGAATGTTTTTCTCTCAGAACAGTGCTTATCTCCTCAGAATACATCATTAAGGAATCCCTTCTGCTCTGTCCAGTGAAGGAGCAAAAGGAGGGGGAAGCAGCTTTCATGGGGGCTTTGGCATTCAGCCAGGGCTCAAACCACAACAGTTCCTGCAACAGGAATGGTGATAGCAGCTACTGCTGCTCACTCCTTCACTCCAATTTCCCTGGGGTGTCCTATTCATAAAATAACTGGCTCTAGTTTTCAGTTTTTAGTGCATGATCGTATAAATACCTTGCAATACTACATATTCAGCTACTTTTTTAACTGGAATTTTAATACCATTCTTTAAGTTACTGATTATTTTGAAACCCCTTTTTCACTATGAAGAAAATGGCTCTCAAAACACTCACAAGAAAAAAGCCATCACTAGTAGCTAGGGATTAACAAAGTAGCATTTTGAAGAATCAATGTAATTAATCAAAATTAATGTGTAAACTCACAGCACACTTAGTAAGGATATCCATGTAAGTTCCAGGTACAGGGAAATTGTGAGTTCTGATGTTTTAGCCTATTAGAGCACTTTTTTGAGAAACTTAGAAGTTAAGAATCTGTGCCTACGGTATAGAGAATTTTATGCTTTAGTGGAGTCGGTTATTTCCCTTTAGCTGTATTTACACCTGTATCAGATTTCAGAATTCCCCTTTGGATGAATGTTTGTTTCTCTTACACATTCTTTTGCCATTTTTTGTTTATTTTGAATATGCAGCCTTGGATTTTGCCCTCTGTGCTTCAGAAAGGATTAAAGAGACAAAAGCAGTCCTAGAACAGCTGAAGTATGTGTATATTTTAGTATCACTTCAGAAGCATTTCCTTTCTACACAGAATTTCAGTCCTCTGTAATTTTACTCAGGTATAGTGGAAGAGAAAGGAAAAGCAGACATTTTGCACGTGCTCCCCTTTCCTACTTGCTGTTCACATGTAGTCATGTAATAAATGCTACGGCAGCATCAGCACTGCTCCATGCTGCTTCCTCTTCAAATAACAAACTAATAATGGTAATGCTTTTTTCCAGGAATAAAACTCCTGTTTCAAGGGTTCGGTTGAAAGTATTCTTGATCACAGTCCCCCATAGCAGGAAATGCAGGGGGGCAAAGAGAAATAGGCAATTATAACCATTTTCAAACAAATGAAGAAGTACTCTGTACCCAAAGTGACAGCACTTATGACTTCTTTCCTTTCTGAGCAAAAAGGGAACAAAATTACAGTACCTGCTTTTATAAACAGAAGCAGCGAGTCTCGTGCCCATTTGGCACAAAAAATTGCAAAGGATTCCCTTTTCCCATAGAGATTTCAAATATGTTCTCTCTCTACAAATATGGAAGAGGAACATTTTATGTCACAATGTACACTTTATGTCACAGTGGACCTGACTTGCCTCCAACAGCCCCAATGATCCCAATAACTGAACCTGACATTTCATTCAAACCAATATTATTTATAAGCTGCAACCTCAGGAATTCCCCTGAGGACACTAATTCTTCCTCTTCATGGAAGCACGAGCCAACCTGTCCTGAAAACTATGGAGGCATAGTGCTGTCAGCTGAACATCTCACTAACTGCATGAAGACACCAGTATGGACCTCCCTTAGGCAAACACGTATTGTTGGTAATTATTTCCCTTGTCCCAATCCCTCCAATAGGCTTAAACCTCTCTTCCCATTCCGACCTAATTCCAGATGCTATCTGTATTTTCTTTCTCTCATTGGAAGCTCATTAGTACATCTGCAGTGTTATTTATGCTATTTCCATAAACCAAAAGTTAATAGTAAGGCAGGAGAAGATAACCCATAAAAATATTGCAATCAGAGAAACAGCAAATACCCTGAAGGAAAGAAGGCAGTTAATGATTGCTGTGGGTATCCTCTGGGATCCCAAACCAGCTGTCACCTTTTGTCTGTTTGTTTGTTTATTTTGTTGGTGTTGTTATTGTATTCTACACTTGGTTGTTTTTAATTTTGAGATGAACTACACTTTAATAACATTTTGTTTACAAACATGACAAAACCGTGCTGAGGTCTCTTGCCTGCTGCTTAACAGTAGAGGCATGCAGTTGTTTGTGTGAATTTCAGAAAGGTTAGGTAATCTTTCAATTAAAAATGTTGAAGAACAATGGTGTAAGGAAATAAAATTTAGATCATGTGGCGTGAGGTTTCAACTATGAGGAGTTTTGAGACAGTTGTTCTTATACAATTATGTTGATGTATTCATAAGCAAGTTTCTAGCATAATATACTGCATTAGGTGAAGCAGAGCATTTGCTGGTGCAACTGTCTCTAAGATAAACAAAGCTCTGCTCTCAGCATCAGGCTTCTTAGGAAATGCACAGCAACAGAATTGCATATGTCTGAGCATAGTACACAATCTGAGGGCTAAGTGGAAACACACCACAGAAGATATCCCACAGCAAAAGATCGCATTTGTTAACAATTTTTGAATTATTTGTAAAGGTCCTTAACATTACCCTTGATTTATGCCACTGTCTTCAGTGCCTCTTGCACAGGTTTTTCCCATATGGAGCCAATTAGTCTACTGGAGAGACATACATTCTCAAAGAAAAAGATTGAATTCTTAATCTTAAAAGAAATAATAACATTTTGTCACTTCTAAGAATACTAAAACTCTGTAGAGGATCAGGTGACCAAAATTTGCAGCATTCTTATAAAGTTGCTTAGTATTACTTCTTTTTAGAAGATGAGGAGTGTGAGAAATAGAACTAGTTTAATGTTTTTCAAGTTTATGGTTATATAAAACGCAGAGGCTTCGACCCTTGATTCTCAGAACTCCTGTCTGGACTCTGCCTTTATTTGTCATTGTAATATGTTTTCATATAAATAGCAGAGTTGTAGTAAGTACATAAAACTCATTACTGTTTTCTGCTTTCAAAAGTATTTAATTTTGTTGTTTGGAATTGATTTCATGTGGTGCAGCCACAAAAACAAATGAAAAACATGAGAGCCCAAACAGTCTCATGGCAGAGAATCCATAATCATGAGAGACATACAGAAGGATTGACAAGAAGACAGCTGACATAATTCTATTTTGAAATCATCTGTTTCTGAAGCATATATTTATAATCCATATAATCACTGTACCAGAGACCCGCTTGGCCTGTAGCAGTAGTCTTTAAGAGTGCCATTTCTTGCAAAGGTTTCAGGTTACTATTGGTTATAGAAAAGGCATATGAGATGACTCTCACAGATTAAACTTGCTTATTGTCAAATGAAGTAACTATCTGGATTTTTACTCTCTCTACTAGTGCATCATTATCTTATATACATGCTTTAGTCAGAAAACTGTACCAAGTTTTATATGTAGCATTTTCAAAAGTAACATAAGGAATATTAATATCAGTATATTTAAATGGCATATGCATATTCTAAACTATATATCTCTGTAAAAGTCCACAAGGTTTAATCAGGAAAATATGCCCAGTGCTTAGATATGTGCAATATGTAACATAGAAGAGTAGCACCAACTTCTGAAGTAAGAAAAGCTTATCCAAAGCCTCCATTAATGTATTCAAATGCATCAATTGCTTCAAAGCACCAAATATAAAATCTTGGTGCCAGGACGGTGGTGTAAAACATTCAGATTGGTAACCATTGAAAAATGAAAAGTGTTGACATCAATATAAAAATTGAACTAGAACAAAATCTGGGGAAATACAGCCAGAATTGAAATCTCCACATTAGTTAAAATGAAGGGAAAATAACATGGTTACATTTCAACAGCAATAATGAATTAGAGGTAAGGAAGTTTGCATCAATATACTTTTGCTTTCCAGGTTTCTAATCTATACTAATTTTCTTTAAATACACTGACAGATTAATAGTTTTTGAGTTGAGGCACTGCTTCTACTTTCCTTGATTTAGAAATACGTGGGGGTTTTTTTGTTGGTTTTTTGTTTTTTTTTTTGTTTTTTTTTTTTTTTTTTTTTTTTTTGGTAGTGCTTTTTATGAAACTTGACAAGACAAGGCACTTCATGTGTTTCCTTACAGACACTGTTATGAATAAGCAGCACTGGGGATGCACACTGTTAAAAGATGTGTCAAAACAACATTTTCTTTTTAGTTACTCAATAATAAGTTGAAATGCATTTTAATTCTAAAAAATCAAACTGAAAGTTTTCCTGTAATACTTCTGAAATTTGTAAAATTATTTGAAGTCCTTTTAATACAATGAAGAGTAAGTTGAAGCTTTAGATGCAAGCAAGGTTAGTGTGAATTTTCATCAGATTATTATGTCTGAATCCGATATGTGTTCTACATGTTTGAAAGAAAAAAACATGTAGAACTCTCTATATCCTTATCATCTCCACAGCCATCAAAGGTGTATTGTGTATACTATAGTAGTGCATATTAGAATATCCTGTATAAAATAAAATATTAAATACTGTGCACGTTCTATTACATAACAAAAAAAAAGTCTGCCAGTTGCCTTAGATTAACATTGCTTTACAAACATGAAAACTTAACAAAATCCATTTAGGGTTCTGAAAATATGGCAATTGCAGCAACTTTTTCCATAAAAAGAAGGCTTTCAGGCAAGTTAGTTATCAGACTTTAGACAGGTCTACAGAGATAATGTGTTTTTTGGTGTTTTAATTGAGTCTAGATGGATATCCTAACATTGACTTACGTTACGATATCCTAACGTTGACTTTCTTTACTAGCATAGCTATGGCTGTAATTCAAGAGTTTATTTCCCAAGAAGCACAGAGACCTAACTGGAATGCATCTTACTTACGCATGTCTCTTTTACTTATCTCCTTACTTCATTTTCTGAAGACAGCTATACTCAGCAGTTGAGGTTCCTTGTTGTAAGCTTTATGAATAAACAACTAATTTTGTCCTAAATTTAGGTCTCAGTGTACAGCATTTCAGGTCCCACTTCAGACTTCTTATGACCACAGAGGAGCACAGCTTGAAACAGTGAGCAAAATGCAGCCTCAGCACAGATCCTTTAGCAGTATCATTCTCAGTGTTCATATAAAAACAGGAACCTTAATAAAGAGTTCCCAGACATTGCATGTAGATGTTGGTAGAAGAAATATCTTAATAATTTCCGAAGTATTGCCTCAACATCAAGGGAAACAATATATTTTGAAGTTTCCCTTTCCTTCATCAGATTCCCTAAAAGAAAAAAAAAACTGAGCAGTTAAGGTTATGTGATCCTGGGACAGGATATTTATTTGCACAGGATACTCTGATAGAACAAGCATATTAAGCTAAGTGATCCATAGCTGAGGTACCCACCCACCCACTAGACTATTTATTTACTCTTTCTGTCTCTAACTCTGTGTGTTTAAGTTCAGGTCAATTAATGTAAATGGAACAACTCTGGTAGGAAAGATTAAGAAGTCTATCCTAGATGTATCCTAGAGATCTGTCTTTCTGTATGAGAAAGGCACATACAAGCCAAACACAAAAAAAAAACCTGACAACCTTTTTGTATGTCCTCATATAATGGGAAACAGAAAGGTAAAACTACTCCAGGAGGCAAAGTAACACTGAATCAGATAACTTCTCATCTGAAAAGATGTGTATAAGTTTCAGACTGCTTCATCCATGGAGCACTTCTGGGTAAGATCCAGTTCGAACTGATGCTCTAGCCACTCCCTTGGGTCTGGCTGGAGACAGGAAGAGAAAGGTCACTGCTGAAGGGTATTACTGAGTGGGTAGTCACAAGACAGGCAGTGGGATAGTCATCACTGAAGCAACTGTGAAGAAGAAATGGCAAGAGAAGGGCCAGAGGGAGAAATCAGGCCTGCTATATGATTGCTTTTGTAAGTGAATAGGGTGAAGCATGGGAACAAACCTAAGGCTAACCCCTAAGAGAACCCATTTTTCTTTTCAACTTTCCTGATTTCTTAAGAGATGAATGACTTCTTATTACACATATCAGGAGAAGACCTACTAAGTCTAGGTTGCTTCCTTTTGCCATGGCTTTTACAAACATTGGTTGTGTTTACTCCCCTGAACATGAGCAGCATTAAGATTTTCCAGCTCCTTATGGTGTTTATTTTATATTACACAAGCAATGTGTAATATAAATGCATTTTTAAGCTATAGAGCAACATGGTTGCTTAGGCTGAAAGAAAACCTCTCACACATTGAGCAATTATATGACACTGTGAATGCACCTTACATGCTTCTGATACTGCAGAAAGAGCTGTGCAAATTTTTTGGTTGGCCATGTTTATGATTTCTACTGGGATGCACAACCCATAAAGTGTTCAGCCAACAACTTAATTGGGTCCATTGGAACTTGCTCCAAATTTTATTTTCTGTAATGATAAGCCAGATTAGAATTGGTACTTCAGACCAATGAGAGAGAATGTGTTGGCTCACTCTGCTTTTGGAAAAATGGGGAGGCAGAACATCAGTGTAAGTTTGAGGGCTTGCATTTGCTTGTTACTACTTAGAATGTAACTGCTTTCAGGTTTTTACATCAGTCTTCAAGAATACAAATTTTGTTAGCATTGTTCATGCAAGGTGATATTTTGCACATTTTTGTTTCTATCCCTTGCTATGAGTTCCTTGATTTTTAAAATTAATTATTATTCTGAAATCAAATAACATGTATCAAACCTATAATTTCCAAGCAGGTGACATAAAATTATATTGTTCAATAAACTTAATGCCTGATGTGTCACTACAGTTGTTTATGAAGAAGAAATACAGGATTAAATTCATGTCTCAGTCTCATTAGATTGTGCAAAATTCTACATTTCTGGGAAAAGAAAGATAGACAGGTCAGTAGTCTATGATCATTCACTGGGATCCCAAAAATAACATGCTTGTGCAAATGCCATGCACTTCTGCCTGCCCAGATGCAATAGAGATTCATGTTTTTATTTTTAGTTTATGTCTGATTAAATGCTTCTGTTCTTATTTTTCAGTAGAATTTATAACATCTGTGGAGTACACAAGTTATAGTCAATTACCCTGCTGTTACTATGACTTTGAGTTTAAAAGTCCGTATTGTATTTCACAGTCTTTTAATTAGACCCCTGCTAAAACCACTAGTTCAACACATGATAGCAGATTGATAATGTATTTTTTTTAAACTACCATAGCTGAGAATCAAGAATTATTTGATTCAAAGATTTCTAATAAACAAGAGTTCATGAATGATGAAGGATTTGCCAAGTAATTTCAGCTGCAAGTTGAAATTTATGCACTGAGTACCATATATATTGTACAATTCCATAATTTTTCCAAAATTTTCCCTGGAAAAATGTAACTTTTTTAGCATTCAAGCACCTAGAGAAAATGCTTCTTACTTTTAGACTGAGACATGATACTGCAAGATGCATGGTTAATAAGCATTTCTTTGGAAACAAATAGGATACATCTGTGCTATTAAAATGATTTTTCTTTGAAAAGTCAGTTAACTGGCCTGAGGAGCTTGTATTCCAGACAGTAAGATAAAACAAGCTGAAAAAAAAATCAATTTCTTTGAGAGAACTATTATATTGGTGCGTAAGACCTAACATAAGGAAAGTTCTTCCACAAGTATTTATCCATGTAACTGGAAATATATAATTGTTGTCAAAAAAACCTCATGTTGAAGTCAGAAAATTGGAAGAAGAAATTTTCAGTACTGCTTTATAATGTAAATCTCTGCGGCCTCCATAAGCCTGTTCATACATAAGATTATTTTGGAATGCTGCAATTTTTTTTATTCTCATAAAATAATAAATAACATTTTTGATATTAACATTCTGCAATGCACTTCTTAGCATAAGAAATAGGTAAGTGTTAAATGTGCATCCAGTGGAGAAACCAGTAAAAGAGACAGTACATCAAAACACAAAATGACAAATTAAAGGTTACTGTGTATGGTGTTTCAAAGAATAAAAATCTGCATTCATTCTTCAAGCATCATCATTTACTTTCAGAGTGAGACTTTCATACGGTTTAAAATTAAAAGCTAAATGCCATTAAGCATGTCAAAAATATGTACAATTTCAAGCTGCTAAGCCTGCAATTCAGTTGGAGAAATGCTGGAAATACTATATTTTATCACCTACTGCCATGTCAAAATACCTACGGAGCGGAGCAGGATTCTTCAAGCTCTAAAGTAAATTTGAAATTAAGATGGAATTTGCAGCCTTTGTTAGTGTCTTT
The DNA here is from genome assembly GCA_013398175.1 of Climacteris rufus. Lineage (NCBI taxonomy): Eukaryota > Metazoa > Chordata > Aves > Passeriformes > Climacteridae > Climacteris > Climacteris rufus. The sequence continues at coordinate 233,875 of VZRZ01007775.1, forward strand.
TCAAAGCCCGATCAAGAACTGTTGAGTTTTTGGTTTAATTCTCTTGGTGTGCCAATAGCTGTAGGAATATATAAGACAACAGTTTCTAAAGTTTCATCAGACATAAGTCTTCAAAGTTTTGTTTAATGGAATTTGGGAATTTGAAAGAAATATGATTTTCTGATTTGACTGGTGTGTGGGCAGTATTTGGATAGGTAAATGTGTATGTATTCCATTAGTGGTTAATCTGCTTGCAAGTTCTGTCCTTGGCACAGTCTATGAACCAATGTTGGGAACTTAACTTCTCCAGAAAAAGGTGTTGAAATATGGGAATAACTTGTCAAGGGGTAATTGCCAGTCATGAAGAAAGGGGATAACTGAGTGATTTCCAGTAATGAAAGGCAGATCCTTGGCTAAAAAATGCTTGCAGTCAGCCACTATGGTCTTTTCTTTCTCACCTCAAAGAAGCTGAGCTTCTGTACACCTCACAGGTACTTAAACTGCTTCTCCTGCTGCTTTCTGCATTCTACCACCTTATACCTCATGACTTTCTTGAAGGTCTTGACCTGCCATTTGAGGATTGTAGCTCTACAGAAATGACTTAAACACCATTGTGATGATTAAAACCACAGTACCTTAAATGTTTGTTTCTTTCAGTAAACTATACAAATCTTAAAATATTTCTACACACACACACACACATATAAATATAAATATTTCAGGCAATATTTCATTTCACATAAATATTTCTAGCAGTATTATATCAGTTTTCACTTCTCACTATTAAAGGTCTTAAAATTGACAAGAAAAAATATTATTGTTTCAGTTTTAAAATCCTTATGTCTCTCCACTGATGCAGGCTATTTTTGTTTAGTTCAGGATTGAAAATTCTGAAAAATTCTGGCAAACACTCACTTTAGAAAGCTCAGGTTTGGAATAGTACTGGAAAACTTGTGAAGAGTCCTGCCCTTGGGTAACAACAACCCCATGCAACACTACAGGCATGGGGCAGAGCAGCTGGAAAGGTGTCCAGTGGAAAAGAACCTGGAAGCGCTGGTTGACACACTGAACAAGAGCCAGCTGTGCCCAGGTGGCCGAAAAGGCCAATGGCATCCTGGCCTGTATCAGCAAGACTGTGGCCAGCAGGACCAGGGCAGTGATTGTCCGCCTGTACTCGGCACTGGTAAAATCCCTGTGCACAGTTCAAGAAGGACATAGACATGCTGGAGCGTGTCCAAAGAACGGAAATGGGAGCTAGTGAAAGATCTGGAGCACGAGTCCTATGAGGAGCAACTGAAGGATCTGGGTTTGTTTAGCCTGGAGCAAAGGAGGCTCAGGGGTGAGTTTATTACTCTCTACAACTGCTTGAAAGGAGGGTGTAGCCAGGTGGAGGTCAGCCTCTTCTCCCAGGTGACAAGTGACAGGACAAGGGGAAGTGGTCTCAAGTCATCCTACAGGAGATTTTCACTGGATAACAGGAAAAATTTCTTCACCATAAGGGTTGTAAAACATTGGAACAGGCTGAGCAGAAATGGTTGAGTTACCATCCCTGGAGGTGTTTAAATGATGTGTAGATGTGGCACGTAGGCACATGGTTTACAGGTGGACTTGGCACCATTAGGTTTGTAGTTGAACTCAATGATCTTAAGGGTCTTTTCCAACAAAAATGATTCCACGATTTAAGGTTTATCTAATAGATGTGTGTTCTTAATCTCCACTTTCACAGCATTTTGAGTTATGAAAGAGAAAGGCATCTCAAGGTAAATCAGTTTCTGGAGGTTCAGTATTTACTCGACACTAAAAGCCACAGGAGTGGCTTCCTTTAGGGCTTGTCCAAATAGGCTGGCAAAATGTCACAGCGTTACTCTGTTAGTTCAAGCATGAAAGTCTGTTCAGAGAGTTTTCTTATTACCTCAGTAGATGATGTTATGGTTTTGTGCAATGGTATTTCTGGTTTTCCATTTTTGCCTTCACTGTGAAATGTGTAATGTTTATCCTGTGCACTGAAAGAAGCAAAGAACTTGAGAAGAAAAAAACAGGCAAACATGAAGTTACAGGCTACATCAAAGTATGCAGTCAAGAATGATAAATTAATCCCATTTATTTTCTGACTTTGCAACTAGGGTGAAGTGGGAAGATATTTACCTTCACCTCAGTTTCTTAAGGCAGTTAATAGATAGATTTACAACAGTCTGAGGATCTGTGGGTAGGTATGTTAACAATTTTCTTAGAATTTTTTTCTTTATGTAGTTTCTCCAAAGCTCCAAAACCAAAATCAAACACATGAACAATCTATGAGCTGCTCTCACCCCCAAAAAATTTTGTTTTGCTTTTCCTATTTTTAATATGTGTTAGCTTACAGGATGTTAGCAAGATCAGAGGAGTTGAAATAGAGTATCAGGCTTCTGCTTTACTATCTCATATTAGCAATGAAAACAATGCATTATAAAATACAGTTATGGGGAACATACTTAATCGTTTCTGTTCATTTCACAGCAGACAAAAAAACACGTTTCTTAACAAGCTTTTTGCAGAAGCCAAGAACTCTGTGGAAATATTGACTGACAGATTTTCTCATCATATAAATACGTGTCCAAGATTCTGCTAAGACATTTTTGTGTGATAATATACAGTACAGCCTTGTACATACATGTAACAAAGCTGTCAGGGGTGGGAGTTGATTGAAATTGCAAAGTGAACAATTCTGAACAATTCAGCAGTTTTAACAAATGTCAATGTCATGCTTAAGAAAAAAAAGAAATGCATTTAGGCTTAACCAGCTTACAGTCAAGCTACTGCTGCCCCCCGGTGTCCATCAGACACATGAGCTAGTCTGCAACCACAGGATCTTTAAAAACAGGCAGGGATAGAATATGTAATCTGGTAGTGAGACAACTTGACTATCTGGCTTCATTCTTAATCTCCACATCACAAAAGACAATAGGACTTTCTCACTCAGTTAAGTCTACAGGATGAATAGCCATTATTTAACCGGGTCCCTCAATTAGTCTTAAAAGTCAACTGAGTTGATGACCTCTTCAAGTCTTTCCAATTAAAAAGGTACAACAACTATAACAGTGTCTTCAAACACAGCTGGGATATAAAATCTCAATTTTCATAATGATCTTAAAAGGGCTGCTTTGTTCCATTGTTCAGATTATTCTGGGCAAAGGACTTGCTTAGACAGATGCTAAAATTCTGACTCATTTTTAGTTCCTTTTAATAAGTTATTCAGTTTATTACTTTATATGTAAATTCTGAGAAAATTAATTCAGAATTTAATTAATAAATGCTAAACATTTGGGGAAGATATGTTGAATGTCATATATTTAAGGAAGAAATTGAATCTCAGCTTTATTAAAAAACTCTGAACTCAACTGAGGCTTCACCAGTGTCTTTGTAATGGATTATGCCCTAAAGTCCATTTCTGCATGGCACCTAACAAGGAAAGACAATTGTTTAAAGACCTTACAGGACTTCAGTGGTTCACAAAAAAGCAGAATCTTAAAATGCATCTTCACCCCAAACTGACTCAGTAGGACACTGCTTATATCATGATGACTAAAATCTGCAAACTCATAGTAGATCACACATTTCTATCTCTCATTAGGAACAAAAAATAGGAACAAATCATAATGTTATTAATAAATAGCCTGGCTTTATTTTATTTATCACTAAAAATCCTTAAAATTGTCATAGAAGTAAAATTCCCTCTAAGGTGGTTAATAAGCTAATCCATCTAGGCAAGCTTTCTTGATATTTAGCCAGTTTGGACAATACTATAGACAAATACCAATGAAGTATCTTCTTACTAAAGATAAATATTCCCTGGCATTTAAAAGTTTTATTTATTATGCAGGTCATACTAGCCATGAAATAAGCAAATGAATGTGCAGAAAAAGGAAAGTCCTTTTCTTTGTCTCATGCAAGAATCTATGACAAAGGACTGTATTCAAGAAATAGCCATATTAAGAAATATGACATTAAGAAGTTTTTACTGCCTAATGGGAGGCTCTAGACACCTTGAAAAATAAAGTTCACTGAAACATTTTGAAGCTGGAAAAGCAAACAGCTTTGGCATTCCAAAAAACATCTTGGTTGATGATATTTTTAAATGATGGGTTTTTTAGTATTGATGCCTTAGGAGTTTTGTTTTTCTATTTACTAAGTATTTGTGGTCCTGTAGCCTTTTATTGTACAGTTATGTAGATTCTTAGCTAGTATTTTCCTACCCCATTAGTTAGATAGACAAAACACATTCCTGCTCCTCTGGGAAGCAAGAACATTTCGCTATCCCATGTCTCAAAAAGTATAAACAAAAGTAGGGCTAGAAGTCAGAGGAGGTCTCAGTAGGGGGTGCAACCCAGGGGCTAGGTGACCTAATTGAATGCTTTTTTAATTGGACAATATTTGATTGAAATGTTAATTTTTTAAACATATAAAAACTGTAGAAACCTGATTCCAAGTGCATATAGCCACATTATGCACCTTGAAAGCTTTCATTAAAGGACCTGCTTTTTATGCTACTATTCTAATACTGTTGCAAAGTTTTCTTTCCTATGTTTTGGGCAGCAGTATGAGTAAAACCAAATTATGTAATGTGCACAAAGATGATTTGAAGTGTGGACATCTCTCTTTGCATTTTTGCTTGCAGGATCAAGAGAGTTCAGTTATGAAATTATTTTCATAACCATCCTCTGTCCTTTGTTTCTGTTTTAAGACAAATGTGCTTGTAACAGTTGACAGAATCAGAGGTACAATAAAGTTTAGAATTATGCGGGAGTGTTAATGGTATAGAAAGATTTTTCTTACCCATCTTCCTTTTACATTTCAGTTTAATTCAATATCTAATGAACATTCATGAATGTACTTATACTATCATGGTTAAAAGAAGAGGCAAACATGATTACTAAAATCAGGAAAAACTGCAATTTATTTACAAATTACAGATAATAACATTAGGTCGTGTTTACCTCTGTCAGCAACAGAACAGTCCTTGCAGCACCTCACTTATGCCAGGATAGAATTCCAACACTTTGCACTTGCATTACTGAAGTAATTTGAATTCATATGGAATGCAGAATTTAAGAACATTGTGATTAGAGTGGTTCATGACTATGATTCCAGCTGTCTAATCAAAATACAAATTAGCTATTACTGTTTGCTGCATTTTATCAGCGCTGTACTTGTCATGAAGAAATATTTCTCATGCCTCCACCTTTACCATATAAAGCTCTTCAACAAGAGTCACGAGGTTTGTGTTATGAAAGAAGTACACAAAGAATGGGTTGTCCTGCAGAGTGCATTCTGACCTTGGCTGCAGATCTACATTTCCATTATGAAGTATTATTCACTACAAATAAAGCACAGCTGGTATGTAGATTTAAATCCTCTCACCTAGATTAAATAGGCTTTGAAACAAGGAGCTATGTAGGGTTGCAGTGATCAGCATCCTACTCTGAAAGTACCGTTGAACATATATCAGAGCCTCTCCAGGACTGTTGCTGGTGTGTCATGATCAGGCATGTGTGACAGCTAAATGCACACATTTACTTAGTCAAACATGAGAAAGTGGAGTTAGTGAACCTGCCTTGCTATGGACTATAATATTGGGGGATAAGCATTATCTTTTTGTTCTGTGTTTTTGTGTTACCCAGCATAACATGGTCTTGGTTAACAAAAAAAGATCCTAGGAGATGCCCCACAATACAAACAAGAAGTAATCATTGTGATAGTACCATAATGGATTCTCCCAATTGAATTATGAGCCAAAAAGACACACTTCTGACTAATAGATTTGTTAGAAAAACAGATATAGGGCAGACCCTCAGGTAATTTAATAGGTTTTTTTAGAAAATTAGAACCTTAGGTTATTAATGAAAGATCCTGCATGGTGCTATTATTTTCTTACCTCAGACTCAAAATGTTTTTTTTAAATCTTACACATGCTAAATAGATGTTCAAATAGATAAGTGGTCTGCTTATTTTATAAAATGTGTTTTCTTCTGGGTTTTTGAATGTTATTTGGAAATTAATGTTACTTCATTCAAATGATACAATGGAGTATGCCTTCATGTTTGATTCAAGGATGAATCTCATGATCTCTTAAACTCAAGCAGTGCATGAATGACAATACTTTCCACCATTAAAGCATAACCATTTTGTGTATCTTGAGATTTATTCTGCACAGATGTGGAAATGTGGATTAAGGAAACTCAATGGTAAGAAAAATAGCACTTCAATTGAACAAATTGATAATTGAACAATTGATAATTAAACAAACTGGAAATATGAAAATAAGATCTAGAACTTCTTCAGAAATGGGAAAAAACTCCTAGTGACAACCGTATAAACGGAATATATTTTCTGCTGTATTGTTCTCATTATTTTCATGTTCTCTCATCTTATGCTATTCTGATTTCCTTGCATTTAATAATCATGCTAATTTAATTAATTCTACAAACATTCTTGTATTGAACACTTACTTCATTATTTTCAGGTCATGGCTTTACTACAGTGTGACAAAATAAGTTTGGGGGCCTTTTCTGATGAAAATACATAGTCCACTGATGTGTATGTATTGCATTTGGGTACCTTTCAGTATCACAAATTATTCCCTTCAAGAGACATTTAATGTTTTTACATTTTTATCAGGTTGACAAAGAAGTTTTTTGACAACTCCTAATTATGGAATCATAGAATCATTACAGCTGGAAAAGATATCCAAGTTCATCCTTTAAGTTCAACCTTTGACCAAACCACACCTCGTCAACTAAACCACAACACAAAGTGCCACAACCAGTAATTTCTTGAACATTTCTAGGGGTTGTAACTCAATCACCACCCCGGACAGCCCATGTGAATACTTAAGTACTCTTTCAGTGAATAAATTCTTCCTGATGCCCAGCCTGAACCTCTCCTGGTGCAGCTTAAGACTGTGTTCTCATGTTCTATTGCAGCTTCCCTGGGAGAAGAGACTAACCCCCATGTGGCTACAACCTCCTTTCAGGGAGTTGTAGAGAGTGACAAATTCTCCCCTAGGCCTCATTTTCTTCAGGCTAAAACCCCTAGGTCCTTCAGCTGCTTCTCACAGGACTTTTACTCCAGAACATTCAGTGGGTCCATTGTTCATCTCCAGACACACTCCAGCACCTCAATGTCTTTCTTGTAGTGAGGAGCCCGGAACTGGACACAGCACTCAAAGTGTGGCCTCACCAGTGCCAAGTACAGGGGGACAATCACTGCCCCTGGTCCTGCTGGCCACAGTCTTGCTGATACAGGCCAGGATGCCATTGGCCTTTTCGGCCACCTTGGCACAGCTGGCTCATGTTCAGCTGCTGTCAACCAGCATCCCCAGGTCCTTTACCACTGGACACCTTTCCAGCCACTCTTCCTGAAGCCTGCAGCCTGGCAGAATCCTGCACTTTGCCGGTTGAACTTCATACAATTGGCCGTGGCTCACTGATCCAGCCTGTCCAGATCCCTCTGCAGAACCTTTCTACTCTCCAACAGAACAACACTCCTGCCCAATTTTGTGTCATGTGTGAAGAGAGGGTACACTTGATACGCTTGTCCAGACCATTAATAAAGATATTAAACAGGACTGGTCCAAATACTGAGCCTTGCGGAACCTCACTAGCAACTCTCCAACAACTGGAAGTAACTCCATTCACCACTCTCTAGGTCCAGCCATCCGGAGAGTTCTCATCTCAGCAGAGAGAGCACCTGTCCAAACCACGGGCTGCCAGCTTCTCCAGGAAAATGCTCAGGGAGAGAGTGTCAGAGGCTTTGCTGGAGTCCAGGTAGACAACATCCACAGCCTTTTCCTCACCCACTGGGTGGGCCACCTAGTCACAAAAGAAGATCAGGTTGGTCAAGCAGGACTTTCCTTTCCTAAAACTGGGCCAAATCCCCTGGTTGTCCTGTATGTGCTGCATGATGGTGCTCAAGATAATCTGTTTCAAAACCTACCTAGGCCTGCAGTTCCCTGGATCCTCCTTCCAAACCTTCTTGTACATGGACATCACCCTGGCCAATCTCCAGTCTTCTGGGACCTTCCCAATTAACCAGGACTGATGGTAAGTGATGGAGAGTGGCATGGTGAGGTCTTTTGCCAGTTCCCTCAGTACTCTCGGATGCATCTCACGCAGCACTGTATACTTGTATTGTCTAAGTGGCACAGCAGGGCATTAACTACTTCCTCCTGGATTGCAGGGGGTCTATCCTCCTCCCCATCCCTGTCTATCAGCTCAGGGGACTGGCTTCCCTGAGGATAACTGGGCTGAGGCAAAGATGGCATCAAACAATCCAGCCTTTTCCTCTTCCTTGTTGACAATGTTGTTCCCAACTCCCACATCCAATAAATGATGTTTTTTCTTGGCCTTCTTTTTGTTGTTAATATATTTATAAAAGCACTTTCTATTATCTTTCACAGCAGTAGCCAGATGGAGTTCTAGCTGAGTTTTGTATTACTAATTTTCTCTCTATATGACCTAACGGCAACCTTGCACTCTTCTTGAGTTGCCTGCCCTTCTTGCAAAGGTCATAAACTCTTCTTTTTATCTGAGTTCCAGCAAAAGCTCCCTGTTTAGTCAGGCCATCTCTTGGCAAATAGGGATGGCCTCCTCCTGTGTTTTTAAGATTTCTCTCTTAATTATGTTCAGCCTTCCTGGACCCCTTTGTTATTAAGGGCTGTTTCCCAAGGAACTGTCTAAAACAGTGCCCTGTACAGACCAAAGTGTCTCAGTATGTTCAAGGCAGAGGTTTTGCTGTCAACCTTCTTTACTTCACCAAGATCTGAAAACTATAATCTGTGTCCAAGATGGCCTCCAATCACTACATTTCCCACAGCCCTTCTCCGTTTGCAAACAGCAGGTCTAGCAGGGCACTGCCCTGGTAAGGCTCCCTTAACAGTTGTGTCAGGAAGTTCCTTCCACAATCCCCAGGAACCTCCCAGACTGTCTCCTCTCCACTGTGCTGAGTTTCCAGCAGACTTTTGGTGAGTTAAAGTCTCCCTCTCCCACAGTAATAAGGGCTAGTGATCAGGAAACATCGACTGATAGAATCCTTCCCCTGCCTCTTCATCCCGGTTGGGTGGTCTGTAACAGACTCCCAGAAGGATCTCTGGCTTACTGGCCATCCCTCTGATTGTCACCCACAGGCATTCAGTGTTATCAACCCTGTCCCTGAGCTCTACAGTCGGAACCCTCCGCAATGTACAGAGCCACCTCACTCCCTCGCCTTCCTCGCCTGTCCCTTCTGAAGATCTTGTAGCCATCAACCACAGCACAGCAGTCACGAGAGTCATCCCACCACATTTCTGTGGTGATAACTATGTCACAGCTTTCCTGCTGCCTATGGCTTCCAGCTTCTCCTGATTGTTACCTGTTGGGGAAGATGAATCAGGAAAGCCTTATAAGTATGATTGCCTAGCAAGAGAAACTGAAATTGAAATGAAATCATATTTTGAGATTACAAACCTTAGTAACTAGAGAACAACACCTTCTACCTGCAGCAGCTTCAGGGGTCATAGTGAACCCTGCTGGTTGACAGAGGAAGAGAAGTCATAAAATGTAAAATAGTGTGATAACACAACTATCCTTATAGGCTGAATGCAAATGCCATAGGATTTGTATCTTGTGTTAGATTGGTTAGTGTAAATTAGAATATTCAGGATAGAAGAGTTTTTCAGACACTGTAAAGAAGAGCTTGCTCTCTTTTTGGATCGTCGCCCGCCTATCTTTCTTTCTCACTCTCTCTCTCTCTCTCCCCCCCTCTTTCTGGCCTGCTTCATGCTGCTTCAGCAGCCTCTCGCAGGCCTTCTGTACCCAAGTCCTTCACAATAAACCTCCTAACACCTAAAGCAAGAGATCTCTCGTCTCCATCCGTCCCATCCGTCCATACCGAGAAACCGAGCTTCTACAGTTACCCATGCTGGGTGCATTGGTGCAGAGGCACTTCAGCTGGGCTTTTGATACCACCCCCAATACTAGCATTCTTCCACCCAGGCTCATCTCTAGCAAGGCTGGTCTTATTCCTTTTCCCCTTCAAAGACAGTTTAAAACCCTCTCAATCAGCTCTGCTAACTCAACAACCCCAGAATTTTGCAGGCAACACTGACATCCTACAGTGTGCTATGTTGCCATTAAATATGTTGCCCTGATTTTTGCAGTCCTGGATGTCTTCATTTTCTGTAGCTAGTTTCTCACAATTTTTTTCTGTAAACATGGCTATGTTATTGTAACTGTATCTTATCATTCACATTCCTTTCTCATGGACACAGAACTTTGATGGACATTTCCTTTGACCACTGTGATTGAGGGAGGAAGAACTGATTTCCTCCAATGAACAGTGATTTTTATATCCATTTAGAAATCACTGTTCATTGGAGGAAATCAGTTTATATCCATTTAGAAATCACTGTTCATTGGAGGAAATCAGTTTATATCCATTTAGAAATCACTGTTCATTGGAGGAAATCAGTTTATATCCATTTAGAAATCACTGTTCATTGGAGGAAATCAGTTCTTCCTCCCTCAATCACAGTGGTCAAAGGAAATGTCCATCAAAGTTCTGTGTCCATGAGAAAGGAATGTGAATGATAAGATACAGTTACAATAACATAGCCATGTTTACAGAAAAAAATTGTGAGAAACTAGCTACAGAAAATGAAGACATCCAGGACTGCAAAAATCAGGGCAACATAAATATTTGTCATTTGAGGATTATTACTGAAATATTCCTTTTTTCCACACTTTTCCTTCTCCTGCCCTGGCTTTCATTTCAAGTGGTTCATCTGGAAATTAGTCATTTTTGCTGACATGTTAACATTTTTGCAGTGAAACAAGCTTGCTCTGACAAAAAAATTGTCTGTTGCCCTTTTGGGTGTTTGTCGCTCTTTTGGGTATCTGTCAAAGGGTCATAGCAGAATCTCAATGTGTTTCTTGCAGTTCAGACTGCCTATCTTAATCTTTCTCAGAAGGCAGGAATCTAAGAAAGAAGTAGAGGGAGATCATTCTCATTTTTTGCATCAACCTGGAGTTGATGCAAAGAGAGACTGGAGACAGTAGTATTTCTTATTTATGGTTATCTTTCTCTTGATAGCTGCATTTCAAAGAATTCAGATTTGTTGGGGAGGAGTGTTGAGGTGGCCCAGCCCACCTTGGGGCTGAGCGACATAAAGTGGGTAGCTTTCTCCACCCAGGTCTCTGACCCTGAGGGTGGATCCGAGGGCGAGGCCATAGCCTAGGGCTGTTCCCCACTGGATGTCACTCCTGCAGCATCTCCTCCCTCTGTTCCAGATGCTTCTGTCTTCCCTTAACCCCATTGGTTCAGTTTTTCATATTTAATAATGTAGTTCTTTGGTTATGCATGAAGCTCTGGAAAGTCCCATTCTGTTTAGATTATAATTGGTTGGTTCAAATGTGTTCCTCCCCTACTCCTTTGTAATTGGTTCCCTGTCACCCCTTGTCATCACCCCTTGTCTATTGGTTTGCTCCTTTGCTCCTCTCTCTCTCCCCTGCTTTAAAAAGTGCTGTCACCCCTTCCCCAATGCCTTTTCCTTGAGCCTCCCTCTCAGCGAGATCTTCTGCCTCCTCGGGGGTTGAATAAAGCTGGGACTGCAGGCTAAGAGAAGGCCCTCTCTCGTCCTTTGCTCGCGTCCTTGTTGCCGAGCAACACCCTCACTGCTCCCAGCTCTCCTTGGAGCCTTCTGCAGACAGCCCTTCGAGCTGTAGACAGGGACTCTGATTGCCACGCTGCTGGGGCATCAGAACTTGTCGCCTGCCCAGGCTACTGGGCGGCCAGCAGTCAGCGCGACAGAGGAGGAAGAATTTTGAACATAATTTTGAGACAGAAAAAGAGGTCATGGGAATTACATACTTATTCTAAGCCATTTTCCTCCAGGTGATGTGGCAGCAACACAAAGTCAAAGGAGAAACACCCATTACAAAGACACATCATTACTTTCAGTAGACACCACAACAAGGTAACAATTGATTTCCTCTCTCTGTTCAAAATTATTTTCTTTATGGTGCGTAAAATAATATATTTGCAATTCATTTGCTGAGTTCTAACCTAGACAGCATCAGTGAATGTGACTGTACAGTCTTCCACCCTGTGGCTCACTGAACAGCACTATTCAAGCAGCCTGAGTGGGGGAGCAATAGGCACCATGTACTGCACTCTTGATCTTGACTCTGACATCCCTGAGCTATATTGCAGCTTTAGCTACAACTTGTAGGCTCTCCAACCTTTGTCGCTTATAGAACCTCAAGAGAATGATAACTGAGTATCATTGCTTTTTAGTGGCTCCTTGACTTTTAAAAATTATCAGTAAAGCGAGCCATTGTCCACATAAATAAATAACCAGCAGCTGGAAGTCTTACTGATGTCTTTAAGCAGATTTCTCTGTATTTTAAGTAGAAATCTCTGTATTTTTAAGCTCTGAGTCTTCAAGCAGAATTCAGTCTCTCTGTCCCTTCTTTTGATCTCTGTTACAGATGGAACCAGGTGGTATCACTCTCACCTTTAACCTCTATTTTGAATGTAAAAGATGCTATCAGATGTATTAAGCAGATGTTGCTCAATGTTTATGGAAAGCTTTTGTATTTTATGGCCTGCTTGGAAGTTGTCTGAGGAGATGTGGCTTTGAGTTACAGATCACATCTTCTTTGGCACTCAGCCTTGAGGTTCTGCACACACTGAGCTCAGCTTTGCTCAAAACTGATTAGGGGGCACCTCCCCAAACCAGAGACCACTGAAGAGGCCCAGGCAGGCACAATGACTCATACTTCATGATGTTGCACAAGCTAAACAATTATGCAATATGTAGGTGTAACTGTGTACTAGATAGGTAGGTTTATATAGATTTCAATTTATAAATTCCTTTGCTTTTTACTCCTTGGTGTACGATTTATGGAAAACTTCCGCCTTGCACTCTATATAGAATTGTCCTGGGTTGTAACCAAAGGAATGTATTCTATTACCATCTCCATTGATGAGTCGCTAACAATGGATCATTCACAGCTGACTACACCCTCCAAAAAGTGGGCATTAGATAAGAGGCAGGTGAAGGAGTTAGCCCTGATAACATCTTCTAAGGAAAAGACTGAACAACCTCCACCAATGAGTTTTCATCCCATTGTGCTATGCTGAACCCAAAAGAAGGTTCTGAACATCCAACCCAAATAAAAATGGTGGGTGAAGCCACACAAGACACCAGCCTCTGGATCTCCAGACCTCCACAGATCTCCACTGATCGCCACTCATCTCCACTGGTCTCCAAAGCAGAGGAGCTCCACAACTGCCAGAACCCTAGAAGTAACCAGGATTTCTTCCACTTCAACCAAGATGACATCTCTTGCTCCAGCAGAACTGCAGCCACTACATGATTAGGACTGCCATTACTACTCTGACTAAACAGGGTACTAGGTCATATTGTTGCCTTGTCAGTTCAGTCTGGTGTTTCTCTATATTATTGCTTTTAATTTTCTCCTATTAAATTGCAGTTTTTGATTTGGAATCTCTCAGTATTTTCCTGTGGGGTTAATTCCTCCATGGTTTGTTTCCAAACTAGTACAAGAATAAACAATGTCTCCTTTCTATGCCTGAATCTTTGTCTGAATTTAGGGAGTTTTTAAAATCAGCAACATTGTAGGACATTCAGAAGAGAAAACAGGGACTTAACTGTTTTCATCTGTATAAGTCGATTTTTCCAGCACAAAGATGAGGGCCAGAAGCAAAACAACATGGATATTTCTTGACTTTCACTACATTTTAGGGTTGTATAAGTAAGAGATTAATTTCCGAGAGTGTGATGTTGCAAGCAATAAGTTCACATCAGAAGAAAAAAACCCCATGATTTGCTCACTTGTTCATTTTGTGATGTCTTCTTTTGCTACACCTCCAATCAGCCTGCATAAGTGTTTCTGAGAGTGCTGACTGACAGGTCTGCTGCTTCGAAAATCCTTTGTCATCAGGTAATCTATGTGCCAAAATGGAATAATTTTTTTACCTGCAGTCACAAATGCTCCTCACTTCCCAACAGCTAGAGGTTTCTTTTTCTTTTACTAGGACATGGGAAATATGGGAAACATCCAGTATGCCTAAGGACATACTGAAATTGACTTGGGATATTAGACTGGGATATTAGATAGTACTCAAGGAGTTCTCTAATAGATGAGATCTACGGAAAGAGTTCATAGTAGATTTTATCACTTACCTTATGGACTTAGTAAAAACTGGTGAGGTAATAACGGGTGAGCTCATTCATTCTTTCACCCAATTTTTATTTTTTTCCCCATGAGCAAAAGGAATATTTTTATGAAGGCATAACTACTTGTTTCTATCAGGCTTTGCTTAAGATACTGATCTGTGTATGGCGACATGCATATTATATTGCACTTTACCTTTCTATTTGGATGAACATATGGGTCTAAAGATCCAAGTAAGTACCAGGGAATTGTATAAGAAAATTGAATCTGGATGAGTAAAATTGCAATGATGATTTAGCCAGAAAACATGGTTCTTAATTACTGGGTAGAATAACACACTCTACAGAAGTATCCTAGATAAACATAGACTCGGGCAACAAAACAAGGTTGTATTCCTCTCTGAATCTGCTTGGAACTTTACCAAAGAACATCCAAATAACACTAATCAATTTGTGATCCTTCATTTAGCAGTTAGTTTCAAATCTAAGATGTAACAATAACCAGGCTTTTGATTTAGCAGCATTATCACCACTTTTGAAATTTTGCATTCAGGTTCCAAACATTCCATCTTTTCCATTTGCAGACAGAAAATGAGCACTTGGATGGATCTGCAATGCATACGCTCTGTTTGATCTTCTCTCCAGATCCCAGCAATGTCTATTTTTAACATCTGTCTCTCTGGAAGATACTTTTAATAATGGTATAAAAGACTACATTATCTTTTCAACTCATCTCTGGTGCTGTTTTTAGATTACAAAAGTATTTTGCCAGGCCACTTCCACATATTTTTGCAGTACTCAATCTTATGAGGTCTTTTTCTGTACTGTTTAAATTTTAGTTGCTCTGGTTGCTTGATGCAACTGCCCAGAGATGCTACTGCCCAGAGAATGCAAAGTCTTTTTGGTGTATGTGCTTTCTTTTTCACCTTGCTACCTGTAAACTCTTATCACTTTTTTCTTAGCTGTCTGGCTATCACTTCCTTTTGAACTGACATCCATTTTGTTACTTAGTTGTTACTTTAGTGTTTCACTGCTCTGAACATACCAAATACGGAAAGTGCCACTTCACGTATTAAACTATTTTTAACCTTCAATTTAAATAGAAGAATAGTGTATGAGCAAATGTGACATGGGGTAGAGAGACTGGAGGCATCTTCCACATCTTCATTTACACTTTCTGGACAGGAGAGATATTTTATTAGTTTTAAGAACTCCTCTTTCAGGTCTAAGGCTGCAAAATCAGGCCTTGAGTAATTTTTATATGGAGTTGATCCTAAAACTTTGAAGAAATATTATTTCAGAAGGGTACAGTGGATACAAAGATTATCAACAAACTTTAACTCATATTTTTTGTAATTAGGTACTCAACATACGCTGATTTTATTAGGTACTCTTGACCTATGCTCTCACTTTTATTCAAATTCCCGCCTTTAAATCTTTAGCAAAGCAAAGGGAGAAAGAACAAGGAGATAGTGGGTGACAGTTATACATCCTTCCAATGGACAGCTAGTAAATCCCTAGCTTAAACTTGAACTAATTATTTGAGATCTTTGTTTTCTCCCTGCTCTCATCTAAAACTTAATTCTGTGGGAGTATTTCTTACCTCTTCAGAATTCATTCATTTCTTACCACTTACACTCTGTAGCTAGGTGGTAAAAGACCAACCCAGCCTCTGACTTCAGGCTGTAATTCAAACCAGACACGGACACCCTTACAAAGAATGTAAAGAACTCTAGAACATATCTTGACACTGTTCTTGAACACCCATATTTAAAAAATACAACAAGCATAAAGAGAAAAAAAAAAAGAACAAAAAAAAAGGGAAAGGGAAAGGGAAAGGGAAAGGGAAAGGGAAAGGGAAAGGGAAAGGGAGCCCAGACCAATCAGGAGATAGAATCCAAGATATTTATANAAAGGGAAAGGGAAAGGGAAAGGGAAAGGAAAAGGGAAAGGGAAAGGGAAAGGGAAAGGGAAAGGGAGCCCAGACCAATCAGGAGATAGAATCCAAGATATTTATACAGATTTCCATCTGGAAGTGCAGAATACTCATATGTTGAGCTGAGTGCTTGAACAAGTCAACATTATTTACTGATGAAAATTACATGCATGAGGATAATGAAGTTGTCCTTAATCCTTGATTTAAAAAAAAAAATTCTCTAAGAGTCTTCTAATGCTTCTCTTTCAGTACCTTCCAGGAAAAAATGACAGCAACCTTTGCAAGTTTCAATTTCTTATCCAGGTAGAAAACTTAGCAATGTTCCAGCAATTTGTAACAGTACAAGAACAGCATATACATACTTGCCCATTTTGCTCTCTCCACAAATCCATTGAAATGCCTGTCTTGTCACAAGATCTATTGTAGAAGACAAGCCTCAGTTTCAGCTTCCACATTTGGGACTTCATTTAAAAGAGCTGAAAGAAAAACCACTGATTCTCTCAGAACTTTGCAGGTCCTCCCAACAAAGTTTGTGAAGGAAACCTAGGAAGTGCTGCTTTCCCTTGAAATGCTCAACCCTAAGTCAAGAGAACCTTAAGAATGTCCCGTTTTCTCTGCAGAACACTAAGACCAGCAGTGTAACAGTATTCAAGTCTAGTGGAAAACCACTGTTGCTCATATTCATCCCCCATCCCCAGTATTCCAATGAGGGCCTGAAGAGGTTGTAAATAGAGTAGAAACAGTGGATTGCTTCAAAACTGACAAGTATGAAAAGTACTACATCAAACATGTCAGGGTTTCAAACACACTGTCATCTTTGCAACATTCTGTTCAAAACTACGGCACCAGTTTGGGACCCAAACAAGAGTAGATCATCACTACCAATTATATAAACCACCTCAAACTTAAACTAGTGTGGGCACTGACCCTGCATTAAGGCATTAAGGCAGTGACAGCACAGAAACTCTGCCTCAGGCTTTAAGTCAGTCAGGAACAAATGAAGAATCCTTTACCTGCTGCAGCCCATTCAGCAGTATGAAAAAAAGTTGAAAATTTGGAATGCTTTGTCTTCTGACTGTCATTATCTCTTGCTTTAAATGGCCATGTCTTTTCAGTGCTCCAGGCAGCCTAAAGCTTACTGACAACTCTCCTTCAATTTGGTAAACTTTGTAAACGTGTGCTTTGGCCCTGTTGTAATTGTGTAAGGCTTAAGAACACCACAAAGTTTAAGTTCAGTTTTTACATTTGTGAGTGTTCTGCCGAATTCTGGCCTACAAGAGCCATGGCATGTGATCTTTCTGACTGCAGTGAATATTTTGAGGGAGAAAACGCTTTCTGCATACAGGAAATTCATTCTAGTAAAGCAGGACTGGTTCCACCATAAAAGCTTTTTAAAATAGTAGCATACCAATTTAAAAAGACACAAGTATTCTCAAATAGTCAAATAGTTCCAGTAAAGGAAAAAATAGCAAAAAAAAATAGTTTTTCCTGTAGTTTTTAACTGAGTAAAAGCCTGCTTACTCCCAAATACAGGAAAGATCAAATAATAATATTAACCTGTAATATTAACCTTTTAAAATCACTAGATATTTTCAAAGATCTAACTGTGACCACTGGAATCTCTTTGTTTTCAGATCTCCTATTGCTAAGCTCCAAGTCTGTACAAGTAGGCTTTTACTTCAATTAAAATACGGCATTAATAAATCAGTTTCTGCTCTTTTTAACTGAGTAAAAGCCTGCTTACTCCCAAATACAGGAAAGATCAAATAATAATATTAACCTGTAATATTAACCTTTTAAAATCACTAGATATTTTCAAAGATCTAACTGTGACCACTGGAATCTCTTTGTTTTCAGATCTCCTATTGCTAAGCTCCAAGTCTGTACAAGTAGGCTTTTACTTCAATTAAAATACGGCATTAATAAATCAGTTTCTGCTCACTCCTCAAGCCATGGACTGTCACTGATCTGCACAGTACAGCATATATTTAATGCAAAGGTTACCAGCTTTAAAAAACACTCTCTCCACATTGAAATATTTCCCAGGTTGGACACAATATTAGTATTTATGTCTGCAAACACACAGAAACACACACATGCAATCAATGGCTTTGGCTCACTTGCAATGGTGGAATGATTCTAATTCATTGTAAAGGCCACTAAGATATCTTAGAGACTAAGTTTTGTGTCTCATCCATAGAAGGTTGGGTGAATCATGACAGTACAGCTTGCTTTTTATGAATTGCAGAGCTTAATCACCAACACCTCAGGAATACATTATATACAGTATCCACTGTATTTCTAGTCTGAAACTGCATATTAAGGACTGAACAATTTTCTCAAATGTAATGAAATGTCATCACATTATGCGACTCCTTAGATACCAGAACAGGAACATGCTCCAGATGCCTTTACCCTCTGCTTTTATAGGCCATTTTACTGGCATGCACTCCACAATTCTGCTTTAGAATCAGCAATAACATTAGCAAGTAAACCAGCACAATGTGAGCTGAAACTCTGAGTTCTGGGCCACTTACAACTGATCACAGCTCATCTCTGAACAGGCTGCAGTTCTGTTTTCACTTGTAGCATAGCTCTGTCTCCCATTAGACTCATTCTCTTCTATCCAGAGGTAACAGAGTTTTTCCAGTGTTGTGAGCAACTCTCCTGTTTTGGTGGTAGACCTTTATTTTTGGGACGATGATACCTGGACATCAGTGCCTTGTGCTGAAGGGTGTTTCTTATTAGGGTCTTGTTATCCTTAGAGATGTATAAACCCTAATGTAAGGACCCTGCAATTTACAAGAGAAAACAGCTAGATGGGTCTTGAGGTGTGCATGATCCATTTCCTGGTACCATCTCTTCAACCCCATGTGATTTCCTTTGCTTTTCATCCTACAGTGTATTTTCATACATCTTTCTGAAGTCAGGGATCAAGTGCAATCTCATATTTGATGCATTCTGAGACTCAAAGAGGCATAAGTCCCACCAAGGTTATGGGCATCAACATTTCAGTGTGTTGAGAAGACTGTAAGCCTTTGCTATGGGCAAGCTGTCGAGCTGCAGGAGTGCAGAGAGAGTAGCAACAAAATGTTTGGATCAAGAATGGTTTTATTATTGTCTGTCTTCTTTTTCAAACTAGATTTTCAAAACAAGAGCTTGAACCAAGGCTCATGGAGCAGGCAAACTCAGCTAATCTTTCTTAACCCTTCATACACAAAAGAAGATTGCTTAAGACCATCAGGGATATATTGAGCCTTTAAAGAGTAGGGTTGATTCTATCATGTCAAGTAACTATGATGCATTCAAAACAGATGGAAAATAACTGAAAACTAGCACTAATCCAGATCAGGGAAGTGAAAATTTTTCTTTGTTCCAGAAGGCAACATGAATACACAAATGGATCATATGTATTTTATAGTGGTAAAATAGTATTGAAGTAAATAGAAGGATTTTGTTCAATGCAGAAAGAGGGAATACAAACTACAGGCAGAATGGCAACATAATATGTATTATATAAACACTTTAATTATGCTTCATTTACACAAAGTTCAAGTTTCAAATGGAAACTCAGCAAAACACTCCCAAATGTAAAAACTTAAACTTAGCTGTTTTCCTAGGTATTACACACTTACATAGGGCTAAAGCAAGTGTTTGAAAAACTCAACAAATTGAAGGACTATTTCTTGGCCCAAGAGAGCCCTATCTGTAACAAGGTTGCTGTTCAGCTGATCATATATTAAGACGATTCAGTTCATATATTAAATCAACATTTCAGTGTGTTAATATAGCAGCCTATGAATTTCAGCCGTTCATTTATTTGTCCTGTTAGTCTTAGATGCAGCAACAAAATTGGTGACTTTAGTCAAAAACCTCCTCAGAAGCCTCTGGTGAACTCTGTGAACAGGGATCATATAGTAAAACACTACTCCTCCAGTTAGAATATTAAACCAGGCAGATGAAAAAAAAGCTGATATTTTACTCTTAGGTCCACTGAAATGTTTTCAAAGTCTTATCACATATTTGGAATTTAAACTGGCCTGTTTTTTTCTTCAATTTTAAAGCAGAATAATTGTTTTCTCTTAATTATTAAAGTATATATCTACAATAGATACCTCTATGTATCCAGATATATTAATACAACTAATCTATATTGATTTGTATGAAGTTTCATAGTTTGGAAGCATGGTCTATCTTCAAGGATCGTCAGTTTTCAAATTTCCAAAGTTTTCAACACCATAGAACTTGCAATATAATGAACAAATCTTGCTTTCCTGGTCCCTTCTGATGCAGTGTGATTAGTTTAGTGAAACAAACAGGGTTTGATGTTTTGATGTTTGGTAATATCTACTGGTAGCAGTAATTAAGGATACAATGATGATATAAAATACAAATCAGGGACACTGAATTTGTTATAATAAGAAAGAAAATAGAATGCAATGCTGTTTGTTCAGGCTCTCAAACAGCATTGCTAATTGTTGAAAACAAGCAGGTCAAAGTTCTGTAGACAAGCACTTATGCTAGGCAAGTGGCTTTATTCATTATACCCATGTATAGCAAATAATTCTGTTGATATGAAGAGTTGAGATTCCATTCACTAAATCAGATTTCCAGATGAAAGAAAGGGAAACCAGTATTAGTTCCCTGCAGAGCCATTTTCTCTTTGTTTGAAATCTGTCCTGTTGCTGTCTTGTGTGTGTGTGTGTGCATGTGTGTATTTGTTTGTCTATGTGTAGGTTTACTCTTACTAAAGTCCCCAAGGAAAAATACCAATTAACAGAAACACCACTCCACACCAGGATGGACACCTGCCTGTAGTACAATAAGCATCTCAATTTGTTATCATCAAAGTTAGATTCTCCATTTCTTCCTCTTAACAGGCCTATAGGTTTGCTAGATATGTTGAGGAAGTGCATGTTAACCTGAAAGTAAAGCAGGAACAGAGGAATATTGCATCTATTTTATTTTCTATGGTCTTAAGCCTCAGGTTTATTGCAGATAAGAAAGACAGATGTCCTGAATCCTCTGGGCATGATTTGTAATTTTTGCCTCTGGGCAAATGCAAAATGGCTTCTTTACAGAAACATTTTCCTATTTGTTTATGCTTTTAGAGCTGGGTTTTATTTTTTGGATTTTCAGTGCAAGTTTTACCCAGATATTTCTGAGAGATAAAGATTCACAGGAGAAACACTCCTGTGTCAGAACTTGCATGCCACTCAGAGAGCACAGGAGAGAAGGGTGATTTTTCTTCAGAATTTATTTATTGAGAACCAGAGGTGTCCTCCAGTAATGACTTCTACTTTTCTGCTTTCCTAGTCTCTGGCAACATGACTCCTACAGGACTTGAACTACTAGTGGCTGATGCCCATCTATGGCTGTTTAGTAGCAGCCACCGAGGTGACTCTGAGAGTTAATATATCCATATTTGCTCCCAGATAGATATCTTCTAGGCAGACCTGAACTTGGCAAAGCTCTGTGGCTAAGGCACCAGTCCTCCCACTCTGTTCTCAGACTTGGCAAAATAAGCCCGACAGAGTTGAATGCAAAACAGGCTGAAGTCTCATAGATTTGATCAGCAAGGAAGGCTTAATGATGCAAAGGGGAAGGATACTCTTTTTGTCCCAGAAAATGCCACATACAAGGACTGGTAATATTAAATATAGAATGTGATACGGGAACTTTGTTTGCTAATCAAACTTTGCTTAAATTGAATCAATTAAACTGATTTTTGCTTAACAAGAGAACTGCAGATTTCCGGGAATGTAAACAATGTATAATGACCCACCTAGTTACCGTATTGTCAGGAAACTTATCTATGTAAAGAACCGCAAATATCCAGGGGGGACAGATAATGTACAAGGATTCACCCAGTCACACTTGTGTAAGTAGATTGTGTAAGAAAACTGAAAAAGTCATAACAAGGACCTCAGAGGAAGATTACAGCCTCCAGCCCCACGACCACCAGGAGGTAGAAAATTATATGCGCAGAGTACACCAAAAAGGACACGTATACCGGAAGAAGAAGAGTATAAAACCAGGAACTTTGGGGGTCGGGATTGCGCGCTGTTGGTGGAGCAGAAGCTCCCGGCCGCCCAGCGCTGTTTTGTCTGCTGTCGCTTGCTTAATAAACTAATCATTATTAATTGGCTTGGCTTACGTCAATTTATTTGAGCCCAACTTATAACATCGAGGTGACCCTGTAAACATCCCTGGAGAGGTGAATGAGTTTAGGAAGCTGGAAAAAACAATAGTGTTCCTACTGGAAACACCTCTATGCCTACCTCTGAATCTGTGTGCTGGATAGCCCCATCAGCACTTGGTTAATCCAGAACCACAAAGGCCCATGCTAAGGCAATAATTGTGCTTAGGCTGAATCCAGCATTGAGCTAAAACTTTGTTTCAGCATTAAAAAAGCATGGAATAGACACATCTTTATATCCTACTTAGACTCCAGCATTCCCAAAGTGCCAATATATGCTTTTGATGGGGTAAGCATAGGCAGTCTCCATTCTCCATGAAACAAGAGTGACATTTAAATTACTTTTCTTTAAGATAAGTTTCATGTTTTGCTGGTTAAGATCCCAGTTCTATGAAACATTCAACCATCTTCAGAAGGGCGTTTTTACTAGATGGCAAAGGACAGCAAAAATGGAGCATATGACATTACTCCATCACTACTATGTCACACACATGGAAAATTAAAATTTTTCAAATTCAGCATTCAAGTTGTGAGGTAATAAACTCCTTATTTGGTAAAACCCACTCAGATAAATTTCATGTCTTTTTATGGTATCTCAAGAAATTTGAGTTTGCAGGCTCAGCGCACAACCTGCATGAGGTCTTCTGGGAATATAATTTCAAAATTTTTGTTACAGTATAATTATTATATAAATTATTTGCTGGAGGGAACAATTTAAATGGGTCAGATGTTCCTTCAGTTACCTTCTTGGGGAGATTTTCCAGATTATCCAGTAACACAAGTACTGAACAGATAAATTACCAAGTACTTAATTTACTTAGTAAAATATATAATAAGCATCAAGTATTAAATAAGCACATTGCTCAGTAAAGAAATTAACTCATCCTGAATAGCTTGAAATTACCGAAAAGTCCACCATGAGATATTAGCTGAATGGATGCATTCTTTTGCCACTATTAGTAATTTAAATGCACAGTTATCCCCTTCAGGGAAGACTGCAGGTGATTCAAGTCTGAACTTGAGCAGAGTTGCAGCCCTGCCTCTAGGACCAGTAGTAGAAGACTTTCTACCCAAGACACTGGAATTTAATAACAAAATCTGTCAAAGGAATTAAACAAGGAAAATCCAAGGTACATAAATCTCTTTTGGCAACAGAGAAAGTAAAGTGCCTGTGCAGTGAGATGGGTTGAAAAAACTTCAAAGTAATTGATTTGAATAAGGTACAAATTCTGAGTTGGCTTGCTGTTGTGGAATAATTACCAACATAGGTCAGTGCTGCAGTCAAACCTGCTTTCACTCATAACCATGAGGCAAAAATGCGTTATCTAAACAGTGGGTCTTGATGAGAAAATTTTGACTGATATTGACATACCATAGTAGAGATAAGCAGAAGCTCATAGTAATCAAATTATTTCTCTTCTTCTGTGGTAGCTCAAGCTGTGTTTGCTAATGTCTTTCTACACAGGGAAAGTGATCTTTTTTCTACACAGGTAAATCTGGCCAGTTCTAGTCACAGTTGCTGTGACAGGTGCTGAAGAACTCCTGAAAGAATTTAGTAGAAGTCCTGAAAAAATAAAGTGTTGGTCTGACTCATCTCAAGGAGCTTTATATCACGAGGGAATGTTATGTAATTGTTCCTTTAATAGTAATAACTGAGGACCTGAGCTGGGGTGCCATAGTGCTCTATCACATCACAACTTTTGCTAAATTGTACTGGCAACTACAAGTGTAAGAATGTGCTTTGCTATCTCCAAAGATGGTTGTCTTGAATTCAAACATCTTCCTGAAGACATAGCCTTTCCAGACAACTTATTACACGGGTCTTTTTCCTATCAAAATTTACTTATATTTTCTACCTTGTGGAATTTATTTTATTTGACAGACATCTCTCTGGATCCAAACTCCTCCAGGAGCCATGGTCTTAGAAGTTAATCCTAGCCGTCTTCATTGATGTGGTGTTAGGAGATTCTGATATCCTTGGAACCACAGAACAAAAGAACTTTGGGAAGATGTGTTGAGGGATGCATCTGGAGCAGACAGCTCGTTTTGTAAGACGCAGATTGAGATGCAGGCTGAGCTCCGGGTGGGACCCCGAGACAAGAGGCTGTGAACTGCCGATCCTTTGCACAACAAAGGCCACGAAGACGGGTGATGCCAGACAGGTGAATGAACACTGGGAGACACAGCAGGAGCCGTGAAATGACATTTTTAGATAACAAAGGGCAGGATGACCGCTGGTGCCAGCCAGGTGAATGGACACAGCAGGAGCCGAGGACTGGGGAGAAGCTGAAGACTTGAGTTTGCTTGGACTGTGAGGGTGTAAAAGCTCGGCGGTTCCTTTGTTCGGGATCCTCCTGGGGGGCACAGCTCGGGCTGTGGCTGTGCTACTGCACCGTGAATACATTCTTCTGTGGAATGAGACATCTGAGACTCTGCCCTGGGAAGCCCGGTCTGACTGCGAGAGAGAGGAGAGCGGGGAGTCAAGTGGGTCTCCCAGCAGATCACTGGAGCCTCCCACTGTGAAGGGGCTTTGGTCCCAGCAGAGACGGTCTCTGACGTGGGGAATGTGACTGCCAGAGTCTCGTAAATGGTCAGACTGGGAAGTCTCCTTAAATGTGTCTGTAAAGCTCCTGAGACATAAGAGTTGCTATTTTGGAAAATTCACTTCTGCATATCACAATATACTAATTATGCAACTAAGCATACTCTTCTAAATCTATTAAAAATGCATAAATTAATCAGATGAGGATGTGCCATGCATCATCATGGTCTCTAATATCCATCTTGAAGGACAGTTTTACAGCCAGGTCAGGTATTGCTATTTGAGTCTTGTGTCAGGTACATCCTCAGCACTACGAGAAGGTTTTGTTGCTGTTGCACATCGTCTCTATGGAGCCTTCTTTTTAGAAAGAAAAGTGAGTTCTGGTTACTGCGTTCCCAAAACATTAGAACAGGCTGTAAGCTGAGCATGTTTCAGATGTCTTATCCTATTTTGTGTTACTTCATTCTGCATGTGCACCCACTAGAAACATTGATCTTCAACATCAGATTTCTGAAAACAGATTTCCACTTCAAATGATAGTATGTTTTTGCTATAGAAAATTAAAAGCAATAACATCTTTGTGTTAGGACTTAAAAAACTTCAACACGAGAAGTATTCCGGTTTTTTATTTCTTAGAATTTTTAGCGAGGAAATCTGAACTGTTTTACCCCACTATTACTTTTCAATAAGAAAAAGAAGCTTAAAAAATACTGAAAAAACAGCAGCAGGTAGGTTTCCAGGCAAGGCTTATGTCATGAATAATGGTTTCATACTCACAGGGAGTATTTCCTCTTTGGCTCATTGCCATATGGAGGTGAAAAAGAACCTCTCGTTGTGTGTGAGACTTATGTCTACAGTTCCCCCTCATGGTCATTGACTGAAGAAGGCTTTTGGGATACAACAATCCTGGAGAAACCATCATATGCTACCATGTGGGTAGTATGGCCACACATTTCTTTCTCTGTACTTACCATGCTCTCTGT
The DNA here is from genome assembly GCA_013398175.1 of Climacteris rufus. Taxonomy (NCBI): domain Eukaryota; kingdom Metazoa; phylum Chordata; class Aves; order Passeriformes; family Climacteridae; genus Climacteris; species Climacteris rufus. The sequence goes on from VZRZ01007775.1 coordinate 259,726, forward strand.
ATGATGGAATGAACTTCCTGCTGTGATTCTGTGTATTTATGCACCCCCAGTGTGTTTTCTGCATTACCTCATAAACTGAAAATTCTGCCTTTGAATAAGAGCTGCATGAAGGAAGGTTTTTTGGGCAACAGACATCTGGATCCAGTTTTTCTCCTCAACTCTTATACACAGAAACTACCCCTCTGGGATAGAAAAAGAAACATGATAGGAAAAACGTTAATAAATTCAGTTGAGAATTAATCTTACATGGACTGCTCTTCTCATTTTCCCAGGTGAAAGAAAGAAATAAATAAATAAATAAAAATAAATCAATGAATACATTGCACACAGGTACTGTGTAAGTTTTTATTTCAAGAAAACTAATGATAATGTAAAGACAAATTTACAACAAACCTCTTGATCCAGAGTCATGAGGTGGCTTATGAGAATCTTCAACAAGAAATAGTCAGCACCTAGGAAGAAATAGGAATAAATCAACTGAAAGTTAAATAAATAAATAAATAAATATAAAATATTTATCCTCTGCATGCCTGAATACCCTGTTACAGAAAATTAGCAAGGTTCTTCAAGAACTTTTTCTCAGCTCTGTTGCATCAGAGTTTGTTTTCCTTACTTTTTCCTTAGAACATGAACACCTGTTCTGTGCTGCACCCTTTGCTGAACGGGATGAAATGATCCCCTGATCTGAATATGATTTTACCACTGCAGAGGACAAAATGGAAAATGCAGCAACACTTTCCCACTGTGTGTTATTGGGGGGTTATTTCTAACCCTAACAAACATTGTAATATGTCACTACATAACTTAGACCACTGTTATGAGCCTTGGTTACCCAATTCCAAGGCAACCTGCTATTCTTCTGATAGACTACACCTCTGGATTTCTTTCTGTAATACACAACCTCTTTTCACCAGACTTTTATTCTGTGGTATCAACTTGTAGGTGGTAGAGTTGGCTCTGCATGTTTTGTACTGATCTTAATTATGTTTAAGAATACACACATATATTTTTTATTTATATGAACCATTAATGCTGCAGCCTTCTAAAAATGTTTTGCTTTTACCACTACAAAGAAATTGGGTTTTAAGTGCTAGTACATTGTGGGCCTTAGGTAGAATCAGCTTTTCTGGAGACTAGGTGGCACTGAAATAAATCTCACAAATACTTTTTGCATCTTAACAACAAAAGTGTTTATGAATTTCCTTATCTCTTGAATAAAGAGAGATCACTTGCCCTTTTCATACTCTGAAAAATGTATCTTTTCTGCTGCTATGATAGATAGCTACTGTGAATCTGAATTTGAGTTTCAACTACATTACTTTCTCTGTTTTCACTGTTTAGGTTTTCAGTTTATCATAGCAATTTTCTCATCCATCTCCTCTCTGCACTAACCTTTAGGTGTTCAAATAATGCTTTACACCATTTTTTCATAACAATGTTATAGGTAGTAAAATGTAACCTTTTTGGTAAATCTGGCTTTCACTATATTACAATATTTATGTCTGACTTCTTTTGCCTCTTGCAGCAACTCTTTCATTCAGCACCGAGCATACTTAAATTTGGTGGTGGGAGCAGAAGGAGGAAAATGTTTTGTGAAGCCAACCTTAAAAAGCAAGTTTATTTCTGTATGTTTTCCTCTTTCTGTCTGAGCTTGAAGATGAGCTGCTGTTTGTTATTGATATTGAACTAATAATCTGGTCAGCAAAACTATTCTGTCTCAAAAATCTTGCAAACCTAAATGATCAAGATGGCTTTCCTACTGACTGCCTGTGCAATTCGTTAAAAAAATTAAGGTGGTAACTAATTCACTGTCCACTCCCTTTGTTTTGAACAGGATTAATGCACACAGAATTTTATTGTCCCTGATGATGTCCCTTTCATTTTCAATCTCTTTGGCATTATGCCTTCATTTGTAGCAGTGGCATTCTAATAGCTTTCATGTAGCTTACTGTGAAAGAGTTATTTTCTGCTACAAGAAATGTCAGCAATATATGGTATATTCTCATCCTGGGCGTATGAGTTCCCAAATCTTTACTTTTCTGTGTTTGGTCTTCTCCTATCACTGTGCTCTCTTGTGTTATAAGTGAAGCTCAAATAA
>VZRZ01007777.1:0-17888 GCA_013398175.1 Climacteris rufus
ACAGCCACAGTGTGTGCAGCAGGACAAACAACACTCAGGATACAACCACAGTGTCTGCAGGGGACAGAGACAGCCAGGGATACAAGCAGCACCGCACGCTTTCTGCTTTCAATGCAGGGAGATAAAGTGCAGCTCTGAAATGGTGACACAACAGCAGCAGCACCAATTCAGACCCGCCTGTGAGAGTACTGAGCACTTGGTGCAGAGTTTTCTCTGCATTGATCTGAAGGAGAAGTAGACATCTGAAATTTCTACATTCAGGAGAGGCTGGGCATTGAGTGCCTTATCTCTCACCAAAAATTCCGTCTTAATTTAAATTTGACAATATAAATAATAAAATAAAACTAGAAAACATAAACTACAAAATAAACCTGAAATAAACTAGAAAACTGCTTTTACCTCACAGCTTTGCCACTGGTTTGGAATACTTGGTCTGAGCTTCTGTTCACAGACAACCCTTCTCATATCTTCTATCGAAGGATCAGAAGGCACAACGTCATAGTAAGGCAACTGGTATTCCTCAGTGATTCCTAGGGAAGATTTATTGTGGCGGTGCCCATGGCAGGGAGGTGGAATGAAGGAGTTTTAATGTCCCTTCCAACCCAAACCAATGTGGGATTGTGTGAACAGGCCAAAGGCTCACCTCCAACGGAGCACCTGCGGGCTATCTCCCAGTACACCAGCCCCAGGGAGTACATGTCTGCGCGCTTGAAGGACTCGAAGATGCTCGTGTTCATGGCATCGTCCAGGATCTCGGGGGCCATGTACCTTGGGGCACACAGGGTCAGTTTGCTGGGACAGCTCCTGACACCGCGTGCCGGGGCCCTGTGACTGCTCGTGGCGCTGGCGGCCGTGCCCTGCCCGTGCCCAGAGCCCCGGGGTGACCGGCACACGATGTCCCCCGTGGGCAGAGAGCTGCGCTCCAGAGCAGGGTCTGCAGTCACCTCCCCTACCCCTGCGGCACCCCTGGCCGATGGCAGAGGGGACAGCGCTGACCGAGGGACGGGCTGGCAGGAGCCGGCCCCACGGAGCGCCCGGCCAGCGGCCGCAGCTCCTCACCCACCTCCTGGTGCCCACGCGCGGGTTCTGGGGAATGTCGATGGTGTTCAGCACCGAGTCGTGCTTCACCGCCAGGCCCAGGTCAGCGATGGCGCAGGTCTCATTCCTCTTCACCAGGATGTTCTTGGATTTCAGGTCCCGGTGCGCGATCGCCGGCTTCCCTGCTCACAGAGAGAAACCGCCTCCAATTTTGATAACAACAGTGTGGATTTTAATACAATGAGCAAGGATGCAAAACCAGTTTTATTCACTTTTGTTACTACACCCTATGGAAGCCTATTTTGAACCAAGTAAAGCTCTGCTAAATGCTGTCAACTTCAAAAGAAAACTCTAAGGGCATTTTTGTTTCAATATCTGCATTTCAGGAATAAAACATGAAAAGAGAAACTGGAAGTTCAGCCTCCAAATTCATTTAGAAAATTACAGAATCACTGAATGGTTTGGGTTGGAAAAACCCTCTAAGACCATCAAGTTTAACTGTTCCTCCAACACTGTCAAGGCCACCACTGACCCATGTCCCCTGGTGCCACATCTGCACAGCTTTCAAATCCCTCCAGGGATTGTGACACCACCACTGCCCTGCCTGTGCCAGGTCTGGACAAACCTTCTTCCTATGAAGAAATTTTTCCTACCTTTTCTGTCATTAGTGCTCACTCCCTCTTATCACAGCTGCTCCCAGAGGCATCCATTGAAAGCCATGGATGAGGTGCAGACAATGGAAGTGCGAAGGTGACATCCCTGTTCCCCTGTTCCCTGCACCACTCATACTCACACTGTTCCTCCTGGTTTTAACAGTTTGGAAAACGCTTCACAATACCACATCACCCACAAACGTTTTGGAGAACACTCAAGCTCCTTAATTCACTTGAAGGAAAATTGGGAGGGAAGTACTTGCCTTGCGTGCCAACGATCTCCATGTGGAGGTGTGCCAGCCCACTGGCCACTGACAGTGCCAGCCTGACCATGCCCTCCACTGTCACCGTGCCTCTGTTCAGGTAGTCGAACAGGGAGCCCTGCTCGTGGTACTCGGAGACAAGCCAGAGCTGAGTCCACGTCCCATTATCTGCCCAGAGAAAGCAAGATCATTGAACACATTACCTAGGGAAAGCCTTGGATCTGCAAATCCCGTTTTGGGGAATGCAAACAAGCAAGTGTGCCAGCTGTCCCAGCAGGCAGGAGCTCAGGACAGCCTTGTGGCTCAGGGTGGCATTTCAGACAGGACAGCAAAAGCTGTTCTGACACAGACCCTCATGATTTAGCAGCATTTGGGTTGGGAAGCTCTCTAAGACCATCGAGGCCAACCGCTAGTCCAGCACTGCCAAGACCATCACATGGAATCACAGAATTGTTTGGGTTGCAGAAGCCCTCTAAGAGGCTGGGGCATGTCTCTGCTCACCCTTGTTGTCGGCAGCAATGAAGCCCAGGATGTTCTCGTGCCTCAGCATGACCGTCTGGTAAATCTCTGCCTCGCGGAACCAGGACCGCTCGTCTCTGGAGGAGAAGATCTTCACAGCCACATCCTCCCCGCACCACTTCCCACGCCAGACTTCGCCAAACCGGCCTTTCCCCACAATCTCCTGCAGGACAATGGTCCTGGCGATGGTTCTCTGCACGAGCAGAGGCAGACCTGGTTGAAAGGAGAGACAGGTACTTGTGGAACAGCTCAGCTGGGATCTTCAAACCCAGACACTGACCTTTCCCAATGAGCTGCACTCATGGCTTTGCTTTCCAAGACTACCAAGGGAAAATCCTCTCCCAACCAATATCTCCTCAAATCAGACCTTTTAATGTTACTTCCCAGTATCTCTAAATATAAAAAACTTTTAAACATGCCAATAAAAATATAAAAACTAGGCCTGAACTACTCATTGGTTTGATAGTAGTAATAATAGTAGTTTGAACTACTATTTGGTTTGGTACAGACTGCAGCTGTCCTGTAGTCAATTAGTTGCTCTGCTCTGGCTGAAATTTTGAAAAATAAAAATAAATTATCATAGCAGGTACACTGTGCTTTGCCAGCCAAAGCCCCTGCCTGGTTTGGTTTGAGTCTGTGTTTGTTTTGAATTTTTAATTTTAAATTTTTTTTTTATCAATCAAGGAAACCTTGATTTTGGCTGAAATCAGAACAAATCGCCCTAGTGCACAGAGCTCTGGCTCTGCACAAATCCAGCCCCATTCCTGGCTCAGGGATGGCTGGGAAGAGTTAAAACTTCAGGGTAAATAAAGCCCAAGTTTGTTCATTAGAGCTGTGAAAAGCATTAGGGAAGAATAGCAACTTAATCCTCAGAGGTATGAAGCTCATGGAAATAAAGTCAATTAAATTAGGCACCATTTTTACATTTTTCACTTATAAATAAAAGCAAGCAGAGTTTACATACTTTCCAATAAAAGTCCTAGTTAGGGAAAGTTGGGCTGTACACTCCTGATGTGCCACTGGCCAAATGAGCTGCAGTTTGTGAATTCCCACCTTATTTTTAGGTTTCTTTGGTTTAACAAGCTCTCAATGGCAATGGAGGCATCACAGTAGACTAGATACCAGAAATGGGCAAAATGTGAAAAGGATGGATGGTCTGCTCAAAACTGGAATTTGGAGGAACATTATTCTGCTCTAAAGCACTAAAAATTTCAGGAGCAGCATCCAGACCCACCCATGGTGAGTTCAGTACCTTTCATTATCAGCCACACAGGCCAGCAGCACCGGATTTCACACTCGAATCTGATTTCTGAGTTCACTTTTTGAACTGTTGCATTCCCACAAAGAGCTGAACGTTTGCAATCTGACAGAAGGGCACACCAAGGCCCATCGCCGCTCTGAGGGGCGGCCACGCGCAGCGGCACAAAGCCCGGCGGCGGGCAGGGCTCCCACGTACCAGAGCCAGAGCCCGAGGTCGTCATGTCGTAGATGAGATCCTTCAGCGTCTTCCCCGCGCTCCCCAGGGTGCCCTCGGAGAGGGGCTCCTCCACGTTGGGCGGCCGGGCCCCGCGGCGGGCGCAGCTCCGCCGGGCCCGGGCCCTGCAGGCCGCCAGCACCGCCGCCAGCACAACCGCGCANTGTGGGAGACACGGGGGACAGCAGGGTTGGCACAAAGGCGCTGAGGTGTCAAGGTTCCGTGATTCCCCGTAATCGTCCTGACCACGAGGCAGAGCACGGCTCTGTAGGTGATGGGGTCTCCCACACACAGCTTTTGCGCAGGAAGCTTGGCCTCAGAGCAGCACTCCGACCACCACCCAAGAAGCTCTGTATCAAGAAGCTCTAGGAAGACACTGCGAAGGGATTCACTTGCACGTGAACACATACATGAATCACTTAATGTCCCCAAAACTATAAATAAGTTTAAAAAAAAATCAACTAGCACTTCCCCCCCAAATAAAACAAATTAGAATTATGATCCATAACCCTCAACACTCAGAACCATGAGTACAAATGGGATCTAAGGGCTGCAGAAGATGTAAGAACCACAAACTCCACCCCATGCAAGGTCACCCCTTGCCACTCTAGGAGACAAAAGCCCCTCTCTCCCTTCAGGGAAAGGCTGAGCCGCATGCACACAGCAACCAGAGTTTGAGTGACCAAAGTGATGTGGGGTCTCAGAAGCAGCACCTGACAGTCTCAGCATCCACTGCTACCTTCCTCCAGTCAGTACTACACATTCACCAGCACAACTCCAACCCTGCTGAACACAAAGCCGCTACGTTTTGTCCACGCATTTTTCCTTTAGCTGACTCAAGAGGATGCTGCAGGGGTGACCGAGAGGTTTGTACAAGGATTTATGAGCAGCATTCCTCCTTGGAACTGCTGTTTGTTAACTGATGTGCTGGGATCTCCTAAACATTTTGTTTCCACAGGGCAAAGGTTTCCCTGAAGCAGGGATAAGTGCAGTGCGGGAGACCCTCTGCCCCAGGAGCTCCGGAGCCGAGCCAGCCCGGCCATCCCAGCCCGTGTGCCCGGAGCAGCCGTGCAGGGCAGCAGGGGTGGCTCAGAGCCAGCTGGGGCACAGCTCACAGCAGGGACAGAGTGTGGGGCACGAGCTGTCCCCTGGCTGGCCAGCACTTCCCTGCATCACACAAACCTCCCTGCGGGGCTCAGACTCATTCCGGGCAGGAACGAGACTCATCCTTCCCTGGCAGGGGCTGGCGCAGACAAACGCACGAGACGCTGACCACACCACGTCAGTTCTTCCCACCAGCCGCTGGAAAACAACATCACACAAAATGAACCAAATGGAAGCTTATTGTTCTCAGGCCGCTGCAAACAGCAACCAAAGGAAAATCATCAGGAAGCTTTGAACAACAAGAACTGAGCTGGTGGGAAGGGACTGGGGAGGGCATCCCCACGGACTGGCCTTTGTCATCCTTTACTGTAACAAAGACTGAGCGCAGACTGAGCCTGGTGGCAACTGCACAGACCCTTCCCAGTTCTTCATGGAGCACATGCCGAGGCTGGAGACGAACCAGCACTGTAATCCCTGCTTCTGGTCAGCGTGGGCCATCATCAGCCCTGATCTCTGCATCGTGGTGCCCCCACAGGGCACCCTCGGGGTCCCACAGCTCAAACCAAACATCACAAGCACACCCCACACCCCCCGCCAGACCAAGCCCTCAGCCTGGGGATGGCCACAGCAGCCAGGCAAGGTCAGACCCTTGGGAAATCAGACAATCCCTCATGATGACCCAAAACCAGCAAAATAACACCATTAATCACAACATTTTGCAATCCAGTTTCGAATGTACTATTCATTGACTAACCAGGAATAGAAGCTAAGACATGTTGCCATGTGTGAACCGAAAGCAGCACATCTGGCAGTACTCAGCAGTTTCACAATGCTGTGTAGTTATGGTCCCACTTGTGTAAACAAAATAGTACTTGTAGGCAGCAAAAAGAAAGAAAGGGGTTTATTTCCCTCCAATGGAAAAGACATTCTCACACATAGCATTTGCTTTTGACATATAATGGACACTGTAAGGTTTCCAAAAGCCCTGAACTGTGTGTATTTCTAGGCTATTCAGTGGGGGAAATAATGTATTTTTTCCAATGTAGTAAGAAAATCTGTTGCATTAATGGTGAGGCTCTAGTCAGCTCTACAGAATACATTCAAACCATTTCAAAAATACAGTCTGAGCTAGAGTCTAAAATTACGTTTCTCCAGCTTCCACCGTGCCTACAGACCCCACTCACCATGGGGTGGGGCCAGAGATCACAAGCTCTGTCTCCCAGATCTCAAATATGGCCCAAAAATCCTGTGACACACTAATCTACAACTGGAAAAACCTTCTAGGTCTGGTAAGAAATTCTCAAACCAGCCTGTTCCATGCTGAGGGCACAGCAGTGAGTTCTACAGAGAAGACAAGAATGAGCGATGTACAAGGCACAGTTTAGCACAGGGAGGTCCCTCGAGGCAGCAGCACACAGGGTGTTTTCTGCAGCCCTGCTGTGACATCCCAGTGACAGGGGAGGCTCATCTTGAGTCACCTGCCAGGGCAGAAAGCATCACAATTAAACCAGTAGAAACCCAGAAAGGAATCCAGAGTAACACAATAAAAAAAAAACAACAATTACTGCAAACTCATCCTGCACACTGGAATTTTTACCTGCTAATGCAAAATACTGCAATGAAATCCCTACCCACAAGAAGGAGGATATAAAAGCAGAGATCCAGGTTTAATATGTCCTTAAAGATGTGTATTTTCAGATACTGTAAAAAACAAACAAACAAACAAACAAACAAACTATGAAACCAACAACCAAACCAAAAATTCAAACTCAAAATAAAAGCCAGGTCCTGTCAGTGAGGGCGCCAGCTCAGAGCCCTGTGCTGACTGGGGCAGGCATTGCCACCTGCAGCTCTGCCACGGGAGTTCAGGCACAGGCACCAAACCACACACTGCTCTCTGCCCTTGGACATCCTCCCCCTGCAGCTCATCTCACTGTTCTCCAGGCACTCTCTCACAACAGAAACCTTTGCTAATTACAGAGACACAGACTCCCACAAGGGTTTGGGTTGGGAGGGACCTTAACACTCATTTAGTTCCACTTCCCACTAAGTCAGGTTGTTCCAAACCTGTGAGCTGGAGCAGGCTCAGCACGGAGAAGAGCTGAACTCCTGTGACTTTGACTCCTGTGACTTTGTGTCCCAGCAGGACACAAAGGTCCTGCCTCACCTAGCAGGGGTGGGCACCCTGCTGGACCTTCTCAGGGCTTCTCCTCCTCCAGGAGAGTCACTCCTGCCTAAAGGCAAGCTTTTCATGCCCACACACTCCACTTTTAAACTAGAATTTGCATAATGGAGATAGACAGGCCGGCAGGTAAGTGGGTAGATACATTTTATATATATATATATATATACACACACACACACACACACAAAGATATACATATAGAAAGGCATATATAAAAGAAGATTGATATAGAAAAATAGAGATAGCCATAGAGACAGAGTTAGTTATATTTAGACAGAGGTAGATGAGATAGATGATACAGATTAAGCTCAACAGACCTTCCATATCAAGGTGTCTGTACCCAGTGCCACCTGTCCATGTGGAACCCAACAGACTGAGCCCAGCTGCCTCCAGCAGCTTCCCTGCCACGGGAATGGTGTGAGCAAAAGGCCAGCACAGAAACCACATTGGCACTGCTACAGCTGACGTGAGCTCCCCCAGATCTCTAGAGCAAAGGGATCAGGGTAAGAATTCAGTCACGTTTTTGGGTGCTGAAATACGAAACTGGAGGTTTTGCAAGTGCCAGTTCAAGCACTGGGACGACAGATGTGCCTCCACTGCTCCTCCAGAAATAGCAGCTTTCTCCTGAGACACCAGCATCCCAGCTTGAAAAAAACATCAAGGCACTTTATTTCTAGAGCATGATCACAATTAGTGTGCCCCTTCTGTGCTCAACTGAAAGAAAAACATTTAAATAATCCTTATTCCTGCCCCACAGCACAGGTGAGGTTGGGTACCAGGGTTCACCAGGAGGTGACAGTGCCCAAGGCTCCCACAGCAACTCCCCCATGGTCTGCCCAACAAGAGCCTTTCAAATTCCATTAAGAACTATAGGATAGCAGCTTAAATTCAAGTCATAATTGTAAATTGTGTATCTGTAACATATCTCACTGGTGTAAGTATACAAAAAGGTATCATCTGATAAAATTGTATATTTCACAGCTTTTTCAAAAGAGTCTGGAATAAATACAAATCTTGGAAAGAAGAGTTAAAAAATTAAACCTAGAAATAGTATAAATATTTATTTTTAGAAAGCACCAAATCCATTTCATTACACAACTTTGAGCCTGGAAGACTTGCACACTGCCCCAGCTGGGTAATACAGAGCTCCTGAAGTGCCAATCTTTTTCCTCCCTCCATGAGGATCAGGAATCTCACACCTTCTCATCCCTGCTGGGCAAGACTCTGTGACATTGACAGAGGCTGCTCACGTCAACCACAGCAACCCAAGGCTCAGAGTGTTGAAACTGCACCAGCCAAAGATGTCCCCAGCAGTGACTCGGGGTGCTCCACCCCTCCTGCCCCCAGCAGACCCTGGGTGAGATAAGAATTCCATAGGAGAGGCCCCTCCTGCCCTCTGGAGCACAGCAGGGCCCTGCAGAGCCCTTGCTCCTGGCGCAGAGGGCACAGACAGAGGGCACAGACAGAGGGCACGGACGGAGGGCACAGACAGAGGGCACAGACAGAGGGCACAGATGGACTCTGTGTCAGTGCCCCCCAGTCCCTGTCACAGACACAGCACTCAGTGACAAAGAGCAGCCAAGGGCAGTGACAGGAGCGTCTCCTCAGTGCCAGGGGCTGCCCCACCAGGGGTCACATCTCTGCCAACTCAGAGCCTCCCCTGCCCAAAACACAGGTGAGTGTCCCATATTCAGTCAGCCCCTGCAACCACCCCTCTCCTTCCCAGAGCCCCCAGTCTGGATGCTCACCCAAGCCACCTCAAGCAGGGGTTTTCCATCCGTTTTCCATCGTGGAGGCTGTAAGGACTCAGCCAGGGCTCCATCACTCCCCCTCAAGGCCCAGTTAGCAGCTCTCGGCTCCTCAGCATTGCTAATTCACAGCTGCCATGCACTGCTGATCCCTGCCCCACACAGAGTCCCCGTGGACTCAGGGCTATCACCCTCCCAGCAGCCAGCCTAAGGCCAGTTCAAATCACAGCCTCCCTTAAGAAATTCCAGCCCATAAAACCTGGGAGGTTATAGGTCTGTTTTCTTCAGACACTTAGAATCACAGAATATCCTGAGTTAGAAGGGACTCAAAGGATCATCAAACCCTGCACAGGACACCCCACAGTCCCACCCTGTGCCTGAGAGTGCATCTTCACATCTTCTGCTCATCTGCAGGGTTAATGCTTGTGGGACAGCAAAGCCAGCATTTGGGATACCTTCAGGAATGCAAGAAATTCCCTCTCCCACAAACAGAGCTGCAGTTTATATTTACCTGCCTGAACCAAGCTGGGACAGAGCCACTGCTGTTTCAGACCCCTCTAAAGCCCCCACGAAGGGGCTCCCGCAGGCGGTGCTGGAGCAGCCTGGAGCCGCCCGGGAACCGCGCGGGCCGGGCCGCACTCACCGAGGGGCAGGCGGAGCGTGATGTTGTTGCAGAAGTCGGTGTAGCAGCACTCGGTCTTGGTGATGTTCTTGGAGCTGTGGCAGAAGACCTGGGCGTTCAGCTCCGGCAGGGAGACGCAGGACTTGACCACCTCCTCGCGCCCGTTGGTCAGCATGACCGAGGCCCAGCAGGCGCCCTCGGTGTGGCAGGTGAAGTTGGTGTGCTCGCACAGCTGGCACACGCACTGCAGGCCTGCAAGACAGGGCACGGCGCTCGGGATGAGGCCCTGGCACAGCAGAGCCCCGCGGCCGCCGTGGCGGCTGCCCCTGCCAGCTTGCTGACCGTGAGCGCCCCATGGGAGCTCTGCCGGGCTGGGGCTGGTGGATGGAGGAAGGAAGCTGGGCCCAGGAGATCCCCGACAGCACCGGTCCCCAGCATTCACAGGGGACACGTTTTTAAATCTTGGTCGCAGAGAATTTTATAGATGGCATCTATCTTGGGTGGTGCAGAAGAGTGACCACCCCAAAAAGCAGTTCCTGTGAAGCTGTTCCTGACTCCCCAAACCACAGCACCCCTTGCCCATCCCGGTCACTTGGCCACACCAGCAGCACCCCAGCTGTGCCACAGCTGGCTGGGAGCACACAGAGCTGGGGTCACCGACACACAGCAGCCCAAGCTGGCCACGGGCACGGTGACAGACTCGTCCCCATGTCTCCTGAGAGGAGGCACCTTGTCCAGGCCACCCTTCCTGGGTCAGTGCTAATGCTGCACAATGAACCCTGCTCTGCCCAGGGGAGTAATTTCAGCGATAAACCCTGCTGTTCCCTTTGGAATTGTTGGGGGGCCTTTCTTTATTTATGGATAAGAGAGAGTTGAAAAGTAAAAAATGGGTTAGTGGTGGGCTTGGCAGTTCTGGGGGAGCAGCTGGTCTCAATGATCTTGGAAGGTTTTCCCAACCTAAACCATTCCATGATTTTGCACCTCAGAGTCCCCGGAGGCGTGCAGAAGTCCTGACAGACATCAGCACAAATCTGATTTCTGTTTCTGTGACACTCTTTGCTTTCCTTACAACAATCTCCATCCTGTGCCACACTTCTCAAATAACAGCTTGTGGTGTTTATCTTCAGCTCGGGCCTGCAACAAACTTCCTTGGCACTGTGTGCCCGTGTTTATCCTGGCTGAGGATGTGCCAGGAGCTGCTGCCTTGGCTCTCCCTCACCACGGAGCGAACACCACCCATCACTCACAGCACAACAGGCTCCTTAAAGACATTACCCTGGTCCTAGAATTGCAGCCAGGAGCAAGACTCATCAGATCCAAATAAATTCAAGATCTAGCAGGAGGAAAACAGACACATCATCACCAAAACTGCAGAATAAAAGCATTATTGAGGAAATTAGTCTAAGATTGTTGCAAGTGTCTTCAGGGCTTCAGACACGTCATTGTGTTGTTTTTCTCACAGTCTAAAAATAAAATGGAAAATTATCTTTATTACGTCATCTGCAGTGGATAACTGACAGATTTATCCGTATTCTGTATTTGCAGATTGCTTGAGAGCAGAGCTGATCAAAACTGTCCCTGCACAACTTCAGCAGCTCCAGGGGGGCCCTCTGAGCCCCGCAAATGTGGGGCAAGAGGAGGATGGTTGAGGGGCTCTGTACCCTCACCCTGACCAGGCTCAGACAGTCATTGCCAGAAGGACAAGGGCTCTGCACCACCAAATGCTGCCCTCACACAGGGGAAAAAAAATGAAAACTGTAGCTAAATCTATTTAGAGACAAGATCAGAGTTGGAGTTTTGGGAAAGACAATACACTTTTTTTCATGGAAGATTTTCACAGACCACTTTTAAATATGATTCTATAAAAGCAGAAGCCCCAGGTTCCTCAGCTACGTGCCTGTGCTGCTGGCTGACTTCTCACGTAGAAATACCAAATCAGGTAAAAATCCCTGCTCCTGTTTTCAAGAGCATTAGTGTCCATCCAGAACCCTTTGTTAATAGAGCAGAATGATGATAGAACATAACCAAAAAGTACAGGTTTCTTACTCCTGTGCTACTTCAGCTTCCTCAGCTCTTGTGAAATCAGGGGAGGAGCCTGGGCCCTTTTGCACATGCCCTTGGGAGGATCCATGCTTGTCCCACTCCCCATCCCACTGGGCAGGGAGGTGACAGACCCCAGCAGCTCTCACCCTGTGTCACATCCCTGCTGTGCCTCCCATGCAGCTCCTCACACACACCTGAGCAGACCCTCCAGCTCTCCCCACCCCTACTGACATCCTCAGGGACACAGCCCTCACCAGAACCTGGGCCTTATCCGTGCTGCTCCAGCAGGAAAGCCTCACTGCTGCTCCTGGTTATTCACAACAACTTCCTCCACTGGAAAAATTGTCCCATGTCAGTTCTATAACCAATCCATCTAAAACCACTGGCACTGTATCCCAAGCTTTCACATTACATATCTGGACCATTTCTTCTCTAATTCCCCTCTGCTGCTGTCCCAGAGAAGCCAGCAAGATGCTCCCCTCAGCTTACAGACCAGAGGGATAACAGCACGATGATGGAAGGTCTTCCTCCCCCTCTTCAAGCCAACACCACCTTTGAACATCTTCCCCTCCCACAGAGCCATTTTACATCAAGAAAGAATAGGAAGAATTTGCAAATATCCACTGAAATTCTGCAGTCCCTACATGTAGCAAGAAATGTCTATTCCCTCCCCAGATCCATTCCTGAGGACAGTCCTGGCAATGCCATCCGTGGTGCACTGCCACAAGGGGAAAGCTGGCACTCCCACCACCCTGGAAACCAGGGAGTGGAACAAGGTGACTGTGAAGGAGTTACAGGGAAAGCATCAAAGAGGCAGGAGGAAAATGTGCTCCCAAACTTTCAAAATAAGGCCCTCTTTAATCCACTAATGTACACGACTCCTTTATTTAGGCAAGCACAATTCCCTTAAAACACTCCATTCTCTGGTTGAGAAATTAGGAGAAAGTGAACAACTGAAACACGCCAGGGCTGCAGAGGGCATGCCAGGCACCCAAACCTGGCCACCAGTGCTCCCAGTTCTCCAGGCATGGACCTCTCCAGCAGTCATTACCAAACCTGTCCTGCCCCCCTCCAAAACCCGTCCCCCCAGCAGGGCACGGGCAGGTTGTCCCAGCAGGAAGGCTGCAGGGCCAAGGCAGGGCCGAGGCAGAGGGACAGGACACCCTGGGCAGGGACAGGGTCACCGACACACTGGGGACAGGGGGTGCCTTCCCAAGGACGGCTGCACCCACAGCACCCAGAGAACAACAGGAGAAGGCAGAGCCAAGGGGCGGAGAGGGGCTCACAGGAAAGCAGTGCTGGACACAGGGACCCCAGGAGCAGGGGTTTGGCACTTCCCAGACAGAAGTGGTTTGCAAAGATGCTTTTTCTGCTGTTATTGCAATGGGAGCTGAGACCATACACCAGAATCTTGGGTGAGTCCCAGCATGGATCAAAGACAGGATGCCTCGCTCTTCAGAGCAGAAAGTAATCTGCCTGACTTACCTAAAAAGCAACATTTTCTGCTTTTAGTTTCCCATGCAACTGCCAGAAAACACACAGGACAGGCAGACAGCATGCAATGAGCTTACAGAGCAGGAAGAACAGGACCAGCACCCAATTCCCAACAAAGCAGCACAAGAAGATGGTTTTTGTGTGCTTCCACCCCTTTACCATCAAGTGTCAGCACCGAGCACATGAATCACTGGATAACTGAGGAACAAGGGTGACACTACATGTGAACAAGAGATGGAAGAATAGGAGTTTAAACACCAGATTCATGAATGCAGCAAACAATTAAAACATGTGGATAGACATAGTGCAACCTCAAAAGTTAAATGGAACTAATTGGACATATAATTGGCACAAGCACACTGAGACCACAGGGCTAACAAAATGAGACACAAACTCTGGGGGAACAAAGCCCAAATCTCCTCTCTCTTTTGAGCCACACAAGGTTCTACATTTCAGCACAGACCTTTTACTACACAGATTAACAGGGCATTTATTTTCCACTAAGTCATAATCTGTCACTACTCACCATAGTTAGCAGTAGAGCATTTCAAAATGAAATCAGAAAGCAACTAAGTGGCTTTGCAGCAATTAATTGTCTTTCCGGACAGGGCTTGGAGCAACTTGGTATAGCAGAAGGTGTCCATGCCCATGGCAGGTTGGAACGATATGAGATTTAAGGTCCCTTCCAACCAAAACCAGTGTGGGATCCCTTAAGGTGAGGAAGGGCTGAACATTTCCACCTTTGATCATTCTGTTCTGTCATTCTGTGTTGTGCCCTTCTAGATACACTTTCATTTTATTTCCAAATAACAGATCTGGGCTCCCATGAGTGTGGGCTCTCCAGACTGCCTGGATCCCCTGCCTGGGCACAGACCCCAGTGCCAGGACTCAGCTGGGAGGAAGGCTTCAGGACAGGACACATTCCTGGACCCGACTGACTGCACTCAGGAGGGTCTCAGGTGGCAAAATTTTCACTGTTGGATAAAGGGACTCAAAGGACATCCTAAAAATTACACAGTGCCTGTTTCCCATTGTCCAGGTGGTGATGGAGCCAGGACAAAAACCGGAGCAGGTGCCAGTGAAGGTGCTGTAGGGTGGGTGTGGGGCTGGCACAGCCCCTTGTTCTCCCACTGCACAACTGCTGGGAACTGATCATGGCAAAGAAACTCTGCTGCCACCAGGCAGAGCCACTCTGAGCTTCAGCAGAGTCAGCCTGGCTGCCTGGCAGCAGCTGAGGACCACGGCAGCTTGGAGGGAGGCTGTGGCACAGGAACAGCCCGGGTGTGGGCTGAGTGCTGCGGGCAGCTGGACAGGGAAGCACTGAGAAAGTAACAGGGGTTGCTGAAGACAGAGCAGGACTGACTGCAGAGCATGGCAAAGAAATGTCACCCTGGAATCACAGACTCATTTGGGGTTCTGAGCCCATCGAGTCCAACCGTGCCTCCGTCACTGCCAAGGCCACCACTGACCCCTGTCCCCAAGAGCCACATCCACACTGCTGCTCAATCCTCCAGGGATGGGGATCCCACCACTGTCCCGTGTGAGGGATAAAAAGCCAGAGGAACATCAAACAGAACAAACAGCTTCAGCAGTGCACAAGCAGTGCCCAGCCCACTGCCACCATCCCCACAGGGAACAGAGGGCTGTGCCTCCCCAGGGCACTCCCTGGAGAACTGCTCAGCTACAGAGAGCACAACCAGGAGACACCAGGAGAAGATCCAGCCCTGTTCTGCCATGTGGGATCAGTTCTCATCACCCACCTCAAAAAGCACAAGAGAAGCAGGAAAAGTTTCAGGACAGACAGCAAGGGGATCGGGCACAGATGAAGACACTGGGCTGTCATGTCAAAGGCAGTTCTGGGGAGGTGTCATTGTTCTATGAAGAAATCACAGATCACACTTGGAAGATGAATGGGGTCAGGTTCTCACCATTCCACACTCACTCCAAAGCTCCCAGGCAGCACAGATGTCACTGGCAGCACATTTACACGGAGCAGGAGGAAGCTCTCCCCTTCCTCAGGCAGCCTCCCCACCTCCCCAGCAGCCCTGGGTGCCAACACGAGTGCCACTGGTGGGACAAAGCACCAGTGGACCCAGCAGGTCACGGACAGTCCCACCTGAGCATGCCAGAGCCTCCCAGAAACTGCCACGATGAGGAGAGGAGCCACAGGTTCCAGCCAGAGCCCTGAGCCCACCAGGGCATCCCGTGGCTGAGGGCATCCCGTCCTCCCTCCTCCTCATTGCTTCAGAAAATAAAACCTTAAGCAATGACAGGTCTTAAACAAACCTGCTTTTGGGACTACTGTGAAAAATACGGAGAAGTTTCCCCTCTGGAGAAGAAAATAGTTGGAATAATAGCAGAGTGAAAGCTCCGTATATAAATGTACTACAAAAAGGGCTGATACCAAACAGCACAAAACTATAAAGCTGTAGAAAAAAAGAGGAAAAGTATTTATTCCAGAACTGAGGAAAATGTCTTTGAATGAGAGACATCACTGAGTTCCAGAGTTTTCATTGCTTGAAAAAACATCTAGGGAGTGATTTTATAAACATGTGCAAGTGTCTCCATTTCAGAAGGAGGGTACTGGATGCTCAAAATCCACTTTCTGGAAAAGCTCAGCAGTCAAGGCAAAACCCAGCAGGCAGGAGCTGAGTCCAGGCATTGAAATTAATATTAACAGGGCAGAGAAAGGGCAACAACACCCAGGCAAATGATTTTTGTTGGAATAAGCTGTCAAAGGACATTTGGAGCTTTGAGCAGACGAGGTATCCTTGGGAAGGTTGTGCTGTATGGGACACGAGTGACACAGCCGAGCACTGTGAGTGCAGGGATTTTGTGCCATGCAGGAAGGACCTGCAGTCCTGTGAGGGGCTGAGGGTGCAAACTCCACGGGGAGGCAGCCGAGATAACAGAGCTGACAGCACTTACCGACTGCAAGGCTGGAATTGCTTGCCTAAGAGACTGCCCAGCACTGAAAGCTCTTCAAGTCACCTCCGAGCAGTCTGACAAGGAATTTTCCATCCAGACAGTCACACTGACTGCCCCCTGTATTGCCACACATCTGCCTGTCTGGGCTGTACACACCCCCGGCCTGAGCCAGACTTGAACAGGGTGAGGAGAAGAGGACCCTGCACTGCACCTCTGGAGAGCAAAGCAATGCAAGGCTTTTATACAAATAACAGCCAAAGCCAATCCTTAGCGCACTGGGAGCTCTCCAGAGGGAAGTGCTAAGGGCCACGGCTCTGGGGATGCTCCGGTTTCATTCCAGGGCTGCCTGTGTCGGGGGTTCACTTCCAAACCCGGACAGTCAAAATCCGGGGAAACAAGAAGAGCTCCTCTGAGGCAGGTTTTACACCCTGTGGAGATACCACGGATTTATCAGATGTGCAACACCACGCAGAAGTACTTCACAGCACACAGCTGAGCTTTTGTCCCCCTCCCTGCCCCAAAGCAGGGATTCTACAAAGCACCTGGACGGGGCAGTGGGCACGGTCCTGCCCTGCAGCTCGGGGCTGTGACCTCCCCTCCTGCAAGGGTTTAATGAGGGTCACACCAGGAAACTGCTCCGGTGAAAACACGGACAGAAAGGTAAAATCGAGCAAACCCAAGAGGAAAATTATAAAATGTTCTGTGGTACCCTGCCTCTCTTACCGCTGGCTTGCACAGCGCTGCCTGGGAGCGCGGGTTCAGGGTTTAAAGGGACGATTGAGGGGACAGAGCGTCTCACAACACCTGTCCCGTGCGAGAGGAACCTGTGCGGGAAGGACACGGCCCCCGCGTGTTCCGCGCCCTGCCCGGAGCCCTCCGAGGGGCCGGGAGCGCCGTCCTGCCCGGGGGCCGACAGCGCCCTGGGATCCCGTCTCGACAGGGATCCAGTCCCGACAGGGATCCAGTCCCGACAGGGAGCCCGACAGCGCCCTGGGATCCCGTCCCGACAGGGAGCCCGACAGCGCCCTGGGATCCCGTCCCGACAGGGAGCCCGACAGTGTCCTGGGATCCCGTCCCGACAGGGAGCCCGTCCCGACAGGGATCCAGTCCCGACAGGGAGCCCGACAGCGCCCTGGGATCCCGTCCCGACAGGGAGCCCGACAGCGCCCTGGGATCCCGTCCCGACAGGGAGCCCGACAGTGTCCTGGGATCCCGTCCCGACAGGGAGCCCGTCCCGACAGGGATCCAGTCCCGACAGGGAGCCCGTCCCGACAGGGATCCCGTCCCGCCCGGAGCCCGCAGGGCGCTGGCAGCGCGGTCCCACCGGGTTGGGTGCGGGTCCCGGTGCGATGGGGCGGGATGGGGCACGGGCACCGCACGGGGGCCTCTCACCGGGACCGGTGTCGCTCCGTCCGAGGATCTGCCCCGAGCACCAGCCCCGGGCGCCGCCGGAGCCCCCGGGTGGCGTGGGAAGCCGCGGGGATCAGGCTCCGGCGCGGGGCCGCTCCGATAAGTCCCCGCTGACCCAGTTCCCGGTCCGCGCCCGTGATTAAAGCACCGAGAGCCCGAACCCCCCCGGGCAGCGCCGGGGGCACGGCGGGGATGGATGGACAAGCGGGGCTCTGGCGCGGCGCTCCCGGGACTCTGCCGCCCTGCCGCTCCCGGAGGTGCCGGGGCCGCTCCCGGAGGTGCCGGGGTCCCGCCGCAGCCCCCCCGAGTGCCGGTGCCCCCGGGTCCCGGTGCCCGTACCTGCGCAGAGGGAGACGGCGGCGCCCAGCAGCGGCAGCGCCGCCCGCAGCGCGGGGCCGGGCGAGCCC
>VZRZ01007777.1:28987-67471 GCA_013398175.1 Climacteris rufus
TCCCTGCCACATCCAGGGAGAGCCCAGAGGGTCCCTGCCCCATCCAGGGAGAGCCCAGCAGGTCCCTGCCACGTCCAGGGCAGCCCAGCAGGTCCCTGCCACGTCCAGGGCAGCGCAGCAGGTCCCTGCCACGTCCAGGAGAGCCCAGAGGGTCCCTGCCACATCCAGGGGAGCCCAGCACCCCCTGCCCCATCCAGGGGAGCCCAGAGGGTCCCTACCCCGTCCAGGGGAGCCCAGAGGGTCCCTGCCACGTCCAGGGGAGCCCAGGAGGTCCCTGCTGCCCCTGCTCAGCCTCAGCCCCTCGGAGGGGCACGAGCAGCAGCCGGCAGCGCGGGCACAGCCGCAATCCCCACGCTGGCACTGCTGGCACCTGGTCACTGATGGGCAGTAACACAACTACAACGCTCTGTGGTTTGACTTGAAAACATTCTATTTAATTTATACAAATAACTACTAAATAGAAAAAGTAGATTAAAACAAAATAGTTATTTTTCTGGCAGAGTTTAAATGCATATTATATAGCTTAGAAGAAATAAAATGCATTTTCCCCACAGCATTCATGACCTAAAATTGTAGTTAACTCCTCCACTGCTCTCCTTTCCCAGATCAGTGAGATGCCAGACACACGGTCCTGTGGGAAATGGCTATAGATACGTTCCATATTCCAACTGAAAATATGGTACAGACCACACACCTACAAATGTGAAGCACTTAACATGTGACTATCAAGTTGTAATATGATAATACAGAAAACAAGTCATGTTTCAGGTTATATTGTGTTACAAAAACGTCTGTGGTAAGAAATCATGAAAGAGGCCACATAAAAATAAGCTTTAACTTTATGCACTTATTTTACAGTTTAAAAAACTGGCAAGTGCACTAGTAATAAATAATTTGCAGGTTTTGGATAAACGAGAAATTCCTAATGTTCAGCATTATTGTAAACATCAGTACACATGTAAAATGCAGCTAAAGTCTGACAGTTACATTTTCAGTTTATCAAATTCGTTTCCTATTACTCAGGCATAGATCAATGCAGGATACAGCCAATCATATTTTTGGCAAGTCATGTCATTAAAATTAACAGTGACAGTGCAAGTAAGGAATGCAAAGAATTCCTAGTGCAATAAAGAAGAGAAGCACAGGCAATATTGCTGATTAAAATTTACCACTTCCACGTGTTCACCTTGGGAGTGATTAGGAGAATTAAAACAAAAGAAAAAAAAAAGAAAAAAGAAAAAAGAAAAAAAAGAAAAGAAAAGAAAAAAGCTGTTCAAAGCCATTGTTTAATGCCCTGATCTTGTCTTAGGATTTCTCTGTCTTCCTTCAGGCGCCCGGCTCAGGCAGAGCGCGCAGCGAGCGCCCGGCGCCGCCCGGCCGGGACTGCAGCGCGGGGCTGCAGCGGCTGCAGAGCTGCAGAGCTGCCCCAGCAGCCCGGCCCAGAGCCCAGCGCCCTCCTGTGCTGCCGGGAGAGCACTGCCAGGGGAGGTCAGCAGTCAGCTTTCAGTTTGTCCAAGGAATTGTCAATTTTGGTCAAAGTCTTTTTGATGCGCAGGGCTGTCAGTCTGGCCGAGGGGTTCTGGTACCAGCACTCCTTCATCAGCTTGGCCAGGGACGTTAACGTCTGCAGGAGAACAGAAACCACAGCACTTGGGTCAGTCCACACAGGAGAACAGAGAGCACTGCCTGGGGCCAAGCCTCTCACACACCCGGGTCAGTCCACACAGGAGAACAGAGAGCACTGCCTGGGGCCAAGCCTCTCACACACAGCATTTACTGCCTAAGGAACACTCCATTCATAGTGTTCCTGTAGACAGAGTTCCCAGATAGAGTCTCCTGCTATCTGTCAAACACAGAGCTTCCATGTGTTGAAAAGCTCCTGGAGTCTGACAACTTGATTAAACCAAGAGCACAACCAGCCCAGGGACTGACTGGAGTCACCAGCTCGTATAACTTTAAACAACAAGGGTTTGGCTTTTTTTTTCTAATTAAGAAAACACTCCACAGAATTTCTCTTCAACGAAACCAACTCCTGCAGATCCATGAAGGCAGCTGAGAAGGTGAAGAAGTTCTGCCTGTGGTTTCATCATGGTCAGCACAGGTTGAACTGGCTGAGCTCCCAGCACAGGGCACAGCTCCACACCCAAACCTCAGAGATGGGCCCTCTGCCCTGCCCAGCCCTGCAGACTCAAACTGACCTCCACAGCTTCAGTGGTAAGGGCAGAACAGCTGGGCAGCCTGGAGAGGCCAGACTGATGCTGATGAAGAAAAATAAACTTCAGCATCAATCTTTCAAACAGAACAACAGCTCCTTCTCTTGCATGCAGGAGAGACCAACATTCTATTCTGTGTGTTTGTCAGCCATAGAAAGCCCTGGACTAGCTTCCCTCCCCTTCACTTCCCCTGGGAGGGAGAACAACCACCCAGGAAAAGCAGCTCTGAGGGTTTTTGCTCCCAGAAGGCCGATCTGTGAGCAGCTCAGAGCTGGCAGTTTGCTCAGTGCTCCCCAAGGCCAGGCTGGCACCCCCTGACACCTGTACAGATGATGCTGCTGCCAAGGCCCACCCAGCTCCTCTCCAGGGCAAGAGACAACTGCAAACAACTCCTGGCTGTGCCACAGAAAGGCCAGCAGGTATCTGCTCCAGCCCCCAGCAGCCACTGACCGGGTCTGAGAACCATCTGTTGGGAATGTTGGGCCTCTGCTGATCCACACAGACCACCTTCCTCATGTCTTCGAAACTGGGATCGTTCGGGACCAAGTCATAAAAGGGTGGTTTGTAGTCTTCCACAATACCTGGTGAGACACAAACAGGCATTACTCAGTGACTGCTTCAGTGAACAGCATTTCTGCAGGGACAGAGAGAAAGCAAACCCACCTGTGCAACAGGTACAAAAATCCTTTAGAAGTCAACCCTGCAGTGTCACACAGCCATGGAACAACAGAACAGCACTTGCTGCCACAGGAACAGCTTTTTCTACCCAAAATGTTAGCTAATTGGCTCATATTGCAAGTTCAAAAGGAAGAGCTATACCTACTTTGAAGATGCTGGAGCTGAAAGGATGAGAAGTAAATCCCTTGCCAAAAGGCCAGGTTCTGTAATGCATGGAGCTTTCCTGCCTACCACAAACTGGGATTTCCACCAGCAAGCAGAAAAATGTAAGGTCTGCACTGCGGTTTTTGACAGGCTCACACCTTGGTGCTTTCATGAGTCCTGAAAGAGCCCAATAAGCACGTCAGCATCCCAGACCCTCAAGCTGGTGCTTCAAAGCATTTCATTCCTTGTTAGGAAAACAGTAAAATCGCCAGGGTAGCTGGCACCACATGCCATCACAAAGCTGAACACCTGAGAACCTGTGGCACCCAGGGGCTGAATGCATCTTCACAAAATCACAGAGTGCTTTGGGTTGGGAGGGATCTTAAAGCCCATCTCATTCCAGCCCCTGCCATGGGCAGGGACACCTTCCACCAGGGTGCTCCAAGCCCCACGAAACCAACACCCTGGCCATCTCCTAGGCTGTGGCACTGAAACAGGAGTTTGTGTGTCTGTGTATCTGTGTGTCTGTGCCCCCCAGCCTGTCACCCCACTCACAGAACTCTGCCAGGCTGCAGCCCCTCTGCCTGCTCCCCAGGACACGTGTGCAGCTCTGCTTCCTCGCTGGATCAGGCTCACAAACCATCTACAAGGAGCCCAGCCTTCTCAGAAAGCCAATGTACAAACTGGTGTTCAAAGAGGCATTTGGGTCAGCAGCTTGGAAAAAGCCAGAGCTAATGAGGCCCTGGGTGTCCAGTGGGAACATCAAACACCTGCTGACAGCTGGGACCAACAGACTGAAACCTGCTGTCTCACAGCTACACACAAAATCCAGGAGAGTATCTGCTGCTTTGGGTGCCCTGAAGTTGAAAAGAGGTTCTCAATCTTTGCTCCAGCAGTTGAATTTTATTCTTCTTGTTCTATAAGAGACAAAGATCAAAGCCCCATATATGTTCCTATGGATACTGCATAAAAATCTGTACATCCCCATCTGTGATGATTACTCAAAAAGGGTAACAGTCTTCAGCAAACTACAAGTGCCTTGGCAAACAGTAGGGCAATTTGGCAACCTGGCCACCCAAGCCACTTCCCATGAGAAGCAGCATGCAGCCTGCAGCCTGCCCAGTGCTATTCTGACATGGATGCAGGACAAATTCCATGTGCTGTGTAAAGCAGCATCACCCACCCTCCTCCTTGGAGCAACTGCCAATTGCATTTACCCAACATCACCTGCTGCCCTGAATTCTTGTCTTTACCCTTCTGTGCCCCAGTTTGCTGTGAGACCCCAGGAACACAGCCCTCTGTGCCCTCGCTGCCACCCCATCCTGCAGGTAGAGCTGGGGCTCTGCAGGAGCCAAGTGCCCAACTGCAGCCATGTCACAGCTCTGAAAACACTCCCAGGGCCAGGGATGGGACAGATGAACTCTGTCACTGCAGAGCAGTCTGGCTCTCGCCGTTTCCATGAGGTCTTTCCCAAGCACAGGGCAATCAGTGGCTGGTACAGAACAGACCAGCAGTGCTACAGACAAGGGAAGTGGGCCTGGCCTTCACTCCAGTGCTGAGCGTGGAGCACTGGGGAGTGACCTTAAAGCCCATCCAGTGCCCCCCCTCCCACTGCCCCAGGCTGCTCCCAGCCCCATCCAGCCTGGCCTTGGGCACTGCCAGGGATCCAGGGGCAGCCACAGCTTCTCTGGGCACCCTGTGCCAGGGCCTCCCCACCCTCCCAGGGAACAATTCCTGCCCAATATCCCATCTGACCCTGCCTCTGGCCATGGGAAGCCATCCCCCCTTGTCCTGGCACTCCAGCCCTTGTCCAACGTTCTTCTCCAGCTCTCCTGGAGCCCCTTTAGGCACTGGATGGGTCTCTAAGGTCCCCTTGCAGCCTTCTCTCCACCAGGCTGAAGATTCCCAGCTCTCCCAGCCTGGCTCCAGCCCTCAGAGCATCTCCATGGCCCTTAGCTGACTCTAACCCAGCCTGTCCTGTGCACTCACAGATCTCAGGGCTGGAGCAAAGCCAGACCTGCACAACCTGACCCAAAGCCTGGCAGCAGCTGCAGCCTGGCAGGGGGAACAACGGGCACACACCAGGGTGGCACTGAGCAGGAACAACCCCTGAGCTCCTGTTGCTACTGTCACTGCTAAACAAGACCACAACCCTGGGAACAACCATGACAATTCCCAAGGATCTGAGCTGTGAGTGCCAGGCACCAGGTAAGGACTGAACCAGGGCACTGCACACGAGCAAGGGAGCGCATTCCAAGAGCAGGGGATGCTCTCCAGGGAACCAGCACTGCTCTGTTTGAAGAGTCAAACTCTGCTTTGGGCACTGAAATCACTTTTTCAGTACAGAGAAAATGCTGGCTGGCTCCTGTAACAGCACAGAGACAACACACAAGTACTTATTTGTGCCAAAGGAGTTTCCCATCACATCTTCCTCCTCATAGGAGGAAAGTACCAAGAACCACTGTGGTACAAGAAAGTACCAAGAACCACTGTGTCACCTGGAGAACCATTAGGTAAGTTTTCAAATATAAAAAAAATTAAATTAAAATAAATAAATTTTAAGAACTACCAGACTCATTAGTCATATTAGAACAACTTCAGGGTCTCTGAGAGCTGAAGTACTGACCCAGGCTGAGTCACTGGAACAGACTCTACGTGAGAGATTCTCAGTACCCACAAGCTCAGGAGAGCAGCAGAAGTTTGAAGCACAGGGAGCTGATAAACATCTTGGCCCCCCAACACACCATCACACCCCTGCTCCTGCAGGCTCACTCCTCCTGCCAAAGCCTCACTGCAAAGCAAACAGGGTTATCAGAGTGACCACCTGACCAGCAATGACCCCTGCACAGCCCAACACACGGAGGTGAGGGAAGATGTTTACTCCATCCTGAGCTGTGCAAGGACATGGAATTACAGCACAGAGTAACTGAAAACAGGTTCTGTGCAATTGGCATCACCAGTGCCTAAAGCTTCACACTGTCCTGCCGTGACCAAAGCCATGTCAGATCTACATCACCTTAAGAGTGTTCCCTTGGTGGCACTGAGCCCAGTCAGAATCCCACTCCCAGAGCACTCACCCACAAGCAGGTAGGTCTGCAGTCCCCTGAGCTCCACAGCAGCCTGCTGAAGCTGCCAGCACCATCCAGCCTTGCTCGTTCAAGAGCAGCACAGGCAAACCCTCCACAAGCTGCAGCTGCTGCAGCCACGCACTGCAGGCCAGTGCTACATGCAGGCAGTCCCTGCTGTGCAGGGAGCCCGTGCCAGCCCCGCTGGTGCCCTGGCAGCCAGGCTGTGGGCACAGCCCCGGGCCCTGTGGGCACGGCCCTGCCGCCCTCCCCAGCGCCGAGCGGCGCCCGTGGCACCGGGAGCCACCGACCCTGCCCAGCAGCCCCCACCCGCTGCCCGTGGCACACAGAGCTGCTCACAGCCTGCCCACACACACACAGCAGGTACAGAGCTGCACTGGCAACACCAGAGGCCCAGCTGACGTTCTGCAGGTGCCCACACCAACGTGATGCAACGCAGCAGGCAGCAAACACTGTGTGTGCCTTCACAAGGGCCCACAGCACACCTGTGCCAACAAACACCCCCAGCAACACTAACACTGGGCATTCACCACCCTTCCTCCTTCCTCTGAACTGCCACATACACCTTCACCACATCTGGACTTAGTGGGAATACACCAAACACAACAAATGTTTGTGACAATGTGCAATTTCCTCCTATCTAAAGATGTGGCTATGAGCAACCCTGCCAGGGTCTGCAGACATGTCTGAAGGGCATCCTCTGCCTTCTCCTGCCCACTTAGGGACAGAGACTACAACCTGAGATCTACAAGTCAGAGAGGACTTCTGATCTGAGCAGGAATCACACCAAGAGACACCCAGCTGGAAGGTTCCTAAATTCAATCACCTTTGCCAGGGAGAGAGGAAGCAACCCTGAGCTCCAGCCCTGTGCTCCAGCCAGGGTGGCAAGGGCACCCTGCCCAAGCACAACTGCACTTGGACCAAGTCCTACCTTGGGAGTGCATCTAACTCAGTAAAGCCAAAGCAGTCCTGAATTCTGATACCTTCTGCACTTCCTATATATTTTCCTTCTGTTCTTCAGGGTTTATCATGATAAACAGCCACCTACAAATATTCTCTACGGTTTAATGACACAAGGAAAAAGGGTAGAGACTTTGTGATCTAAAATTTTAACTATTTGGTATGAATTAGGTCTCACCAGGGTTTAGAGTGAGCATGGGACCCTCTTTCTTCTCTGCCTTAACAGAGATGACAACAAGATTCAGCCACTGTACCCAACACACCAAGAGCTTCCTCAGTGCATCAGGACCTGAGCTCTCGTGGAGGCCCAGCACATTGCTGTGCGTTTGGCCATGAATTCCCTTCCTCAGCCCTCCTGGAGCCCAGGGAAGCAGCCCCAAGCACTCACCGTTGCTGACCATGCGCCTGGCCACCTCCCAGAGCACCAGGCCAAAGGCCCAGATGTCCACCCGCTTGTAGGAGTCGAAGCAGTCGGCCTGGATGGTCTCATCCAGCACCTCCGGGGCCATGTAGCGCTTGGTGCCCACGCGGGGGTTGTTCCCCACGTCCAGCTGGTTTGTGCTTTGGGAATGCATTACTGCAAGGCCTGAAGGACACAAAAAAGAAGGCACTGTTAAGTCCCCTTCCACTGTAGCAGCACATGCTCGAAGGTCCCCGGGAGCGGTCACCCCACCAGGTGGTTTTGGAGACAGAAGGAGCCGAGGGCCCAACCGTCCAAAGGCCAACGGGGTCAGCTCCAAACCGGCCAGCAAAACCTGCCCCTGAGGCTGCAGACCTGCCCATTATCTCCTCAGGGATCACCATTAAGCACTTTATTGCACTGTTGCAAAACATTGTCATGAAGTGTTTTGCAGCCACTGGATGTCCCCAGCGCTCTGGGCACAGATATGCAGAGGCCAAACAGCTGCTGCTCAGAAGAAAACAATTTTATATGGCATTCAAATTTATATATAGACCTTTTGGGTAGGTGGATACACCAAACTGTGGGGACGGGAGAAGAAAAACACTGCACCAAGGATACACACTAGTTGAAAAAATAAAGCCGTAAAATAAAAAACACCATGTTTTCAGCAGCTTGGAAAATAAACATCCTCAAGCAGATCTAAAATGAGTCAGACAAAACCACTCTACCTGGTTTCTACTAATCACTAAACATTTAAGCAGAGAACATGATGTGAGGGACTAAATGACTGTAAATTTGGAAGCAGGTGGAGCACTCGTTTGGCCACGGTAAACAGAGCACACTGCAAATTGAGCAGCAGGGGCTGCCTGGCAGAGCCCAGCCACTGACAGGGCCACACAAACTCTCCCTCATTTCCTCAACACATCTTCTAAGAATGACACATACTACCTACATTTAACAGGAGTTTATTTTAGGTGAACCTTAAAAGGCTTTTTACCTCAGTCCCACAAAAATTAACCTATCACAGATCATTCATTTTCTTTTCTTTCCAAAGAAAAGTCTGCACTTCAAAGTAACAAAAATTTAGAAAATACTTTCCTAAAATCTACATGCATTTCAAGATATTTCAAGCTTATAAGAAAATGCTTATGGCACCTCTGAAAGATCACAGAATCCCAGAATGGTTTGGGTGGGAAGGGACCTCAAAGCCCCTCCAGTGCCACCCCTGCCATGGCAGGGACACCTCCCACTGTCCCAGGGGGCTCCAGCCTGGCCTTGGGCACTGCCAGGGATCCAGGGGCAGCCACAGCTTCTGTGGGCACCCTGTGCCAGGGCCTCATCTCCTGGCCCCAGACTGATGAGAAGAAACCTGCTTACAGATCCAACTATTTTTGTCAAATATTGACACACACACTTACACATTTATATATTTGTTTAAATTCATATTATTGTTTAAAAAAAAAAGATTGCAACTGCAAACAAAGGTTAGAAACCACATTTCCTGGCAAATTCTGAAAACATGAAGACCTCAGAGAAACACTTCAATAAAAACCGTAATACTTCATCCAAACTGGGCAAAACAGATTCCACAGGCTGACAGGTCAAAGGTTCACAGCTGAGACAGGCAAGTCAGCATCCCACACACCACACACCAAGGAGGTGGTGCAACGAGGTCAGGGGACAGAGTGTTGTAACCTGGTTCCCATCACAGAGGCATCCAAGCTGTTTGGGAGTTGGGAAGCAGATCCTGCTCCACTCCAGGGTCTCTGCCCCAGGGGCTCTCCATGCACAGGTACCTGAGGGGCACTGAGGGCCTGGCAGAGCAGCTCTTGCTTTAAAATACCAGTTTCTAAAAGGAAACACTTTGGTTTTACAAGAGCCTTGGAGCACCCTGGAGCACCTCTGCCTTCCCACCTGCCGTCCCTCAGAGCTGCTCAAGTCAGACCCAGCACCAGGCATGTGCACTGCTTTAGAAGGACAAGGGCAGAACTTTTCCACAGCTGACAGACTGAGCAGGAATGACATCCATTCCCAGCTTTGTCACACAGCTTCTGCTTAGCCAGAGCATATCTGAACCAGCCAGTGCAGCTCCAGATCCTGGGGGTGCCATGGGCCAGAGCAGCTCCCAGCCCTGGATCCTGAGGCTGAAAGGGAGGAGCAGACCAGAGGATGGAAAGAAGACAAAGCCTCACAGAAGACAGGGCATGAATACATGCAAGAAGCAGCAAATTCTTTGGTGACTTTCCCTGACAGAGGAGGGGCACGGGAGGAAGGTGTCAGATACAAGCCTGAGGAGTTCATGTTTAACAAAATAGCTATTGAACCACCATTAAAACTCAGGAAGTGTTTGCTGCTGTGCTCTCTTGGAAAAATCTCTCAAACATCTGAAGCCTCTAGATATACAGCGTACTAGATTTCACTGTACCAGTGCCATGTCAATCAATGCCAGGATGTGCTGCCTCTCCTCAGTGTGAACTACAAGTTTATTTAAAACTCTGAAGATTTTTATTTCCAACTTACTGCTCCATTTGTTACTATTCCCATGGCAAATTTCCATAGGCTCAGGTACGTGGCTTTCATGTCTTCCCTGTGTGTAACTCAAGTTCCTTAGGAACACGTGAGAGAAACTATGTAGTAGAATTCTTGTTAAAAGACTCCTATCTCCTGATACACTTTTTGCCAGGTAATGGCATCCCAGTACCCTCCTAGCACTATCTTCTCCTTGTCTTCAGAGAAAAAAACCCCGAACAAGCACTGTCACCCATCCCTGGGAGGTGTGTGCAGCCAGCCTGCCGTGCCTGCTCCTCGGATCCCTGCCAGGGCAGCCGGGCCCAGGGAGCCCCTGAGGCCTCAGGGAACAGCATTTCCAAAATGCAGCCCGGTCTGGTCAGCGGTGAGACCCAAGGAGCGAATCCCCCGGGGCCCGGGCACGGCACCGAGCAGCTCCAGGCAGGGACCAGCTCCGGGCACGGCACCGAGCAGCTCCGGGCACGGCACCGAGCAGATCCGGGCACGGCACCGAGCAGCTCCGGGCACGGCACCGAGCAGCTCCGGGCACCGAGCAGGCCTAGCCACAGCACCGAGCAGCTCCGGGCACCGAGCAGGCCCGGCCACGGCCCCGGCACCGAACCGCCCCAACACGGGCTGCGGGCGCCAGGCGCCATCTGGCGGCCGCCGCGGGCACTGCAGGGGTACCCCGGGTTACTGCGAGAGCCCCCGGGATCCGCAGCGGGGTCACCGAACAGCCCCAGGGTGTGCGGGAGCTGTGCTCAGATCCTGCAGCGGGGTCACCGAACAGCCCCAGGGTGTGCGGGAGCTGTGCTCAGATCCTGCAGCGGGGTCACCGAACAGCCCCAGGGTGTGCGGGAGCTGTGCTCAGATCCTGCAGCGGGGTCACCGAACAGCCCCAGGGTGTGCGGGAGCTGTGCTCAGATCCTGCAGCGGGGTCACCGAACAGCCCCAGGGTGTGCGGGAGCTGTGCTCAGATCCTGCAGCGGGGTCACCGAACAGCCCCAGGGTGTGCGGGAGCTGTGCTCAGATCCTGCAGCGGGGTCACCGAACAGCCCCAGGGTGTGCGGGAGCTGTGCTCAGATCCTGCAGCGGGGTCACCGAACAGCCCCAGGGTGTGCGGGAGCTGTGCTCAGATCCTGCAGCGGGGTCACCGAACAGCCCCAGGGTGTGCGGGAGCTGTGCTCAGATCCTGCAGCGGGGTCACCGAACAGCCCCAGGGTGTGCGGGAGCTGTGCTCAGATCCTGCAGCGGGGTCACCGAACAGCCCCAGGGTGTGCGGGAGCTGTGCTCAGATCCTGCAGCGGGGTCACCGAACAGCCCCAGGGTGTGCGGGAGCTGTGCTCAGATCCTGCAGCGGGGTCACCGAACAGCCCCAGGGTGTGCGGGAGCTGTGCTCAGATCCTGCAGCGGGGTCACCCAGCACCCTCAGTGTGTGCGGGCGCAGGGCTGTGCAGGATCACCCAGCACCCCCAGTGTGTGCGGCAGGGCTGTGATCAGACCCCACAGCAGGATCACCCAGAGGTGCAGGAGCAGGGCTGTGATCAGATCCCACAGCAGGATCACCCAGCACCCTCAGTGTGTGCAGGAGCAGGACTGTGCAGGATTACCCAGCACCCTGGTGTGTGCAGGAGCAGGGCTGTGCTCAGATCCCACAGCAGGATCACCCAGAGGTGCAGGAGCAGGGCTGTGATCAGATCCCACAGCAGGATCACCCAGCACCCTCAGTGTGTGCAGGAGCAGGACTGTGCAGGATTACCCAGCACCCTNCAGGGCTGTGCAGGATCACCCAGCACCCTGGTGTGTGCAGAGCAGGGCTGTGCAGGATCACCCAGCACCCTGGTGTGTGCAGAGCAGGGCTGTGCAGGATCACCCAGCACCCTGGTGTGTGCAGAGCAGGGCTGTGCAGGATCACCCAGCACCCTGGTGTGTGCAGAGCAGGGCTGTGCAGGATCACCCAGCACCCTGGTGTGTGCAGAGCAGGGCTGTGCAGGATCACCCAGCACCCTGGTGTGTGCAGAGCAGGGCTGTGCAGGATCACCCAGCACCCTGGTGTGTGCAGAGCAGGGCTGTGCAGGATCACCCAGCACCCTGGTGCGTGCAGAGCAGGGCTGTGCAGGATCACCCAGCACCCTGGTGTGTGCAGAGCAGGGCTGTGCTCACCCAGGTCGGCGATGCAGCACTGCCCGTTCTTCTTGACGAGGATGTTCTTGCTCTTGAGGTCGCGGTGCGAGATGGCCGGCTTGCCCTGCGTGCCGAAGATCTCGATGTGCAGGTGCGCCAGGCCGCTGGCGATGGACAGCACGATGCGCAGGCAGCTCACCGTGTCCAGCGTGCTCAGCTGCAGGTAGTCGTACAGGGAGCCCATCTCGTGGTAGTGCGTGATCAGCCACAGCTGCGTGCTCGAGTTCCTGGACGTCATGTCAGACGCAATAAAACCTGCAGCGAAGGAAGGAGGATGGAGAAAGAAGAAAATAAACTGAGCTCCTTCAAGATCCCCCAAGAAAAGCAGCTGAGCTGGTTAGAGCAGGGTGCTGACAACACCCAGGCTGTGGGTCTGATATCCCCACATGGGCCATTCACTTAAGAACTGCACTCAGTGATCGCTGTGGGTGGGTCCCTTCCAGCTCAGAACCTTCTGTGATCAGTCCTGCCGGCCCCCTTGCAATGCAAACCCAGCTCAGAACACTCTGGGATCCTGTGATCAGTCCTGCTGGCCCCCTTGCAATGCAAACCCAGCTCAGAACACTCTCCTGTGATCAGTCCTGCTGGCCCCCTTGCAATGCAAACCCAGCTCAGAACACTCTCCTGTGATCAGTCCTGCTGGCCCCCTTGCAATGCAAACCCAGCTCAGAACACTCTCCTGTGATCAGTCCTGCTGGCCCCCTTGCAATGCAAACCCAGCTCAGAACACTCTCCTGGGATCAGTCCTGCTGGCCCCCTTGCAGTGCAAGCCTTGGTGAATTACAGCTGCACTGCAGATGACTGCAGGTATCGCTGCGATGGCAACAGAGCCAACAAAGGCTGGAACTCCAACTCACATCTGTTCACAAGAGCATGTTTGTATCTGTCAGTCACACCAAACAGATACTTGTTAGGACCACACACTTGAAAAATATTTTTATTTTTCCTTTGTTTTGCAGGACTTGGGGGTGGGGAAGTTCCCAGTCAAACAGCAAGAGCCCAAGGCTGCAGCACATCTGCTGCTGCCCACTGGAGAGGGTCACAGTGGAAGGCAGCAACGCCACAAACATCAAGCCACAAGCAACCCTTTGCAGTTTTAGGGCCCATGGGCAGCCACTGCAGGCTGCTGAGAAAAGGGTTCAATGTGTAGCCCAACCACAATGATCTTATATGAAGAAACAGAAGATTTTCTGTTCAAAACTCATGAACCTCATGAACTGCTTTCAAAAATGTCATGTCTTAAAACTGAACTCCAAATTCAGGGGAAGCTCCCTTCCTGTCACCTCTGCATTGGCTCTGTACCCACAAAGTGACCTCAACAGCTTTAGCTGGGAACAACAAAAGTTTTATTCCCAAGTCAGAGAACAAACTACGGTTATTAAAAGCTCACATACATTTGTCAGAAAGAACACCCACTGCTTTCTCTCCTAATGTCAGACTTCTGCACAATGTGGCATTTCTGTAATCTGTTACGTTGTTTAATACTGCATCTAAAAAAGGTCTATAAAATAGACAACAAATCTGACAGTTATCAAGAGAGACTAAACACTGGCAGAGCACCAAGGGAAATGTGCAATGTAATTTCAGCCAAGTCACTTGCTCTCTTGGGAAGGGAAGTTCAATAATTCACATTTCAGGAGGCCACCAAATTATTTTTGTAGTAACACAGGAACTGCTTCAGGAAACATTAGACCAACGTCTAGCAGGGTGAGCTACAGAGCCAGAGAACACTCTCTGGCAGGAAGCAAGAATAAGCAGCCCAAGGAAAACTGATTGAAGACAGATTGTGGGTGAGGCAGTGTCAGTACTCAGAAAATGTGCAGCTGCTTTTACTTGCAGAGGTGGCACTCCAGTGACAGAAGGACATGTCTATTAGGAACCAAAGGGCTGCTTAAACCTCAGCCATGGCCCACCACAACAAAGCCATTTTCCCAGCTCTCAGAACCAAGAACACAAGGTATGAGTGATGCACAAGGTTCATTGCCTTTCATATTTACAGGGAAATGAGATACATCATTCAGCAATAGCTGAAGTTTAAACTCCAAAGGAGCTTAGTCTCACCCTGAGCAGGACAGTTAAACAGAAGAAAATAATGGATGCATATTGCACTTTACTCAGGCATAAGGAAAAGTATTCAAATCCTTAAATGTCATTTTAAACTCCTCCCTACCTTTTCTCCCTCCATTTCTGCAGGGAAACTGAGATTACAGGGCAACACAGATCCACCAGCACTTCATTTCACACACTGTGCAGGACTCTGCAATGAGAGCTGCAAGGGCCAGGCCCTTTCACAGGGGTGTGTGCACCTCCAGAGTTTTCTGTGTGCTGTGCTGCCAACACCTGATTCTGCTGGAATATTGCAGGGCAGCGAGCCACAGCTGCTGAGACACATTTCCCCTTTGAGACTCAGCCCCTCCTGGCAAGCCTCTCCCTGAAAATTTCTTTTCAACTATTTATCACAAGGCCCTAGAGACTGTGAGATGCCTGGTGGATGTGCAGTGCTGTGCAAGTGACCTGTCCAGGTAACTCACCTTTACAC
Source organism: Climacteris rufus (assembly GCA_013398175.1). Lineage (NCBI taxonomy): Eukaryota > Metazoa > Chordata > Aves > Passeriformes > Climacteridae > Climacteris > Climacteris rufus. The sequence goes on from VZRZ01007777.1 coordinate 43,703, forward strand.
CAGAGTGCAGAATGTGCTTGTCCTACTTACCTAAAATATTCTCATGCCTCAGCAATACAGTGTTGTACAACTCAGTTTCCCTGAACCAGGATTTTTCATCCCTAGAAGAGAAGATCTTCACAGCAACGTTTTCTCCTTGCCACTGTCCCCTCCAAACTTCTCCATACCGGCCCTTTCCTGGCAGGGGGGAAAACACAGGAGAAGTTATGAGCTAGAAGCCTTCCCTGGACAGAGGGCATGATGAGCTGCAAGGATGGAAACCCGAGTGGCACGAAGCAGAAGCTGCACTGGTGTGGCCTGACCAGCCCTGTGTGCACTTTTACCACTGCAGCCACACTGTGCTGCAGCACCCTTCACTTCTCCTGTTTGTTCTGACCACAAGCCCTGTGAGTGTGGAGCTCTCCCCCCTGCACATCAGTGCAGTCCTGAGGGTTTGAAATGGGAGGGGTCATCATTCAACCACCAGCAGGAGAAATGCTTTTGCAGCTGAAGTGACTTAGGCAAGGTCAATGTGCACAACACAAAGCTGTGAGTTCTGCAGCTGAGGAAGGAAATGTAATGCTGGGGATACAGCTTTTACATTTCTATTACATCATCAGCCCTTGCAGAAACAGGCAACACAAAACAGAAAACGATTTAAAGCAAACAAAAAACCGAACCCATTCACAAACAAAAAAAACAATTTAAAAAACCCAATCCCACCAAAACCCAGCACTGTCCTGTGGAGATCAGGACACACTGTCTGCAAGCCAAGCTTTTCACCCCAATAGCTTAGAAGAAAAATACAAAATTATCAAGTATGAAGTGCCATCCTGGCCAAGGCACACTGGAGCAGTTCTGGCTGTTGCCATTTCAGTGCAGCCTCAGGCATCAAGCCATGAATTGTGCCAGACCTGACACACCCAAACACAAATTCTGCCCTTCCTTGTCCTTCAGAGGCTCGTGGTTCTCCAAACAGAGGGACACCCAGCAGGGAGGCCTCAGTGCTGTCAGCCCAGACACAGCTCCTGCACAAGCACGTTCCCCTGCTCCTGCCCTGGAGGCTGACACACACACAGCCCCTGGAAAGGGAGCAGCCTGAGCTAACCTGGGAGCAGCCCTCATTCCAGGGACACATGCATTAAAACAAAACATATCACAGGTAAAACCCCCATGTATGTCACATCCTCCAGCTGCTCACAAAGAGGAATGGCAGAGCTGCACCCTGGATTTCAAGCAGCTGCCCACTCCATACCTGCCCTGAGCCAAAAGCAAAGAAGCACTGCTGAATGTAGGCCCAGACCCTGCAGATCCATGGGTTCATCTGTTACAGCTGCCCTGATTTAATACCCTGAGGAGTTAAACCCTCTCAGGGCTTCCAGGAAGGTGTTAACCCGCCCTGAATCCAAGTCACAGAAGCAGCAGCACAGAACATACTCCAGCCCTTTTACCCTGCTAAAATCAATCATTCTCATGCCTTCCTCACCTCTTTAGTGCCACTACAGCATCTTGGCTCAATGTCAATGCCTTGGGGTATCTTTGACCCAAATGCTTCCTAAATTCAAATTTAACACTATTCAATTAATAATAAAAATATGCTGAAGTAAAATTTAATGAATCCTTAAAATTAACACTAAAGTCCTCCAAAAACTAAAGACCCAGAAGAAGAGTTTTAGGGAAAAATTACTAGAAAGATTCTCTTTCAGGGCAGGAAGAGCAGCAGCAGCACATCACTGCCTGCATGGTTCCAAGGAACAGGGCAGGACAAGTCAGCCACAACACATCTGTGATCCCACTCCAACAGCTCAAAATCACAGGTTTCTATTTTAAGTACCATGTTCATCACTTTGCTTGATGCTTCAGCTCCAGATATCAAACCCAGATGACCCTTTTCTAATTCTAAAGCCTTCAAGTTGAACATCATCAATGAGCAAATGTTTGTTTCACAGTTTGACAGCGTCAAACTTTGACTTGAGCTTGCTTTGCTAAAAAAAGTTTATTTAGCTTACACAGTACCCAAACAGGCCTGGTTTGTATTTTCTAACGTTGCCTTACTGAACAAAGATTAAGCTTTTTCATCACAAAGCACAGATGATATTTGCCCCTCTCTCCTGCAGAGATCTGAAAGGAATTTTTTCACTTGACTTTCCAAAACCAAGCAGGTGAAGCCTGAAAAGCTGCATATATATTCCAGAAACAAGCGAGGAGAAAGAGCTGATGAGGCTGGGAGACAGAGCTGCCTCCCTGCACTTTTACCAAGGCTTGGTCCCAGATGGGAACAGGAGTGACACTGACCTACACACTCCACAAGTGTGATCTGGCGAGCCACCGTTCTCTGCACCAGGAAAGGGAGTCCAGAGCCACTTCCAGACGTGCAGGAATGGTCCAACAAATCCTGTCCAGAAGGAAAAGCAGTTTAGAAGCCTTGAGAAAGCCCATTTTTCCCTGTTTCCATGCACAAAGGACAGGCCAGGTTACAGCTCTGGGGATGCCATTTGGTCACTCGGGGTCCAGCAGCATTTATTTAATAAATCATTTCATGCAGGAACTCTGACAACAGTCTGAACTGGAAGCCCACTCCTGGCCTACCAGCTATCCTCTGCCATGAGATTCCACCCCTTTTCAGCACTTCACTCTTCTCTTCTGAGAACACTCACTTAGCTTATGCTCTCCCAGTTCTGTTTCTGATACCTCTTTCAAACAAAAAAGGGTAAAATCAGCTTTTTTCTACCCAAAGTTTCCTGTATCTGGCAATAATCTTAGCACCTCAAAAAGACCTGACTTCCCCTGATTGCTGTCCTTGAAACCTTTGTCACTATGCAGTTAACAGGCCCAGGAAGCACTCCAGGGCTGGAGCAGGTGAGGACCCCAAAAGTGCCCTTCTGGGAAGGCTGGAGCAGCAGCTGGGTGTGCAGAGCCACCCGAGCACCTGCCCACTCCTGAGCCTGAGGGTGGATTTATGGAACCCAGCCCTCAGAGCAGAGCAGGAGGAAGGGGGCTGGAGCCATCCTCACTGTCCTGCTTCTGCAAGCCCCACCTGCCTTCTGGCAGTGAGAATCCCTGGCACAACACTGGGCACCTGCACCCAGTGCCATTTGGGATGGCATTCTCAGGCAGGTAACATCATGGCAAGCTTTGGGCCAGACTATTCAAGCCTGGTGCAGGTATTTAGAACTGAAAACAGTTTTCATATAAACAAGGTGACAGGGGATTTACCAGCATCACCTACACAAGATTTGCCATTGATACTCCAGAAAATCTTCTGTAACGAATCTTGCTTAAAAGCTTTATCAGTTTCTGGTATTTTTAGTGCATAGAAAGCAGACTTCAAGCTGTAAGCTTGTAACAAACATGAGTAAGATCCTAATCGAATGTTAAAATCCCATTAGCCTTGTAAAATGCTAATGCCCAGCTACTTTTATAGCCAGGAGTTCTGTACTAGCTCAAAGCATTAACAATTATTGCAGGACTTTTTTCTTTACAAAGGAAAATAGGATAAAAGAGCCTAAGTTTAATCAACTTTCTAGTATTTCCAGAAAACTGCACTACTGGGCTTGAACCAGATCCATGAAATCTCATTTCTTCTAACAACCTCTTAATGAGTGCTCAAGAAAAAGATAATCTAGGAATGACAGAGACTGCTATCGTACTTTTTAACCCGAGCTGAGAGCTCATTTTCCTTCCTGCTTGCATCAAAGGCAAAAGAAAGAAACAAAAAAAACAACTCCAAACTTATCTACAGCGACTGTAAAAACAAGATTTGAAGAGGCCAGAGCTCTTCCCATGCCTACTAAGCAGCTTAGGGCTTTAAGCATTTGCTACACTGTGGAGACTAATCCTACATGTAAACTTATCTAATGTGCGACCAAACCAGTGATTTAAAACACAATGGAGAAGAAAAATCTGGAATCTAAAGAAGACTTGCTGCTTAGATGAACATTTAGGCACAGGAACTACCAATAACTCTCTGTGCATCAGAAGCAACGCTCAGAGGGTCTGACAGCTCCACCAGACCAAGCCCTCACAGCTCCCAGCTCCTCCCTGCTCTTTCAAACAGAATTTTGATTTATTCTTCGCAGGTTTTATCACCTTTTCCAAGTAATATTAAACGACTCGAAGTGCAAAAGGTTTGTAAATGGCTGGAAACGATCTTGCACCGATAAGAGGTAAGAGCTGGTAAGAGCTGGAAGTCAGTGCTTAAGGACAGATCAACAGTGGCACACACGCCTGGTCCATGGTGAATACATCAAGACCGGCTGTTTTAAACTAGAAACGTGTAATCAAGCCTTGGGATTAGAGAGCCAAAGGCATTAAAAAATAGAAAAAAAAACCAAACAATGAACTGGCATAGACCACTGTTCAACCCTGCAGTGAAAGCACCTTATGGCAGGGCACCACCAAAATGAAAAATGTTTTCCAGCCTCTTAATGCTGGGGAGATTTTATCTCGGCCATTCAAGCAGAAGAAAACTCTGCACTGCTTCAGAAACAACCGCTCATGTGCCTGCTGGGAACACTTGTGCTGTGGCTCCAGGTGAGGGGGAAGGGACAGTCTGTCTGCACAAAGGGAACATTTCTCCAGGTCACTGGATTTTCCAGAGACCCCGTCTGCAAGAGCCTATGTTGAAAACTGAGCTTTGAGTGAGCACTGCACATTTCTTAAAACTCCCACTGCTCTTCTGTCAACAAAATGTCACTGATATCCCAGTGATCCCAGTGTCCTGCTACCAAGATCACAGCAGTCAGGTCTAAAGGTTTTAAACATCAAAATTATCTGTGTTTTCTTCTTCACCTAACATCACATCTTTTCCAACCCTTCAGGCTGTCACATATCGAAGATGCAACACAGGGCTCTGCCAGCACTTCAGGCCACCCAACAGCCAGGCACACTCTGTTTTGGCATTCAGACACTGTTTCCAGGAACATGAACAGTTTAGAGCCATTCTCAAGTCAAAGGAGTTACACTTGCCAAATCCTTCTTTTGGATAAAACTGATTTGAACTCCAGTTTTGGGAGCACAGGAAGGTCAGCACTGAAGTCTAGAGGCCAAGTGGCATCCTCTGGCAGCAAAAGGTCCTCTGGGTGGTGTGGCCACATGGAGGGACGAGAGGGGAGTGTGGAAGTGAGGAAGACCCCCCTGCACAGGGGTCACTTACTGCCAACGTGCTGTCCCCCACGTTGGAGGCAATGAGCCCCTCGATGGTGCCATACTCTGCATCCCTCGAGTTGAGCCTCTCCATGTGGTTTTTCTGTATTCTCCGGATGATGGGCACAGCTAAGGCAGCCAAAACTATCAACACGATCACAGGAGCCAGGATAACGATGATTAGTGTTTCCACGCTGTAACCTGCAGCCTCTCCTTGAAAGCTTTGCCCTTGGAAAGGAGAGAGAAAAAATCAATTAGCAGAATCCCAGAGAAGGTCATTAAACACAGAAACACCGACACCACCTCTGACCTCGGCACCCACCCAGTGTGACAGAGGCCGTGCCACAGCGAGGTGTGAGCACAGAGGCTGTGCTGTGCTGTGCTGCCTGTAGGACACCAGCACAGTCCCCAACACCTGCACAGAGGCTGTGCTGCCTGTGGGACACCAGCACAGCCCCCAACACCTGCACAGAGGCTGTGCTGCCTGTGGGACACCAGCACAGCCCCCAACACCTGCACAGAGGCTGTGCTGCCTGTGGGACACCAGCACAGCCCCCAACACCTGCACAGAGGCTGTGCTGCCTGTGGGACACCAGCACAGCCCCCAACACCTGCACAGAGGCTGTGCTGCCTGTGGGACACCAGCACAGCCCCCAACACCTGCACAGAGGCTGTGCTGCCTGTGGGACACCAGCACAGCCCCCAACACCTGCACAGAGGCTGTGCTGCCTGTGGGACACCAGCACAGCCCCCAACACCTGCACAGAGGCTGTGCTGCCTGTGGGACACCAGCACAGCCCCCAACACCTGCACAGAGGCTGTGCTGCCTGTGGGACACCAGCACAGCCCCCAACACCTGCACAGAGGCTGTGCTGCCTGTGGGACACCAGCACAGCCCCCAACACCTGCACAGAGGCTGTGCTGCCTGTGGGACACCAGCACAGCCCCCAACACCTGCACAGAGGCTGTGCTGCCTGTGGGACACCAGCACAGCCCCCAACACCTGCACAGAGGCTGTGCTGCCTGTGGGACACCAGCACAGCCCCCAACACCTGCACAGAGGCTGTGCTGCCTGTGGGACACCAGCACAGCCCCCAACACCTGCACAGAGGCTGTGCTGCCTGTGGGACACCAGCACAGCCCCCAACACCTGCACAGAGGCTGTGCTGCCTGTGGGACACCAGCACAGCCCCCAACACCTGCACAGAGGCTGTGCTGCCTGTGGGACACCAGCACAGCCCCCAACACCTGCACAGAGGCTGTGCTGCCTGTGGGACACCAGCACAGCCCCCAACACCTGCACAGAGGCTGTGCTGCCTGTGGGACACCAGCACAGCCCCCAACACCTGCACAGAGGCTGTGCTGCCTGTGGGACACCAGCACAGCCCCCAACACCTGCACAGAGGCTGTGCTGCCTGTGGGACACCAGCACAGCCCCCAACACCTGCACAGAGGCTGTGCTGCCTGTGGGACACCAGCACAGCCCCCAACACCTGCACAGAGGCTGTGCTGCCTGTGGGACACCAGCACAGCCCCCAACACCTGCACAGAGGCTGTGCTGCCTGTGGGACACCAGCACAGCCCCCAACACCTGCACAGAGGCTGTGCTGCCTGTGGGACACCAGCACAGCCCCCAACACCTGCACAGAGGCTGTGCTGCCTGTGGGACACCAGCACAGCCCCCAACACCTGCACAGAGGCTGTGCTGCCTGTGGGACACCAGCACAGCCCCCAACACCTGCACAGAGGCTGTGCTGCCTGTGGGACACCAGCACAGCCCCCAACACCTGCACAGAGGCTGTGCTGCCTGTGGGACACCAGCACAGTCCCACCTGCACCAGGACCTTCTCACAGGCTGCAGCTCCATCCTGAGCCCAGCCACACACCGCAACCCCCTCGCTCCCCTGGGCACCCACACCGCTCGATCCACGGGCAGCAGGCGTGTGCCAGCAGGCCCCAGGGCACAAAGGGCTGTCCTGTGCCCACTGAACCCTTCCCTCAGCCAGCACTGAAGCCATCTCACTCCCACCACAGCAGATCTCAGGCAGGCCCCTTCTCCCTCTCAAGGCACCCCTGGGCGCTGAAGCTCTCACCTTTGGACGAGGGCAGCTGCACAGTGATGTTCATGTTGCACAGGTGGCCCTGGCAGCACTCCACAGCCTGGTTGGGGGATGGAGGTGTTTTGCAGGTCAGTTTCCTTTGCTCATAGACCTGGAAGCAGCCCTTCTGGTAAACCTTAGCGCCGTCGTTGATGCTCAGGGCAGCAAAGCACTGCTGGCCCTGGCAGCGGTCCCCGTTCCCACAGGACATGCCTTCACACACACATTCGTAGGGGACCATCCTCAGCTTCCTTTCATCATCTGTCAAAGGCAAGAGTTGAGGAAAAACATCATCCTGGTCTTAATAGCTTCACTTAGAGGTAACGAAATCATTAGACATAAAATCTGGTTAAAAGAAGAGACTATTTTCACCTAGTGCTGAAGAACCACCAAGTAGGAGGTAATGATTCTAATTCAGCTATTTCAGCATGACAAAGATATGTCATAGCAGACACAGGACACATCTCTTGAGTCAGTTAAATTGAAAACTGAGAAAACCAAGTTATTGCAGAAAGCCTTTATTCAATGTTTTCCAAGAGCTGCTTGCAAAGTAGCAAGTATGCATCTTTCAGGAGCTCATCTCTCAAAACATCCAAGAGATGTTCCCATGAACCATTCCTGCCTTTCCTTGGCACTCTTCTCCTTCTTGCTGAGGCAACCCTTAAACACACTGAGCATCAGAAAAGCTTCCTGTGCACACAGATGTGTAAACCAGTTACAGAAGTCACTTTCCAAACCCAATGCCCTTACTGGAGCAATCACGGAAGAGTGACCAAACACCACACTGGAAACTCCAAACAGCCTTTCTTCACCTTCAGAACATGACCAACACAGCTGTACCTCAGCCCATAAACTGAGAGACCTCCTCCTCACACTGCTCAACAACTTGCCATTCAAATAAGGTTTCCCATTTCCCTCCCCAGCCCCTGGAAGACCTATGCCAATCCCACGGGCTGTACCTTTTATAGAGAAAAGGGCAACCAATATCCTTTGAAGCAACTTGAGATGGAAGGGCAAACACCCTGCTCCTGACAGGAACTGCCCCTGCTGCCAGCTTGCCATAGGAGCAGAGGCCATGGGGCAGGGGCTGTGAGCCCCCCATGGGGCAGGGGCTGTGGGGCAGGGGCTGTGCAGGGGCTGTGGGGCAGGGGCTGTGAGCTCCCCATGGGGCAGGGGCTGTGGGGCAGGGGCTGTGAGCCCCCCACAGCAGCAGGGGCCGTGGGGCAGGGCCAGGCAGCCCACACTCAGCTCTGCTGGCAGCCTGGCTCTCAGCACTCCCAGCACTCACCTTGCCAGCTCGGAGACGGGAACGCCATCACCATCAGCACGGGGAGAATCATAACTCCATCGACCGCCCCGCAGCTGCAGAAAGGAGACACGAGAGCTCTGTACACGTCCACTGCTGTCTCAAAACGCAACCACCCCAAAATCAGTGTTTAGTAATGTCTTCCGTAAATTCTTTACACAAAACACAACACATTCCGAGGCTGATTGATCTCCTTTTTACTGTGTCTTGTTTCCCAAGTCATTCCTTCACTTAAAAAATTCATGCATTTACTGTAATTTCTTTTGAGATCACATACAACCACAGTGTAGATACAGAAGCTTGTAACTGGGAAATACAAACCTTCCCAGTACCAAGCAGAAAAGCAGTACAGAAGATACATTCTTTAAAATGTTTATTAAGAAGTTAGGCTAATGTGAACTGAGAAGGTGGTCTGTAAAATTGTATTATCTGGGCTTTGAGGGGATATATAAAAGAACTCTGCCAGAAAACTCAGAATAACTTCCATTAACCAGCAAAAACCATTGCTGGATGGCAGCAAAAAGACTGAGATGTATTTAAGGAAGATGCTGCTCTCTTGAAGAGTAATTTCCCAGTTTAAGCTGCTTCTCCAAGGGTTTTCCTTTCAATGGCCCAGGTCCATTTCCCTGCTGCTGAAGACAGAACTGCACCCTGTGCAACAGCTCAGGCTGTTTCCAGCATAAAGCAGAGGCACATGCTCCCTCTAAAACAGGAACTAAAGGAGTGAATTTGCCTTTGTATTTCCAATCTTTGCCATGATACTTGGTCTTTACAAGAAAATAACAGCTGCACTTTTTACTGTGAAACAAGGATTATTTGACAGGCTTCTGAAAAGAAACTTTTCTGTAGTTTCTTAAACTCAACCCTGACAGGATTTAAGCCAACAGACAGGCTGGTGATTCAGAATGGTTTTCTGTCCTGTCTCTCTGGCCTCATCACATGCCACAAAACTCCAGTCAAAAGCAGCAACAAGCAGTACATGCAAACCAAAGTTTCTCTCCTTGACCAAGGTGCTGAGCTAATATGATGCTCCTTACGTGCAGGTATTCATCTTTCAGATTTAATTCTAGTGGAGCAGATGAAAATTGAAAATAAATATGATAATGCTATTTTCCTTTCAGATCTCTTCTGTTGTGCCTTTTCAAATCATTAGCAGGCTTCTTAAGTGCTCAGTGATGAAAGCCAAGCCATTACTTCTGTATTTATTTCCTGACATGGATTTGTTTTGCAGATTATGAGAAACGCTTCAGTAATTGATTTGTCATCGGTTAAAATGATCATAAATTCCTGACCCCAACTATTCAGTTTTCATCTTCACAGAAAGGCCCAGGCAGCACTCACCACCTCACCTCTCCCTTCCAATCACCCATTCCCCAAGGAGCTTTCCCTTCCTTGCCCTTGATGCACCCCCAGGCATCCTTAACCCACACCAGTATTTAACCTTCAGCCATCACGCTGGAAACACAAAGTCAGAGCATGAGCAGGGAGCAATGCACAGAGGCAGGGTAAAGCCGAGAAGAGCTCTCCAGGGAAGCAGGAGTGGCTCCAAGGCTCGCTGCTCCCCAGGCAGGGGCAGCGGGACATGGGCACGGCCAAGGCTCCCCAGGCTCCGCGTGCTGCCCGCAGCCCAGCAGCTCCGACAGCCCCCAAGGCTGGACACAGCCGGCTCCTCTATGAAGCTTTGTTCCTGCAGCCATACATTTTCCCAAAAGTGTGAAGAACACCTTGTCTGCTGTTGCTGAGAAGTGCTGTGCACGCTCCCAGCAGCCTCCAACACACCCAGCCCACATGTGCTCACACCAATCCACAGGCTGTGCCGAGTCTGTGCACCCCAGCCCGGCACAGCCCGGCCCAGCCCGGCCCAGCCCGGCCCAGCCCGGCCCAGCCCGGCCCAGCCCGGCCCAGCCCGGCCCAGCCCGGCCCAGCCCGGCCCAGCCCGGCCCAGCCCGGCCCAGCCCGGCCCAGCCCGGCCCAGCCCGGCCCAGCCCGGCCCAGCCCGGCCCAGCCCGGCCCAGCCCGGCCCAGCCCGGCCCAGCCCGGCCCAGCCCGGCCCAGCCCGGCCCAGCCCGGCCCAGCCCGGCCCAGCCCGGCCCAGCCCGGCCCAGCCCGGCCCAGCCCGGCCCAGCCCGGCCCAGCCCGGCCCAGCCCGGCCCAGCCCGGCCCAGCCCGGCCCAGCCCGGCCCAGCCCGGCCCAGCCCGGCCCAGCCCGGCCCAGCCCGGCCCAGCCCGGCCCAGCCCGGCCCAGCCCGGCCCAGCCCGGCCCAGCCCGGCCCAGCCCGGCCCAGCCCGGCCCAGCCCGGCCCAGCCCGGCCCAGCCCGGCCCAGCCCGGCCCAGCCCGGCCCAGCCCGGCCCAGCCCGGCCCAGCCCGGCCCAGCCCGGCCCAGCCCGGCCCAGCCCGGCCCAGCCCGGCCCAGCCCGGCCCAGCCCGGCCCAGCCCGGCCCAGCCCGGCCCAGCCCGGCCCAGCCCGGCCCAGCCCGGCCCAGCCCGGCCCAGCCCGGCCCAGCCCGGCCCAGCCCGGCCCAGCCCGGCCCAGCCCGGCCCAGCCCGGCCCAGCCCGGCCCAGCCCGGCCCAGCCCGGCCCAGCCCGGCCCAGCCCGGCCCAGCCCGGCCCAGCCCGGCCCAGCCCGGCCCAGCCCGGCCCAGCCCGGCCCAGCCCGGCCCAGCCCGGCCCAGCCCGGCCCAGCCCGGCCCAGCCCGGCCCAGCCCGGCCCAGCCCGGCCCAGCCCGGCCCAGCCCGGCACAGCCCGGCACAGCCCAGCTCTGGGGCTCTGGGGCTCTGGGCAGGGAGCTCACAGCCCTCAGCACAGCCCAGCCACCGGCCCAGCTCAGTGGGATCCCGCAGAAGGGAAGGAGCTGGGAGGGAGCCTCTGACCTTTGCAAAATACTCAAAAATTCTTTGAGAGCACGAGTTCAAAGGTGTTGTTCCCGCTGCTTAAAAAAAGTTACTTTTTCAAAGCAATTAATGCACATACGTAAGCACCAAAGTCTAGTTCTAGTGACACCAGCAAGCACACCCCTTCCAGTTACTGCTTGTTTAGAGAGAAAGAAAATATATATTTTAATGTAAGGAACAAAACATTCTTTAATAAATCCCCACAGAAAGCTGCCATGGATTTAGAGATCCATGAGATATCCAGTTACTGTCTGCTCTTTGAATTCACAAGACCTTTTTTCCCAAGGGAAGGGTTGGGATTTAACCCAGATAAATAAAGAGGAATTAAAAAGCAACCAGCAAAAAAATGTGCAGACTGTGTTTTCCTTTCCAAACACATGGCTCTGTGCTGTTTGACCGGAGCACCGCGGCAGGAGCCGCTAGAGGGCATTGGGAATGCGGGCAGGGATCCCAGCGCTCGGCACAGGGATCCGGCCATCCAAGGAATCCGGCCATCCAAGGAATCCGGCCACCCCAGGGATCCGGCCACCCCAGGGATCCGGCCATCCCAGCCCTGGGCACGCAGGGATCCGGCCATCCCAGGGATCCGGCCATCCCAGCCCTGGGCACACAGGGATCCGGCCATCCCAGGGATCTGGCCATCCCAGGGATCTGGCCATCCCAGCCCTGGGCACGCAGGGATCCGGCCATCCCAGGGATCTGGCCATCCCAGCCCTGGGCACACAGGGATCCGGCCATCCCAGGGATCCGGCCATCCCAGCCCTGGGCACGCAGGGATCCGGCCATCCCAGTGCCCCATGTGCTCCACACACACCGAGGTGGGTTCTAGAGCCCCCTGACACGCTCCTCACACAGGGATACAGGGATCCCAGGGATCTGAGTGCTCTGTGCCACACTCCATACCCACAGAGGCAGGGATGGGAGAATCCTGTGCCATACTCCATAGGCACCAGTACTGGATACCATGGGGCAGAGCTGGAGGCAGAACAGGGTCTGAGCTTCAGCCACATACAGGGAAAAGTGGATCATTTGGGTTTAACCTCCTCCTACAAAAGTACATTATCATTGGAAAACCAGAAACTTGCTATAGATGGAAAAGTCTCTCTCATAGCAGCAGCTCCCAGATTTCCAAACAAACCTGCCAAGCAGTGCAGGCAAGGAAGGGGCCCTGGCTCCTGGGCAGGCCAGCATGTGCTCCAAGATCAGCTTTGGATTCTGAGGGAGGAATCCTTTAAACCAGCTTTGGAAGCCCAAATGAACAACCAGCCAAGCACAGGGCAGACCTAACACCGGGTGAGGACACCCAACCTAACACAGACACGCAGCTGGCGAGGTAACAGGGTCAACAGAACCTGCACAGTTCGTAGTCATGACATCCCAACACTGCACAAGCCAACCTGAAACCCCAATGCCTCTCCCACTTTCACAGCCAACACTGCTCTCTCTTTTCTTCCTAAGAAAACTGTTTGTCTCCTGCCAAATGGTTCCAGTATGGCCTGACAGCAACGTGGGGTGAAGGAGACCCCAGTTCTGCACCAGGACTGTCAGGACAGCGACCACAAGGAGCTGCAGGGGAGAGAAGACCCAGTTCAGATGGCACAATGGGCACCCTGGTGCCCGCTGTTGGGAAATGGCCTTCAGTTCCCAGTGCCACCACTGAGCACAGACTGTGTCAGACACAGTGATCCAATCAGTGCAGAAACTTCAGGCTGCATTTCATCTCCATATGACACAGACATGGGAACATGAACCATGAGAGCAGCTCAGACTTTCCAGATGAGATCAGAAGCACCCAGATATCGCTGACATTCCCAGTGGCCACCTGCCAAGAGCCCAAGGGCTGTACATATTTTGCATGTACCTCACCAGATTCCTATCAAAAGAAAACATCCATAATACTGGATCACAGTTGTGCCATCCACAACAGCCACACACGAGCTGAATTTATCAACAGCTGTGTCTTCAGAAGAAGAAGTGTGCATTTAAAAGCAGTCATTCACAGCTTGCTCTTTAACTGAAGCTCACACAAAGGAGTTGCCAGCCCCCTGAGCAGCCCCACAAAGGCATTCCTTGCATCGGAGAGCAGCAACCTTGGGCAGTCCTTTCTCATGGCCTAAACTTGGCTGCAAGAACTCAGAAGATGGAAGCCAGCCACCAACTCCATTTGGAACCCACCTGCAAATGCACAAGGCACATGTCCACGCACTGCAGCTCCCAAAAATGTGCCACAGTGCCACCCAGAAAGGCCAAATGTCTCGGATCCAGGTGGCCGCAAACACGGAGAGGGAAGGGTGGGATACTGGTTCTGCTGCACTCCTCATGTACAAAGCAGTCACAGCACTAGTGAGTAAGAATAAAACCACCAGGAGAAAGGCACCTGCACAGCATAAAGTGTCCTGGAAGTTTCTCCTGATGAGGTCAGCAGCTCTGACATGTTCATAAAGAGCCAATTCCTCGGTTCTTAAAAGAAAAGGAAGAGGTAACAAAGCACGAGCGTCACTTATAAAAACAACCCCACGCTCACTGTCCATCCCGGCACACACAAGAACGGATCCATGAACTGCCCGTGCTGCCAGCCCCCAGCTCCAGCTGACACCAACTGCAGGAATGGCCTGGCACGGGACAAGACACCAGTAACACTCACAGTGAGGGAGTGGGGGGGACAGACACATGACAACAGAAGGGCAACGCAACCAGTTATCCCAGAAAGAAAAGAAGCCTTTCCTAGGCAAAGGAGTGAGCCAGAAGCAGCACCAGCCCCTTCCCGAGTAGGGTGGGGAAGGCACAATCACGGGGAGGGCAGGGGCTCTCATGCAACCCCTGGGGAACAAGCAGAGCAGCTGAAAGCCCAGAATGCACAAGCAGCATCAAAGAGACCAAAAGTAATGTCAGCTTCCCCATGCAGGGGAGAGCTGGGCAGCAGGGGAACTTGTGACCTTTTATGTGGGCTGGAGCCAACAGTCAATTCAACCTGGCAAAGTGCTCAGTCCCACATTTGGGTCACAGCCACCCCAGGCAGTGCTCCAGGCTGGGGCAGAGCAGCTGGAAAGCTGGGAAAGGGCCTGGCTGTGCTGGGGAAAGTGGCTGAACAGGAGCCCAGGTGTGCCCAGGTGGGCAAGAAGGCCAAGGGCACCTGGCTTGCACAGACACAGCGTGGCAGCAGGACCAGAGTAGTGCCCATCCCCTGTGCTGGCACTGCTGAGCCCCTCCAATCCTGGGGCAGTTCCAGAACCCTCGGTATAAGAAAAACATTGAGGGGCTGGAGCATGTCCAGGGAAAGGAATGGAGATGGGGAAGGGAGGGAAGCATCAGGAGTGGTTGAGAGAAATGGGGAAATTCAGTCTGGAGCAAAGGAGGCTCAGGGGGAACCTTCTCCCTCTTCACAACTCCCTGACAGGAGGGTGCAGCCAGGGGGGGGTCAGGCTCTGCTCCCAGGGAACAAGGTACAAGACAAGAGGAAACCTCCTCAGGCTGTGCCAGGGGAGGTTCAGGTTGGATACTGGGGATAATTCCTCGATGGAAAGGGTTGTCTAGCCCTGGCACAGGCTGCCTGGCACTGCCCAGGGCAGTGGTGGAGTCCCCATCCGTGGAGGGATTTTAAAGCCACGTGGATGTGGCACTTGAGGACATGGGTTACTGGTGGCCTGGGCAGTGCTGGAGGAGTGGCCTGACTCCATGATCTTAGAGGGCTTTTCCAACACAAGGCATTCAGTGATTCCATGCAGGCAGCAGAACCTCCCTGTGGTTGCAGGAGTCAGACCACAGAAGGCACTTGCCCCAGTGCAAAAGCTCGGGCTGTGTGCAGGTATTGCATCACTACAGGGGTCTTAGGCAACCCACTGACAGACAGCTTACTCAAAACGACGAAGCAAGCACAGACACTTTTAAATTGATCTGCACCTTCCCAGTGCCTTTGAAGCCACATGTGTATCCGTCCATATCATTTGTTGCCTTGCGGGGTAAATAAATTCACCGGGAGGCAACTCCAAAGGATTAGCATGGCCCCACGGCACAGCTTTCCCTGCAGAGCCCTCATTCCCAAAGTCAATGGCTCGCTGGCCAGGCCATCGCTGGCAGCAGCTGCAAGGTGAGGGGTGCAATTCCACATGTGCAGAGCACAAACACAGGGGTTTGCAGGTCCCTGAGCCATCCCAGGAACGCTCAGGTCCAGGCTTCACCTCGCACGAGCGCGCCCCAGGCACCGCGCAGGGATCTGCTCAGGACACTGAGCCACATGAGTTACTGTGGCTTCTCACACATTTCACTTACCAACAAAGGTGTTATTTTATTATGCTACACGTTTCCTTGCTGCACAGGTATTCTTGCACGGCACAGGCACCTCCTACCAGAGGGGAACATTGCATTCCTCAACTGCCAGCACAAGGACTCAACTGCACAGCTGCAAACCTGCTCGGACACTCTCCCTGTTGGACAAAACTCAGAGCTAGAGACCACCCTGAATACCACTCTGCCAAGGCAATTCCAGGTGCCCACAAAGTGGGGAAAATCCCCATTAACATCTAGGGATTTCATCTGTGCCGGGCTCTTGGGCTTAAGAGGCAAACAGGGCATCCCTGCATATCCGGCTGCCAGGCACAGCACTTTTCCCCCTGGAATGGTTCTGTCTCCAAAGACAGTAGTACACTGTCACATCTCAGCACAAAACTGCCAATGAAGACACAAACAGAATACCTGAATTTAACCAGCAGCTGCGAATAAGACCAAAACACAAATATTTTCAAATTATATATTATCAGAAATTGCCTGTAAAAGTTGCTTCTGAATAATTTAGGAAAAAAAATTAAAATAACCACATGAACCCAAAATGTACCCAGTAAAAGCAACTTACTTTGAACTTACTCAAAGCCTACCTTACGAGGCTTGGCCTGCTTTCCTCCAGCCAGCAGCAGCGTGTTTATTCCAGATGTTATCTGTGCAGTGTGTGATGCAGCAGCTCAGGGAGGAACATGCACTCCCGATTTGCAGTTTCGGGATTGCCCATCACACACGGCTCCTATCGTATCCTGGTCTGTGCTGATGGGGGAGAACAGGGAGCATGGGCACGGACACAGCCCTGCTGCCACGGGCACAGCAAGGGCACGGGCTGGCACAGCACCAGGCAGTGTCACTGGGATGGTCCCACAGCCATGGGCACAGCAAGGGCACGGGCTGGCACAGCACCAGGCACTGTCACTGGGATGATTCCACAGCCATGGGCACAGCAAGGGCACGGGCAGTGTCACTGGGATGGTCCCACAGCCATGGGCACAGCAAGGGCACGGGCAGTGTCACTGGGATGGTCCCACAAACATGGGCACAGCAAGGGCACGGGCAGTGTCACTGGGATGGTCCCACAGCTGCTCTGGAGCAGCAGCAGGCGCAGCGGTGCCCACTCAGGCGCAGCCCAAGCTCAGTGCCATGGCCCAAGTAGCTCCTGCCCCAGCAGCACCAGCTCCTGCCCAGCCCCAGCAGCCCCAGGGCAAACCCTGGCAGCCCCCAGGGCACTGCCAGCAGGGCTGCATCAGCCCCTCTCCAAACAAACACCACCCTCCCAGAGAGCGGCAGTGCAGCCTCAACAAAACACCCAGACAGCTGAACCCGGCTCTGAATGACATCACTGACTGAGAATCGTTTTCAAATGCTTTTCAGTAACTAGTTAAATATTACATAGCTTGCCTGTTCGAAGTTCCTGTGGAACATTCCAGCCAACCAAAACAAGTATTTCCAAAAATAAATCTTTAGCTTGGACACCACCAAAAGTCCTAATTTTCCTAAAAAAAAAAAGTTGTTTGGTTTTTTTCCCTGGTTTTCCCTTTTTCTTTACACAAATTTCAAATATTCATTTCTTTGCTCTGGATTGTAGAGAAGCCTGGGTCTGATGATGTGCACAGCTTTGAGACACCATCTCTCAGTGGGGCAAGTCCTGCTGCAAGATAATGCCGTGTAGTTCCTATAAATGCATTAATTAAGCAGCTTCAGCGTGTTTTCACACATGCAGGGACCTGGAGAGGTGCAAATGCTTTTGATTCGCACTCCCTGACGCGATCAGGCCGGATCCCTGAGAGCCAAACCCTGAGTGAGGCGCAGGCGCTGCTGGAAGCTCCCTGGGCTCTCCAGGCGACCCCTCATCTCTGCTGCTGTTTCACTCCACTGAGGATCCTCATTTGCACATCAATAATCCCAGCAAGATTTCGCCTGCCTTGGTAAATCTGAACCTCCAGAGTTATTGTCACATCACCACAAAAATATTCTACTTATGCCCTTTAGCCCAAGCACCCTACCCTGAGTGCAGTTTGGGGTATTTTGATAAAAGTTAGCCAAAACATTTTTTTTTAAATCCATTTCGTTGCACTGGCAGAATAATACAATGGCAGCATGACACAGCAAACACAGCCACTAGTTAGAAATAGCAAAGCTGGAAATACTATAAATACATATGTATTTTTTGTTTGTGTATATATATAAATTATAAACCTGAGTGGGACAGGAGGAGGAGAGGCACAGATGAACACGGTACCATGGCAGGGGCACTGAGCAGAGACAGGACAGCCTGGCTTCACACCTCCAGCTCACTGCTCAGGGATTATGCTGGGATTAGAGCAGCATTCTTCAGGAGTGATGGGCTGCTACAAAGTTGGAAAGGTTAAGAGACATAGAAAAGTCAGGTGTTCATTCTGCATTTACAGCTTAATTTCTCCTAGCCTCAGCCAGCCAAAGAAAATTAACCAACAGTTTTAGAACAATCGGACTGAGAACAGCAGTTCCTGACACTCCATAGGCACAAGTCATCAAACAGCTTTTCCTCTCAGCACATTATTTCATTAACTATTCCTCTGAAGTCCAAAAAACTGAATGCAGTTAGCAATCCCAAGAAGAAGGAAACATCCTGCACTCAGCATGAAGGGGAATGCAACCCAGAGCCGCCTTTAAAGACAGTCACATGAAGGTGTGGTGCTTTTCTCCATCCTAGAACCCTTCAGTGGTATTTCTGTTCTTCCCACATCAGCAGTTAACCTCAGTGCTGCTTTCACACCACAGCTTTACCCTGCCCTCTCCCTTCACCGTGATCCTCTCCTTTGCTGTGCTCCAGCTCCCTGCAAGCATCCTGCCAGCTGTCCCCCTTTCTCACCCGAGTAAGCTGCCCCAGACTGCACCACAGGTCTCTGCTGCACTCAGATCTTACCTGTGGCAGCCTCACCTGAGGCTCTGATCCAGCTAACATTCAAGCCTGTGTGCTAAAGGTCAAGAGCTTTCTTTCCAAATCCCTTTGTCCTGGCACTCCTCACTTGCTGTTTTAGCTGTGTCTACTCTGACCTCTCAGGCAAACCTCCTCCCCACCACAGTCCCAGCTGATGCCCACCACTGCCTGCTATGCACCCCTCAGTCCAACCACAGGCACCTTGTCACCTCTCCCAGTGACAAATTTATCCCAATAATACACAATTCTGACACTCCTTTCCAGAGCTGTTTCAAGCGTTCCCTTCCCACCTATTTAGCTGGATGGTGTCAAACTCACACATTTCACACGGCCTTACCAAACCTGACTGTACTTGCAGATCTTCAGAAAACCATTCCATAGATTCACACAGCCTTTTGTTTTAATTGCTGTTGCAGATGCCAGAAGCAGCCAATCCCATCCCTGTT
Source organism: Climacteris rufus (assembly GCA_013398175.1). Lineage (NCBI taxonomy): Eukaryota > Metazoa > Chordata > Aves > Passeriformes > Climacteridae > Climacteris > Climacteris rufus. Next base: position 62,771 of record VZRZ01007777.1, read on the forward strand.
TAACAGCTAAATTCCCATGGCTGACCTCACACACACTCAGCTGCAGACGTGAGCACAGTGGAAGCTCAAGCTCTCTTTACAGACCAGTCTGCCTTTGGAGCTCCACACAGCCTGCCCAAGAGCAACACTCCTATCACCAGGTGGGAAGAAGGCCCCACTCTCACGATTAAAGTGAGCTTATGACATCTATCCACTGGCCATTTCCGAGGTTCAACATGGGGGACATGTAACAGCCTGAAGACAGCGAGGCAAAAACAACCTTCAGCCGCTCCTGAACACACACAGCACCCAAAGACAACCTTCAGCCGCTCCTGAACACACACAGCACCCAAAGACAACCTTCAGCCGCTCCTGAACACACACAGCACCCAAAGACAACCTTCAGCCGCTCCTGAACACACACAGCACCCAAAGACAACCTTCAGCCGCTCCTGAACACACACAGCACCCAAAGACAACCTTCAGCCGCTCCTGAACACACACAGCACCCAAAGACAACCTTCAGCCGCTCCTGAACACACACAGCACCCAAAGACAACCTTCAGCCGCTCCTGAACACACACAGCACCCAAAGACAACCTTCAGCCGCTCCTGAACACACACAGCACCCAAAGACAACCTTCAGCCGCTCCTGAACACACACAGCACCCAAAGACAACCTTCAGCCGCTCCTGAACACACACAGCACCCAAAGACAACCTTCAGCCGCTCCTGAACACACACAGCACCCAAAGACAACCTTCAGCCGCTCCTGAACACACACAGCACCCAAAGACAACCTTCAGCCGCTCCTGAACACACACAGCACCCAAAGACAACCTTCAGCCGCTCCTGAACACACACAGCACCCAAAGACAACCTTCAGCCGCTCCTGAACACACACAGCACCCAAAGACAACCTTCAGCCGCTCCTGAACACACACAGCACCCAAAGACAACCTTCAGCCGCTCCTGAACACACACAGCACCCAAAGACAACCTTCAGCCGCTCCTGAACACACACAGCACCCAAAGACAACCTTCAGCCGCTCCTGAACACACACAGCACCCAAAGACAACCTTCAGCCGCTCCGGAACACACACAGCACCCAAAGACAACCTTCAGCTGCTCCTGAACACACACAGCACCCAAAGACAACCTTCAGCTGCTCCCAAACACAGGCAGCACCCAAAGACAACCTTCAGCCGCTCCTGAACACACACAGCACCCAAAGACAACCTTCAGCTGCTCCTGAACACAGGCAGCACCCAAAGATGCTTTGGGCCAACTGCCCTCCTCACTCATGGGCCATGATGGAGTAAGGGATCGTTCTCTACAAGGCAGCATTTTTCACACCAAGCAGGTGACCATGCCACTCTTTTTCCAACAGCATAAAGCCATTTTCCTCTGAGAGGAAAACTCAAGTTAAAGGAGTGAATGTACTTTCCACAAATAACCTACTACACAAACTGTTCCTACCAAGGGGCAAAAAGCGCTGTCAAAGGCACAAGGAAAAATTCTGGATACTCTGGATAGTAACTGTCATCAAATAATGCTGAAGGAGAGGTCCAACAGTCAGTACAAAAAGGTTTCCATGTCCCTAGCACTGCTCAGTGCAAATGGAAAGCGAGGTTGGTCAACAAGGCCAGATCTGACTCCACAGGAAGTTTGTGTGTTTTCACTCATCTCCTGGCCATAAGAGAGACTCCTCTGCATTTCATGCTGCAGAACTTTCCACTCAAAACAAGAAGCATCAAAACCCTACCCCAGGTTCTCACCAGCATGGGTCTAATTCTGAGCACTCTGAAATCAGCAGGAACACAACTGCAGAGAGCAAGCAGGAGCTGCCATGTCTGCCTGTGAGCATTCAATTAGGCCAGGAATCATCTTAACTTCAGCTGGACTAGACACTAAGGAAACCACAATAAAATGGACTGAGGCATCCAAAATTATTCTCAGAAAATAGGCCAGACCAGGCATGAAAACATCTGGGCTTGGCTTGAGTCATGAACCACATGAGCAAGACACCCCACTGCTGCCTGCGGGCCCAGGGCAGGAATGTGAGCAGCACAAAGGTAGGCAGCAACAATCTCCTACACCCAGATTCCCTTTCTGCATCTTCCTCCACCAAACATGCAACAGGCCCTTTGTTCTGAAGCGTCTTGCACAGCCCAGTCCAGCGGGATTTCTCAGGATGGTGGTTTTGGGGCGTCAGGCAATGTGTACACAGCCACAGCTGGTCAGCCAGCCAGCTCCAGGCATGCACTCCCACCTCTGAGGTAAAAACCAGGCACAAAAGGCTTTAACCACTCCAGTCCTGCCCTGTGCTGACACACACATGTCCAGCTGGCCAATACTTTACACACTCTTAGGATTCCTCACTCTGCTACCCCAGCACACAGCAGCTCCCCTGCCTTCCACCCACCCAGACCCCCGTTCCAATAACTTACACAAACTGATGGGGACAAGTTTATTCCAATGCTAAGTAGCAAACAGCCAAAACTTCAGATACCAGAAGGGCTGCAGCAGCTCAGCTCCTCTGTCCCTCAGATGAGTCACTATTCACTTTAGCTGCTCAGTGTTAAGGCAAGTGAACTGAGCATTCTCACCAGAACTGCTCTCCCAGGCCACAAAGCCCTGAAGGACAGACACTACACCATGCAGGGATGGACAGGCCATTGACCAGAAACTGCTTCTTACACTCAATGATGAAAAAGGGAAAAAAGAAAAGATTAAGGAGGTAGTCAGCAGAACTGCAGCAATTATTTAAAAATAGGCTGCTCATACACTTTAGAAATAAGCCTGACAGAAGGAACAGGTATGAAAGAGACCCAGGACATAGCATATTTATGTATTTAATATAACATGGAAGATGGACAGACTATTATACATACATGGAATACATTCCTGGACTAATCCAGGAAATCCCATTTCTGGGCACCACGTGTACTCCTAGCACGTACTCCTAACACGTATTTCAGCACTCTTACTTCAGAGTGGCTTGAGTTTGCTCCCTTCCCCAGAAGGTGCTACCACATATGGCTCCAAGCTGCCCAGAAGAGGCTGAGAACTTGACACCCACGTTTCAGGACAGAGCACATTTGGTACACACCAGCACAGAGCTTGCAGTTCAGCCTCCTCCAGAAAAAATCCAGCACACACATGCCCAAACCACCCTGCAACTCACAACAAATGGAGCTCATGGTGGGGCACAAGCTCCAAAACCCCCCTGGAACTCCAAGACAGAGCCCCAGGGTGGGTAAGAGCCACCTGAGCCCACCAGCGCGTTTGGCTGACAGCCCTCCAGCTCAGCTCTGCACCCCAGAACCCAGGGGCAGCTGCTGAGGGCAAGCAAGAGGCCAAGAGGAGTGCAGGGAGAAGCAGGGGGGCCAGCACTAGCTGTTAATGGCAGAGGGGGTGCCCACCCCCTGCAGCACCCAGCACCCAGTGCCACTCGGGGGCCCAGCCCGGCACTGCCGGCTCCGCAGCTGGCACCGGGCACTGCCAGCCCGGCGGCCTCCAGGGACAGCAGCCCTGCTCCGCTGCTCCTCGGCAGCACATGCACGTTAACGAGGGTTTATCTCTCCCTTTTCCTGTCAGCTCACATCCAGACAGCCTGACTCTGTCAACATTAAGAATGCTTATTTTTCCCCTATTCACTATCTCCAAGCCAAAACAACATCTGGAACTTCAGTCTGCCATACAAAGAGAGACAGATTAAAACTGGAAAAAGCTACACTTCCCAAGCTTTAGCTTTCTGCTTTTATCTGAATTTCCCACATGCAGCTTCCAAAACAGCTCCACAGACAGAAAAACCGAGTCCTTCACACAGACTCCCAAACACAACGTAGGGTCCCTTCCACTTCAGAAAAACCTCTAATGATTATCAGAAAAATAACAGGAGCAAAGCCGATTGGAAAGTTTAGAGTAAGAATTTACCATCTGCTCCTTACACAAAAGGGAGGTGACATACCGGTGACCTAGAAAAGGAAATTAAACAAAGAATATTACTGGTGTGTGTTACTTGATAAAGTAATGGAAGAAAAACCTGGCGCCATTTCAGGCTACATAAAGGTTCCACTTTAACAGACAGCTGTCTCCAGTGTCATTTAAGTGTGCTTTTTGCTTAGATCACGGTCAATGAATCATGAAAATCAATACAGACGGAAAACATAAAACCACGCTGCAGACAGGCTCAGCAGCGGAGCGTGTACCAACCAGCACCAGCCTCGGCTGGAGAGAGACGTGCCAAATAAACACAGACTAGTTTTTCCAACAACATTTATTTAACTCTTAGTAGTTAATTAACAGAAGTCATGACTACTGGTTATTTTCTAACCAGCCATCCCACTGCAGTTACGCACTGCAGGCTCAGCACCAAAGCTCTCCCCTGCCCGGGCGGCCGGCGCTCCCGGCCTCACCCACGGCTGGCCTGCAGCCCAGCTCCGGCGAGCCGGGCACACGGGGACAGCGGGGCCGGGCTGGGACAGCCTCAGCACTGCCCGAGCACCCACTGCCTGAGCACCCACTGCCCCGGCACCCACTGCCTGAGCACCCAATGCCTGAGCACCCACTGCCCGGTACGCTGAGCTGTGCCAAGGCTGGTCAGGATGGTCTCAGCACAGCCCAGCTCCGGCGAGCCGGGCACACGGGGACAGTGGGGCCGGGCTGGGACAGCCTCAGCACTGCCTGAGCACCCACTGCCTGAGCACCCACTGCCC
>VZRZ01007777.1:70050-82082 GCA_013398175.1 Climacteris rufus
CTGCAGCTGCGCGTGCTCCCCTGCAGCTGCGCGTGCCCTCCTGCAGCTGCGCGTGCCCCCCTGCAGCTGTGCGTGCTCCCCTGCAGCTGCGCGTGCTCCCCTGCAGCTGCGCGTGCCCTCCTGCAGCTGCGCGTGCCCCCCTGCAGCTGCGCGTGCTCCCCCACACTCAGTGTTCTGTTCCCTGGCTCCGGAGCCCTGCCCTGGCCCACCTGAACAGCCAGGGCCAGCCGGGCTCTCGGCACCACAGGTGAGCCTGGAGCACCAGGCAGGTCTGGCCTGCAAACCGCTGGGAACGCGGATTCCAGACCAAGGCTCTGCTCCACGCTCTGGGTTTGACCGTACCACGGCAGCCCCAGCTCACCTGCCACCAGGTGAGGAGGAGAGGGCAGGAGGAGAGGGCAGGAGGTGTTTGAACAGCTCTGTTGTCACCCACGCAAAGGCCAGAGCTGTCACTGTGCCATGACACAGGTACCAGCAGCACCAGCTCAGGGCAGGCAGAGGAGCCACAGAACAAACCCAAAAACACCAAGTTCCCACAGCAACGCTGCAAAGAAATCAAACAGCTTCAAAATCATTCTGTGGTAAACTTCCCAGGGGCAGAGTTGCCAAACTAGCAATTCTGGGGAGGGCTGGATGAGCCAGAGCTCTCTGCAGGTCTGCACGGCTCCCAGGGAGAAAGCAATCCCTGGCCACCCGAAAATCCAGCCAGGCTGCACAAGCTGCTCCCAGCAAGGAACAGCACACAGAATGATTTCAGCACTATATGGAGTATTTCCATCCTTCCCAGACTGCTCCAGTTGCCTGCACACAGCTCCAGGGGCTGTGTTATGCCATGCTGCCATTAGAGTTTTCTTATCAAGGTAAGGTTTTCCCTGGAACTTCCACTCTGCTGATGGAGTTTTCACTCCATCTTCATCCCCTCTTCCTCCTGTCTCCTCCCTCAAATTCAAAGCCTTATTCTTGACAGGCACAAAATGACAGCAACGTGATTTCAAAGCACTTCACAGTCCCAACCCTTCCCAACTCCTGCTGGATAAATCCCCAGGATGAGCACCCAGCACCTGGAATAGAGCCACGCTCACCTTTCTCTGCAGCCTCTCCACCTGAACAGGGATGTGCTTGGGGTGGAAGTTTCTTTGGACTACTGCCAGGAAAAAAATATACAGAAATGCAAAATAAACCCTACCGAGTAATTGTGCGAGTATAACGATTCAAAACTCAAGGTTTTAAACAAACAAAACAAAAAAATCCCCTCACAACCCACACATTTGGAGTTTTACCTGGTTTTCTGAGATTTTCAAAACAGCATTTTGCATTTGCACAGGTGGAATGTTCATTTCAGGTTCTGGTGTGTATTTAAATGCTTCCAAGTGGATCAAGGTGATTTAAGTTAGGAAGTTAAGTACAACTGAAATAACCAATTTTGCATCTGATTTTGTACTTATTTTTGTTCTTTTCTAAGAAAGGTTTCATTACTGTTCAACACAAATGAACATCTTCTTAAGACTAACTAAATACAGGCTTTAAAGACCATTTCCCTCTCTATCCCTCTACTCCAACACCCGGGAACCCAGGTCCTCATTTTTTATGGAAAATGATACATTTGTTTTGATTATTCACTCTTACAAACAGAATATTTCAAAGTTTATTTTTAATTGGAAAACAGGCTTACAACAGGCCTGACTGTGCTAATTACGCATGAAAAATTATCAAAGCCTTTTGCCAGTAAGGCCCATCTATTAGCCCAAGGACATGGGACCTGGGGCTACTGAACTGACCTGGCCAAACCCAGCCAGGTGAGCTTGTGTGGGCAGGGGGAGACAAGACCAGCCTGTTTGTCAGCTCATGGATCAGATGGATCACACTCTGCTGCTTTGGGAGTCCCAGTGCATGGCCTCCACCAGCCCACCCAGCACTGTGGAAGGTCTGACAGAAATCTGACAAATTTACAAATCTGACATGTTAGATTGGGAGGGAGTGTTGAGTCACCTTTAAACCCTCCTCATTATGCAACTGGGCTGAGCATTTACCGTGGGTTTGTATGAAAAACAGCAAGTAAACAAAAACATAAATTAAATTAAACCCAAAACAGTTCAGCCATTTAGGGTAATTTTAACTTTTATGCTCCAAACGCAAAACCCCAAAGGTGCCGCCCATTTCTGCAGGACCTCGGTGTGGCTTCAGGGGAGGGACAGCTCAGCAATGCAAACCTCATTAATTCATCAAATACTTCTAAAAAGGTCTAAGTTTGAGCTTGCTAGTCCTTAATTCAGAATAAAATCAAATCCTATTTTTTGTATGTTTTCCATGGAAAATATTTACTATGATCATTTATCGTATTTAGACATTTTAAATTACTTTAACAGAGAAGACACGTCCTTTGCGAGTTTTTTGTTTGTTTCTTTTGTACAAAAGTGCCCTTTCAAGATCAGAGAAACAACAGAATCTCCCTTGAACATCAGATACTCAAATATTCCCTTTTTTCCTTCAGCTGCAGACCAGCGATGGAGCAGCTGTGGTCCCAAGAACTATTTGGGTAAAACCTGTAAGTTGCACCAAGCTGTCAGCTAACACACTCACAGACATCCTTCAAACAATTATGACATGTGAGTGCTTCTGCCTTGTCCAACATTCATTTTTTAATTAATATGCCATTATGATTTCAGAAGAATTCCTCACTCACATACAACAAACACCTGTGGGACTGAAACAAGATCAATCATGTCAAAAAAGCCCAAAGATTTTTGGAAGAACATTTCAGAATTTTGAGAAAAAAATCCCCACATTTGGTATCCTTTCCCACAACTGGCACACCAACCTCTCAGACTTCATTTACAGCCCAGGGGTGACTGCTGCTCGTGGCTTTGGTTTGGGTTTACTTCCCTCCGTGTTCACACTGGCCAGCCCTGCAGAAAAAACCTTTTCTGTGCACACTCACCTTCTCCTGCCTGAGCCCTGCATCCCCCTGCAGAGGGTCCCAGCCCAACAAAGGGCTGTGGTCCCCAGCCTTGCTCCCTGGGAGCAGAGACCTCACATTTCCTACCAAGGAAAAGCTGCTAAAAACCCCAGTCCCCACCCTGTGAGACATCACCCGTGCTGCTGGGAACTGCTCAGGTACGGCAAACCCCAGCCAAACAGCAACCCTTGGTCATCACATTTCTCCTGAGTGGCCAGCAGGGACCTCACCACGATGCCAGAGCACCACAGCACAGCAGGGAGAGGTGGCCAGGACAAGCAAACCGCCCTGGTGTTTCCAGCCCGTTTTATCCGTGCTCCCAGAACACCAGGCGTGTGCAGCAGAGAACAGCACCCAGAACAGCTGACAAGCAGTAACTCACTCTGGTAGGGACACCCTGCCACATGCCTGGCCCTGTGCCATTCCCTGCTCTGACAGTGCCACCCGAGTCCCACCGAGCCCCCCCGAGTGCCCCTCTCTCACAGTGACCCCGCAGTTCCTCGTGTCTGTGCCCGGAGCCAACGCCACCCCAGAGCTCCAGCTCTCCTGCAGGTGACCCAGCACAGGGGCTCTTCACCCCCTAACCCCTGTGCCCAGGCCCCTTTCAGCTCACTGGCATGTGAATTCCTACCAGCAGGCAGCCAAAAGCTCTGAGTGAGGCTCCTTCCCTCCCCAGAAGAACAATTTTGCCAATTTGTTTTGCTCAGTCACCACGTGGCAAACACACCCCTGAAGAAGCCACGCGCTTCTCTTTCCAGATTTCAATCCCAGCCAGGGAGCACTGTGAATCTCTGCCTTCAAGAGGGGAACCTGTTGATGTTTTCAGTCCCAGTAGCAGGAGGCAAACAGTGCAGTCTCTGCCCAGCTGCCAGGAAGGGCTCTCACTGTTCCCGGTGGAGCAGCGCTCACGGGAAGTGCGCTCCAGCCACGCCGGGCTGATGCTGCAGAGCAGGCAGAGCAATGAGAAAACAGCAGCCTCTGAACTGCACCGACTTCACATCACACTCTAAACACAAGCAAGCTCTCCAAAGCCTTTCTCTTGCCTCCATCTGCCGCTGTGTTGCCGTGCTGGGGCTCTATGAACCCAGCCTTGCGGAACAACTTCCAGTTAATTCACCTCTTCCATTTGCTTTAGTCCACTCCCCTGAGCTCCATATCCAGTAGATATTTATTTTAAAGCTAAGCCAAAACCATTCAAACACTAACACTTCAGGGCCTTCAGGACTCCTGGTTGTACACAGGAAGGCCTCTTTCAGAATAGAGAGCGTCCACTTTGGGAACTAACCCAACATAATTACAATTGGGCTGCTCGTCAAAGTTTTACAAATCCCCAGACTGGAAATAAAGTAGGTTTAACTCCTCACAGACCCTTTGTTACAAAAGGCATAAAACTGCACTGCAGCCTCAAGGAACACCGATTCCTCACCAGAGATTCCAGGAACTGTGCAAGAAAACTGAGCTTCAAAATCCAGTTTGTTGTTCTGGCTCCTCACTGCATGGCACTTCGGCCTTCCTAATGGAGAAACAAGAAGAAGTTCCCTCAAAATCCTGGACACTGTTCCACATGACAGTCCAGCTGTCTAAACAACTTCCAGGATCAAATCCCAACCAAAAAGATGAAGTCAGAGACTTTCCCACCCATTAAAAAATGCCACTTTTGCAGCAGGCATGGAAATACCATATTTCTTTCAAACAGACTTTTGATGGTGCTTAGGTTTTTATTTCCTTAACTTAGGAAGAGTCATACTGATTCACTCATTCTTCAAAATATTACTTTTGTCATAAGGAAGGTGTATGGAGGGAGGGGTCTACATAGGTTTAGATTTTAGAACAGGTTTTGCAGAACAACCATGCCCAGGTTTGCTTCAGAGGTATGACACGAGTCTTACAAATGTGTAAAATACCTACACCAAGACAGAAAAACCACCCTATTGTTTAGGCAAGCTGGGACATGTTACCCAGATTATTCTGTGCTGGAGGCTGATGCAAACAGGCCAGGTCCACAAACACAAAAGCGTCTACGTGGCATTTCTGGCACTTTTGTAGAGGCCTAACTGACAGCCAACTAAGGTGAGCTTAAGAGAGAGCAACAGCCATGCCAAGGCCATGCCCAAGGATTGAAGAAGTGCACAGGCCCAAGAGCAAAAGCCAAGGGCAGGATCCACGAGGAGAGCCAGGGAGAAGGAGCAAGGAAGGCAGGAGCCCATCCTGGCTGTGTCTGGGGCAGCGACAACACAGCCCGCGGGGCTCAGCCGGCCCAGGTGGAGCTGCTTCCACCCCAGCGACTTGAAACAACTTGAACCTTTCTTTCTGGACAGAGACAGGTTCAAATTATGCAAAGAAGCTGGAGGACAGCCAAGACTCAGACGATTTAACCTTCCTCCTCACCACAAAGACCCAGCCCTGCTCTCACAGAGAGCTGGTGAGCGGCTCTGGGCACAAAGGGCTGCCCAGCCGAGCTGAAGGCTTCTGCCCCAGACAGGAACATGAAAGCACAGATCCTGTGCCACCCCCGGCAGGGAGGACAGCTCCCAAATGTAGAGATAAGCAGAGATGGTCCCACAGCACACACACCTCGCCACCCCTAAGACAGAAACGGGTCGAGTAAAAAGATGCTTGCATGGCAATTTCCATCATCATCATCGTTTCATTCAGACTCAGGAGCCACACAGGTTTTGCAACTCAATCCAAAATAAAGGTCAAGTGGAATAAAAGTGACTAAGACAACACCTAAGAACAAATGTCCAGAAAAGAATTTCCCAAGTTTTGCAAGTATTCATTTTTCTATTGCAACCACAATCACCAAGAGCACATGCCCCACTCTGTTTTGTTGTGGGTTTTTTAAAATTCACATGGATCCACACTTTTTTCATGAGCTAAGAGTACGTCTCAAATACTTTTTCTTACCATTTCGTTTGACCCAGAATTTAAAAGTCAAATTGAAAATAGCCTTTTTTTTAATGCACAACTTATTGTAATTCCACTCCTAAGGAGATATGAATATGCTAATTTAACACTCAGACTGGTGCACTACAAGTTGTACATGTTTTACTTCTGACAATAGAAAATAAGGGGTAACACTACTACAAGATTGACTGCCACAAACTCCACTGCCAAATCATCCTCCTGATACCAAAATTGGCTGGAATAGTCTTTTTTATCTGTTTTTCCATTGGTTCTAGCCACATTTATCATCTTGTGTGCATACTTTTATATCTTTTTATCTTTTTTTGCTAGTTAGTCTTTAAGTTCTATTCAGCAACTTCAGGGGAACTGAAAATTTTCATTCTCTGTGGTGTTTATCACTCCAGCCTGGGATTTGCCCAGCCCATGCCATCAAAGTCGATGCTTTAGCAGGCTGCTACCCACAACTGCAGCTGCAGCAGGCACTTTACTCTCCAGCAGCAGTAAAGGCTGCAATTTAATGGATTAAAAAAACCAAAAAAATATTACTCCCTGTGAAGCCAGGAAGAGTTTTAACGTGTAATATGGACATGACTTTTCCCAATAACCAACCTGCAGGGTATCACCTATCTTTTCTCTAACGTAAGAGTATTATAAGGTAATATGATACAATTAATATTCCCTTAAACCAAACCATTATATTTTCATTTTGTTTTCTCTTTTAAGATTCAGCCTTAAAATTACTTAATTGTTGCAGCCCTCCCACACAAACACAAGAGACCAGTTTATTGCAATGGAAAGCCCTAAATAGCACAGTCTGGTTTAGGCTGACTAATACAAACACGCATTTTGTTTAATTTTACATTTGTTCCTAGGGAGATTTTGCTCTCATCTCTTCTACCTCCTCCCATTGCACAGCACCTGACAGCGCAGGAGATCAGCCAGGCCTGCAGGGATGAGCAGCACGGGCAGCTGTGGCCCTGTGGGGTGGCTTGGGGGCCAGGCTGGCCGCTGCTGGTCCCCATCCTGCAGGGAAGGGAGGGCAGGCAGGCGTCTGGGACTCCCAAAAATGTGTGTCCTGGCACAAAATGTGTGTCCCTTGGGTGTCATGGCCAGAGCCAGGCAACCTGCAGGAACTCTGCCTGGGGAGCAGAGCACAGCAGCTCCAGGCTGGCACAGACAAACCAGGCCAAGGCACACTAAAAACACAACTTAATACTCCCACGATGCGCTCAAGCAAAGCAACAGCTCTCACAAACACACCGAGGCAGCACAGTCCTCTGCACCTGCCCAGCCACCCCTACCCTCACAGACCCTCCTTAGCACCAGCACAAGAGAAAAACTGGGAATTAACCCGGGCTGGAAGTAATCTGGCAAAGACAGAGTAAGTTTTATCCAAATGAACACCTTATCCAGCACGTCCCATGGCCAAAGATGCCGGAGCAGGAGACAGAACAGCACGTGGGGAGGGTGAAGCAGGACTGCTCACTCCCCTGGCATTAGCAGCCACCAAAAGGTTTGCACAACCACAGCCCAAGTGCCTCAAAGCACCGCTCCAGGAACCCCAGGCCATTCGGGGGAGGCTCAGAGGCTCCTGAAAGCAGGGCTCAGCAGCTTCCAGGACTTCAAAGGGAAGCCACTTCAGCCTCCAAGCCATCCACCCAGCCAAAGGCAGCTGGAGAAGGCTGCCAGCCCGCTCCTGCTGTCACAGGATCCTTGCCAGGCAAACAGCAGACCTGCAATTAGAAGAGGTGTTTGTTGGCCTCTCTTCTGCAGCTCATTAGCAGAGGTAAGGTTTGCAGTCACAACTAGAAAGTCCCGACCTCCAGGGAGCAGAGCTAGCTACCACCGCTCTGTGAGCCAAGGAACGAGTCCTCCTGCCACCTCCCACCCAACTGAGGGCGATCTGGGGTTCAGCATGCTGAGCAGGGACATTCCAGGCGCTCGGCACAGAAGGTTAAGTGTTGCAGCAACAGGTCTTCTGTTAAAAGGCCCAGATAACAGCCTTTGGTGTGCCCCCTGACCATCCTCTACCTCCATCTGGGTCATTTCAGACAACATAAATTACTCCAAAGGCAGCCTTGGACAACCACCAGACTGGAGGTCTTCTGTTTGAACAAGCTTTTCCTTACAAAGCCAGTGCTTTCCTTTCCCTAAAGCAGACTGGAGTTACTCTACAACAAACTCCAGACACTTCCAGATGCATCTCTGCAGTAGCATCCTGGGCAGGCACGAGTGACTCTGTCTGACACTGCCAGGAGCGTTTCAGAAGGGGAGATGCAGTGGCAACAGGACTTCTGGGGGTGAGAGGCACCGAGCTGCCTGCACACCAACGGGGGGAACGCACAACACATCCTCACACAGCAATAACCTGACTTCAGAGGAGGCCAGGAGCAGATGCTCAGGAAGAAGCACAAGGACACAGCATACAAAGGTCACTCTTACCCCCTCCTCTGCCCCAAACCCATGCTTCCCGGTCACAGGTAAATTCCCAAGCCCAAAATTGTGTGTGAACCACTGCATTTACCAGCCCTCCACAGACATATCAACAGATTCAATTATTCCTTAAAAGAATAAGTCTCCTGAATGTCCCACTGCAATCAGCCCATAGCTGATTAAACAGGCACACAAAAACTATTGGTTTGAATTCTAAAGCTGCCAACAATTGATTACACGTGGTATTCCCCATTTCTTACATAAGAAATTACTTGAGATCATCACTTCCCATTTACTCCTGTCAGTTGTGACTTTAAGACCTCTGTAGTATTTTCTTTCAAGCATTTCTCCACTTAACAAACCAGTTCATTCACACACACTGTATCCACAACACCTCACACAGCCTTGCAAAACCAGGCTGAGCCAACCTCCAAGTACAACTAAAACAGAAAACTATTGCACTATAACCACACACTGCTATTGGACTGTGCTTTTATGCTTTTGAAAACATTACTCTAAAATTGTCTCTTGGCTACAAACACAGCGGAAAAAAAGGAATTTCTTGAAAGCATTTCCATGGAATTCCACACATTTCATAGTCAACAACATTTTATAAATTCGTGATCCCAAAACACTTTCCAATGCATGCGAGTTCATCTTTCCAATACTGCTAGAAAACATCATTATTCCCTATTTTACAGATATCTACAGGTATGTGGAGGATATAAATGCCTTATGCCCCCAATGTGTGGCCACAGAACTTGTCCCCAGCGGTGTTCAAAGGTGAGGTTTTTGACAGTGTCAGATACCTCTGTGACTAAGATGCTCTCAAACTGTCTCAGTCTTGACTGTCCTCAGGTCCTAAAGCACCTGATCCATGCCCTGATACCTGTGCACAGCCTGGCTGAGGGCAGCCTGCCACCCACCCCCTTGGCACCCACAAATCCTCATCCACAGGGGCCCTCAGAACCTGACCACCTTCAGTGGCACCACTGCAATCTGCTGTGGCCCCCGACAGCTGCACAGGGGAGGGGGACAACTTTTTAACCTGTTTATATACACAGTAGAGCAGGTATCAAGATGCCCATCTGAGAGTTCCAACACCAAGAATGTAAATGAATTCAAGTAGCATTTTTTTGGCAGGGACAAGAGGGGCTGAACGGGTGCCTAATTATTTCACAACGGCTGTCCCTAGATCCTATTTTAGCATCGGGCTTTCATTAAATTTAAGCATGACTTCAGAGTACCAGCTGGCTGGAAAAAACAAAAACCACAAACACAACCCACCCACAACACCCCACGGGTGTTCTTTCCCTCGCCCATGTTCCCTTCCTACCCTCACTGAGGGCTTGGAAGACACAAGTTCCATTTGGAAAGGCAGCCTCAAAAGCAGATAAGTTCTGCAGGAAATGGCTATATTTAGCCCTGCCCTTTCACCTCAGCTCCTCCACACACTCGCATTCTCCTGCAAAAGGATCTTCTGCTCAGTGTTAGAGGTGATCTTCAGCAGGTCACTTCAGCAGTACAAACACAACCAACTCCACGTGTGTTAAGAGCGGGAACAATCACCAGAATATCAAATATCCAGCTACTGAGGACACAGTAAAATTCTCATGTCTCCAAGTGTGCTGAAGGGAAGACAATACAGCCAGGTCACTTCATGAGTGATGCCCATGGAGGGCAGGGCTGAACTTCTGCACACACTGTCCAGGTCTTCAGCAATTCTTCTGCCAGTAACTAACACAGCCATGCTGTTCTCTACAGAGTACAAACACGAGGCAACAACCTCAACTGCTCTGCAACCAAAATATTTTCCAAATATATGCACAAAAATAAACCATGAAAAAGAGTGAGCAACAGTTCCTGGGCAGCAGAACCCAGGCACAGGCTGTCGGCAACACCTCTGCAAACATCAGCAGCACCAGGTCAGCAGGATTTCCTCTTCCCTTGAAGCTTTGAGACATGTTGCTAGACTTAAAACTAAAAATATATAATGGGTTTTTTTCCCCTCAAGCTGTTTCATTTAACTATCAGCCTCACCTTGTGTAATTCTGTCCTAACTGTGATTTAGGCCTATAAGAGCTCATTATTTACAAACTGAGATGGTCGAGGGGTGAACTAAGTCACAGCAACAGACCTCAAAGTTTGTCCCAAAACGAAGACAGAACAAGATACGTCTCTCACTGAGCATGAGGAGACAAACAGCAGAGGTTTAGTCAGAAACTACTCCCGAGTCCTGTGCCACTGGGCAAGGAGCACACACCCGCCCCCTGAAACAGAGGAATGCAGGTCTTATCCCAGCAAACAAATCCTGAGGGAAGGCAAACCTCTGAAACCACTGCACACACTTAACACCTCCTGGGGAGGGCACAGTGCACACAGGAACTTTTTGTTCCCTTAGAACAGATCTCTAACACCTCCTCCTCCTCAAAATAAAAGTTTCGGCCATCAAAGGCCCAAGCCGTGCACTTGAGAGCTCTCCACAGCCAGGACTCCAGCTTTCCCATTTCAAATGCAAGGCACCCCAGCACTCTTCAAACAGCTCCAGCCCTTCAAGGACAGAGCTAGGAGAGTATTTGCAAAGTGCCTGCTGCATTCCAGGTCAGCACCGTCCCTCTGAAGATGAGTATAAGGATCATAGCAAAGATCGTATTACAGGAAACAAAAGAAAAGTGAAGGTTTAAAAATAGACTTGTCATTGCCCACAGCAAACTGCAACAGCCACAGGAGTCTTCTCAAAGGAGAGGCTGAGATGGGCTTTAATGCAGACCTTAAAAAGAGATTTGGAAAAGGAACTTCTTCTCTTCTGAGAGCTCAATGCATCATTTTAGAAAGTAATTTTGTACAAAAGTGCCAGTTCTGTAGCTCAGCCCAGAACCTGAAGTTCCCACCTGTAACACTGTCCTGAGGCACTGGAGCTTCCAGCACACCTACGTGAACCCCAGCTCTTTCAGTGTCTGCTGAAGGTGAACTTCTCTCTCAATTTTTGGAAAACGAAGTGGTTTAGTTTCAGTTTACTGTAAAAGTACTGCTAGAAACAAGTTATTTTAGCACATTTCTATAGCCTAACAGAGTTGGAAAGCCTGCCTGGGCAGCCTCCCCTACCATACCCATGGCCAGAATTCACAGGCCAGCGTGGGGATTCAGGGCCCGCAGGTCAGCACGCACACCCGAGGGGCTGAGGGAGCGACTGCCCGCCCCAGGACCGTCCCCGCGGTCCGGCAGAGCCCTGGCAGCCGCCGGGCCGCATCTGCCCCCTCCTTCCCCCGGAGCCCGGGCCGGGTGGCTGCGGATACCCGCGGGGCCCAGACCCCGCCGCCTCCCGGCACCAGCGGCTCTGGCGAGGGGAGCAGCACCTTTAGCAGATGAATCGGCACCAGCGACTTCGGCCTGTAACTTTCTCATCCCCATCGGAGCACGGGCTCGCAGCGCATTGCCGCGGGTAGCGCCCGCACATCCACGGGGAGCTCCCTGCGCCCGGGCACCGCTCCGCGCCTCCCACCCGGGCGAGCTCCCGCAGCCCCGCGATAGCCACTGTGAAGAAAATTAACCGTGCCCAGCCAAAACCAGCGCAAGTTAATAAAAGGAGGAGACAAACGGGAGAGCCCCAGCCCTGCCCTCCCCGCGGCGATGCTGCGGCCCCCGAACGCGGCCGCGGCACCGCGGGGCCTCTACGCGCCCCCCGCCCGCACCCGGGGACCCGCGGGGCGCCGCTCCCACCCTCCCTCCCTCCCTC
>VZRZ01007778.1:9034-31868 GCA_013398175.1 Climacteris rufus
GGTAAAACCAGGAGGAGGGGGCTTGGGGGGCAAACTGGGGGAAAGGGGATGTGGGAAAAGGAGTTTGGGGGCCAAATTCCTCCAGAGAGGCAGAAATGAGACAAAGCTTTGAAAAAAGGGAAAATCTCTTGGTGGAAAAGCTCTGCTGCCCAGGACACACCCGGGGGGGGTTCAGCTCCTGCCCCCACAGGGGTTGTAGGATAAAATCCCTCCAGGGACAAAGAGTGGAGTTCCCAACAGGGGAAGGATGTCCAAACCTGTCCCTGTCCTCCACACAGCAGCTCCTCCTCATCCTCATCCTCCTTCCCCATGGATTTGGCTGCTCCAGCTGGTTTCCTTCTCCCAAGAGCTGGAAAATTTGGGAGGGTCACAGCCTTTTCACCTGCAATGGCTCAGGGAAATGGGAATTTTCCTCCTCCTTTGGCAGGGATGCTGGGGAGAAGGTTACTGCTGGGAGCAGAGTCCCTGATCTCAGGAGAAGGGTGGACCACAGGATCTCTCCAAAGGGGATATTCTCACTTTTCCATAGAGAGATTTGAATTAAAAAAAAAATTTAAAAAAGCAAACCAAAACCTTAAAATCTTAATTTTCCAGAGGAATAAAATAAAGCTTCCTGCTCCTCTTACAAGAGGAATCTCTCTGGGTTGGTGACAAAAAGGTTTCAAAGGTTTCCTATGTGGATGTTGTGGAGGAATCACAGCTGGAATCAGGTTTTAGAGGAGGGGTCTCCCCTTTCCTTGCCCCCAACCAGCACAGAGGACACTCAGAACCAGCCTGGGGGTCCCCAGAGCCCCCCCAGCATGCAGGGAGAAGGGAGAAACACCCACATTCCATCCAAAACAAAACCAGGAAAACTTGGGATTCTTCCCCCAGCTGCTGTTGTGCCAAGTTTCCTTCCAAGTCCAACTCTGCAAAGAATTTTAGTGTTGGAATTGAAGCAAGAGGGAATCAAATGGTTCTTCCAGCCCCTGAGAGCAGGGTTGGCCACAAGTTGTTCTCTGTCCATGGAAAAAGCCAGAAGATTCCAAGTCAAGGTTTAAAAATTAAAAATTTTATATATATTTATATATAAAAAAATTCATTCTGTTCCCTACTTTTCCAGCTCTCCACTTACAGTTTGTGATTTGGCAACAGGATCATCCCATGGCAGGATTTTTTCTTTAAGGAGACGGTGAGTGAAGCAAATGTAGTGAAAATACACAGTTCCTCAGTAATTCCCTGATCAAATCCAGGGATTCTCCTACATCCTGCTCCAAAACAAGGACAAGGAACTCATCTACAAGTGACAAAATTCCATGGACAGCGTGGAGCAGGTTTTCTCCCAGAAAAACCTGTTGAAACATCAATTTGTGGCAGCACAGAAACCATCAGCTGGAAAATGGATGCATCCAGAAGAAAGCTACATGGATAATATTTTTATGGCTCGTTAATTATCCCAGGATAAGGGGCAGGGGGGTTTTGGGTCACACTGACTTCATTGCACAGTTCACAGGAGAGAGGAGATTCCAAACAAACACAGGAATCCCCACATGGAGCACCCTGGACTGGAGATGCCGTAACAACCCTCCCAAAATTCCTCCAAAAAGGAGGAAAACACCAGCTTAGGACACGGATTCTTACTCAAGCATCCTCCAGGATTGTGTTTACAGGGGTAACACTTGGAAGAGTTTCTTCCAGTACTGAAAAATTCCAATGGTTTTGTGTTTTATAGAAAAAGTCACGGCAGAGAACGAAATAAAAACAGTCAAAGCCACCTTCAAAGTGTGGAAGGGCTGCCTGTGATGCAGACAGGAATCCCTCCCAAGGAAATCCACTTGGGAGCAGCTCTGGGAACACGGGGCCTTCGTGGCACTCAAGTCCTGAAGCTTCCAGAACAATCCCACAGGGAGGAGGTGTCCAAACCAGCTCCCCCCTCCACGGCCATCCCTCCTCGGAGCTTCACTTCCAGAAGGTGGGAAGTGTTGAGACAGTTCCTTGAGAAAAAGACTCAGCTGTTTGCCTTTCCACGTGGATGTTGCAGAGAGCTTGATGTTGCTTCCCCTAAGGCTTTTATTCAGAAAAAGAAGGGAATATATTCAACTCTGGGAATTCTTCGTTGTTGTAGTTGGGCCCTTGGTCTCCCAGCATGGTCAGCATGTCCTGTGAGGAGACAAGGAGAGAGTCAGGATCCAGATGGATCATGCATCCAGTGGCCTCAATTTGTGCCAGGGAGGTTTAGACTGGAAATTAGGGAAAATTTCTCCATGGAAAACAAGGCTGGGCACTGGAAGAGGCTGCCCAGGGATGTGGTGGAGTTGCTGTCCCTGTGGATGCAGCCCATGGGGGGGACATGGTGGCTTTGGCAGTGCTGGGGGAAAGGCAGAGGCTTTTCCAACCTCAGCAATTCCATAATTCCATGAGCATGTTGGCAATTCAGTCAGGAGTTTGCTGCAATAGGTATGGTGGACCAAGATGGTCCCTTTCCCAGCTGCATCCAAGGCAAATGAAAGGAGAGCAGCAAATTTAAGCCATTCCAAGCAACTCCTCGAAAAGCTGGGGCAACACAACTATGAATTCTTAGGAATTATCTTAATTTCATTGGAGCTGATCTTTTTTTTTAAAATTAATTAGAACTAGATGGGGTAATCCTACTGGAACTTCACAGTGATCCTGCACCAGACACAAAGCCAGTCCTGCCCTCTCCACTTCCAGCTCCACCAGCTCATCCAGGAGCTTCCCCAGTGGATTGGAACCAGAGGGCCGAGCTCTGGGTGCTTCACCACCAGTGCACTGGGAGGTGAAAGAGCCCCATCTTACTGGGAAGACCTCGGGCTGGCTGGGCTGGGGCTGCTGCACGTGCTGCTCCCCAGATCCGGGGCCGTGGTGCTGTCCTTGCCACTGGGGCCACATCCCCACGGCGTCGGCGGCGCGGGGCTGGAACGGGGCCGGGCTCTGCGCTGCCTCCGTGCCTGCTGGACAGAGAACACGGGCAGTCAGGCACCCTGCTCTGGGAATGGGCGTTTTCCAAAGCTCCAAAGGGACTGGGAAGGGCACAGCTCTGTGTGGTGCCTGCTGCTTCCTCCTCCAGGAATTCCCGTCACAGGAATTCAGGTGTCTGCCACAAAGGGACTCCCAGAAGGGTTTGTTTCCTCCAAGTCAGCCCTAAAATGGTTCAAAATTCATCTGCTGGGATGATCCCAGATTATCCTGTGCTGGAAGGGATCTACAAGAATTACTGAGCCCAGCTCTGTGGCTGGAGGATGATTCAAGGTGATCAGTGTCACTCAACACAGGGATCCAGCTCTGCTCTCCCCATTTAGGCACTCCCAAAATCCACAAAAAAATGCTGGAGGGCACATCCCACCACAGCTGGATGCTCCTAGCTTTCCTCCCAGGGGATTTGTTGCCCCCCAGCCACACTCACTGAAGCCTGTGCCACGGCTGGCCAGGGCTGGGTACGGTGCTGTGGTGGGGGAAGCCGTCGATCCCGGCGCTGTCATGGAGCTGAAGGAGGAGGGGGTGCCCTGGAACGTGCCCATGCCGAAGGATTGGGGTCGAGTCTTCACTGTCTGGGATGCCACTTGCTGTAAGAGAGGAAAAACAAGGGAGAGGAAGAGGAGGGCTGGATTTCCCCCGACCCTCAACTCAGGGAGGAGTTGCTGGGTGAGCCCCGAAGGAAGAAGCGCACGGCCAGGTGGAAGCAGAGGATTCCCCACGGAGAGCAGGGCCTGGGAAGGCAGCAGGGAGCCGGGGCCTGCAGCTGAGGGTGGGGCTGTGCTACCTGGGCTGCGAACACCGGCCGTGTCCCTGGAGCCCAGCTCGTCCCGCTGACCTGAGCTGGGCTGGGGTGCCGGGCAATCTGCGGCAAGATCCGGCCCGAGGGCGACGGCTGCTGCTGCTGGATGATGTTCACTGGAGGCACCATGCTGCTGCTCCTGCAGGGAAACAGCAGCCTGAGGCACTCCCAGGAGGAAGAGGCACCAAACCCATCTGTACAAGTTAGGAAATGAGCCCAACAACGGGGTAACTGCCCATCTGGGAGGGTGGAGGTGTCATCCCTGGGGTGTTCCAGGAACACGTGGATGTGGCACCTGGGCACGGGGGGTTAGTGGTGGACACGGGGGGTTAGTGGTGGGCACGGGGGTTAGTGGTGGACACTGGGGTTAGTGGTGGACACTGGGGTTAGTGGTGGACACTGGGGTTAGTGGTGGACATGGCTCAACAGTCAGACTCGTTGGTCTCAGAGGGCTTTTCCAAGTCAGACTCGATGGTCTCAGAGGGCTTTTCCAACCTGAATGCTTCCATGAGTTTACACTGGGAAGCAGCTGGGAGGGCTGTGGGTATGGCTGCTCTCAGCCAGGTCCTGAGCCTGTCTGAGGCACAGCAGAGGGAACAGAGAGCAAGTGGGGGCAGGAGCTGGGGAGCTGAGCCTCACCTGAAGTTCTCTGAGGGCCGGGCAGCAGTGAAGGTGTTTCCCTGGGCAAAGAGGGGCGGGTTGGCCGGCACGGTGCTGGCAGGGATGGTTTTGCTCTGGTCTGCAGAGAGAGCAGAGTTGTGTTTGGTTGGGAACATCTCAGCAACAGCGACAGAGAACCAGTTGGAACAGATGTGTCTGTGTGAAGGAAGGCTCCTTTGCTCCTTCTCCAGACACAGACTCCAGATGACTTTGTTAAATCCTGTTTAATTTGATTTCCTATCCATTTTTGCACGAAGGTTCCCTGCGGTCAGAGCCTCCGCTCCAGCCTGGGACCAGGGAGAAGGGCTCTCCAGGGCCAGGCAGAAGGACGTGCCCAGGGCAGGCAGGAGGAGCAGCCCTGTCCTGCTGACCCACCTGTGCTGATGCCAGGGAAGATGTCCCCGAAGCGCGGGTCCCGCTCCTGGCTGAAGAGGCTCTCGGCCTTCTCCAGGGGTTTGCTGTGCTCAGGGCCTGCAGCACTCACAGGCTGGACCTGGGGACAGGGACAGGCAGCTGCTCACACCCGGCACACAGGGAGGGAGCACAGAGAGAGCTGAGGCTGCTCCTGCATCCTGGGCTGTTTTATGGGCACAGCAGGGCTGTTCAAGGTGCCCAGGGAAGCTGTGGCCGTCACAGTGTGACAGTGGAAGTGTCCAAGGCCAGGCTGGATGGGGCTTGGAGCACCCTGGGATAGGGGAAGAAGGTGTCCCTGTCCCTGCCCTGTCCATCCTGGGCTGTTTTATGGGCACAGCGGGGTTGTTCAAGGTGCCCAGGGAAGCTGTGGCCGTCACAGTGTGACAGTGGAAGTGTCCAAGGCCAGGTTGGATGGGGCTTGGAGCACCCTGGGATAGGGGAAGGTGTCCCTGTCCCTGCCCTGTCCATCCTGGGCTGTTTCATGGGCACAGGGGGGCCATTCAGCTGTGGCTGTCACATCCCTGAAGTGTCCAAGGCCAGGCTGGATGGGGCTTGGAGCAATCTGGGATAGGGGAAGGTGTCCCTGCCCATGGTGGAACGAGATGAACTTTAAGGTCCCTTCCACCCCAAACTATTCCATGATTCCATGTGATAAATATTGGAATCAAGCAAGCAGATCCAGCAACACTTGGGGCAGAATGACCTTCCCCTCGAGCCCCACCTCAACCCTGTGCCAGCACCCCCAGCAAAGAGGTGACTCAAACAGTGCAGGCCAACAGCCAGGGAGTGCCCAAAGCCCTCTGGACTCACCTGAGAATGCTCATACCCAGCCAGGCTCTCCCTTCCCGGCCCCACTTCCAGCTCTGGCTGGGGTGGCTGCTGCTGCCTAAAATAGAAAGTGTCTGTAACAGGAGAACACAGGCTGCTAAAGAGAATCCCCAAGGGAACAGCTCTGGGTGCTTACACCAGGGATTTGTCAGCCTGGAGCTCCTGGCTGCAAAGGAGGGGAATTTGGGGATGAAGGGTGTGTGAGGGGGAGGCAGAAATGGGAAAAGGAGCTGAGCACCTCCTGACCTTGAGGGCAGTGGGGCTGTGCCCATGTCCAGGGGGAGGCTGACACTCTGCCCCAGCTGAGGCCTTGGCATGGAGTTTGCCAGGGCAGGCCGGGACTCCTGGCTTGAGTTCCTTCAAAGCAAACACAGAAAAAAAAAAGAGATTTAAAAGGTCCCAAGTGAAGCAAAGCTGGGTCCTGTGTGCAGCAGGGAGTGGCTGTCTGGGACAAGATGCACAACCCTGTTTGAGTGAGGGATTCCCTGAGAGGTGGCACGGAACAGGATGCTCCAGATGTGGGACTCAGTCCCTGAGCACCTCAAACCCAACCAGACACAGACACTGCTGCTCTGAACTCCCACAGGGATTTGAGGTGTGAGAATGGCTGTGTGTGGAACAAAGGAGTTCAGAGACAGCTCTGACACGGGGCAGGAAATCAGGCCTGCAGCAGATTTCAGCCCTGCAGGGAGGAAGTGCTGCTTTGCCTTGTGGCAGAAATATCCTGCATTTCCCTTTCCCAGGCAATCTAGCCTTCTGTTTGCCTGCTGGGGACTCCAGTGGCTGCCCTGCTGAGCCTGCAGCTCTACATCACACACAGGCACGATGTCTGGGTCTTTGCTGCTCTTGTGCAAGGGGTGTGGAGCCCACTCCTGGGAAGAGAAGCAGCTCTGACCACTCTCAAAGAGGATGTGACCCCCTGGGCTGTCACAGGAAGCCAAGAGCCACATTCTGAGGCAGATTTCACCAATTTCAGGCACTGCTGGAGCTGAGTTTTGGGAGCTTGTTAAGCCACACAAGACAGGTAAGGGCATTACAATTCCTGCACTTTGTAGCCCCCCAGTGCCTGGCACAGCCCAGGGAATGGGAGCTCAGGGGACTCAGGAACTTCTCCAGGGTTGTGCAAATTGCTGGGAAGCTCATGATGGGGAGAGGCCAAGGCTCCCAGGTTCTGATGATTCCTTTGCCAGGTACCCACTTGACGTTGGTGTTGGTGCAGATGATGTACTCGATCTCGTCCGAGTAGGGGTTCTGGAAGGTGAACGAGCTGGTTCTCATCCACAGCCACTCGCGGTTCTTGGAGCGGAAGCGGAACATGACGGACAGAACTTGGCCTTTCAACTTCACCACCTGCAGAAAGCACAGTTCCACCGCTAGAACCTGAGCAACTGAGAGAGAGCCCTTCCCCCAGACCCCTGCAATGGCCCTTTGCCTCGAACCTGGACCGCCACATCTCAGTCTGCCCAAACTAAACGGCACCATTCCCTTAGGACACCTCCGTTCCTAAAGGATACAGGAGGGGAATCCAAAATCCCCTTTTTGGCTGCACTTCTCTGATCTCTTTGCCTTGGTGAGATGTATGAAAAAGCCTCCAAGAAATGAAACACATGCTGTCGCTTCCCATTCCAAGGGTTTGGAGCAATGGATATGAGCAGCTGGTTTTTGGAGTCATGAAAGCACAGGGGCAGCCTTACCTGCCCTGCCACCAGTCCAAGGCCCTCAGAAATAACAGTAACGACAACAGGGCAAGAAAACCACCTCCACTGCGGGTTCTGGGCCCTAGAGATGAACCAGGGTTTCAGCCAAGTCAAGCAGGCACTGGGGAGCCACATCCCTGGCCCTAAAAGCCGACTGGACCAGCAGCCAGAGCTGGAGTTGAGACTGGATTCAGGAGTTAACACATCAGATGCTTCTGTTTTGTTCTGCATTTTATGATATGACTAAATCTGCAACTGCTTGCACAGGAGAATTAGCTAAGCTTGTTTTTCCTCTTGGTTTTCCCAACAATTTCGTTGTTTTGCCAGCACCAAGACTTTCCAATCTCGGAATGAATTCCAATCTGAATTCCACGCTGCATGCCAAGGGCAGCTGCAGAGTCTTTACCTGTTGAAAGCTGTCCCGTAAAAGCTGCTGGTCTTCTGGATGGCAGAAATCCACAATGTCTTTCCCCAAAAGTTCCTGTTTTTCAAGGAATTGTGAGACAGATCAAGTCAGTTCATCTGGCAGGCAGATTCCGTAATTAATCCCACTTTGGACAGGTAGTTCCTGCTCCTTCCCCCCAGATCCCTGTGACACAAACCAAGCACTGGAGCTGGTGTGCTGTTTTTTAAAAGAGAAGCACAACAGCTGTTGATTAATGTTTGATCTTTAACTCAATTTGAGGCAAAATGGTTTTAATTGACACTTGACACAACCCAGAGCCACCCGGCCTTCCCATGATCAAAGGACTTGGAAAAACACATGGAAAATCAACGAGTGGAGAAGAAACACATGTCTGGGTTAAGCCCTGGGCATGGTTTATCAGCTTTGTTGGACAAACAGAGCCACGATGGAGAAGGAAAAGCAAGGAAAAGTCAATTTAAAGAGTTTTTTCTGAACAAAGCTCCTCACCTGGGGCTGGTAACCCACAGTGGCCACGCAGCGGTGGTCGATGAAGGTGAAAATGCCCTCGGTGTTGTGGCGGGAGATGAACTCGGTGGGCTGGCACACGTTGTTCATGTCTGTGCAGTTGGGGGAGCTGGTGACCTGCAGGGAGCACAGGCACACTCACCAAACCTGCTGTCCCTGAGCTGCCAGCCCTGCACTGCCATGTGGGAATGGTCTGGGAGTGTCTGCAGAGCAGTTTAGGTCTGGGGACTGCCAGGACAGGGCAGTGCTGGGGAAGGGGAACGGGGCACTCACCTGGAGCCTGCCAATGGCCACCAGGCAGAACTTGCTGCCCTGGCCAGCGTCAGGGTCATCATCAGGCAGGGAAACACCTGAGAGGGGAGTGCCAAAACTCCATTAGTGCAGGAAAGATGGCCAATTTCAGAGGAACTGGAATTAAAACATCTCTCTGCCCTGGCTTGTAACTCAATATCCTTCCCCATCAAACAATCTGGCAAATCAAGGTGCCTCCCCCTCCCTTTTTTCCCCAGGAAGGTTGAAAATATCTAAATTTCAGCACAAGCTGCACATCAGACAGGTCAGTATTATTTTCATCCTCTACAGAGATCTCTGCTGCTGGACCTGCAAAAACTGTATCAATCTTAAAACAAAAGTGATAGATAAGTTTGCAAAGCCTTTCCTGGCACATTCAGCTCGTGGAATGGCAAATTTAGACCTCTTACAGCCAGCCCTGCCTCCTTACCTGCTGGGGGCCAGGCTTTGATGTAGCCCGTGCAGTGCACCACGACGTAGTGAGGTTCTCCATCCTTTGCTGCACCTAAACCATTCCTTGGGAGAGAGAGAAAGGTTGTGCTGCAGGATGGAGTGGGAGGGAGGTGAGGCAAGGTGTTTGCTGTGTTATTGATGTATTTCATGGGGGTCTCTTATCATCTGGGTTCTGTTTTCTTTACCTGCAGCGATTCCTCATGAAGCTGAGACGATTGACAGCCACTGGATCCACGGAGCTGTTGCCACACCTGTACCAGAGAAAGGATTTGACTTTTCTTGATCAACATGAAAACAATGAGAGAAAGGTTCACTCCTTGTAAGTGAGGAAGAACTTTTGAATTTCCATCCCACAAAGCCCTCATTCTGCAGAAATCAAGGGAGGTGACACTTGGGGCTAACACTGTTACTTTAAACTGCGCCTTCTACAACAACAGGGCAAACAAACACCTCAAGAACTTGACTGTATGCAAAGCTCATCCATGTTGTTGTGTCTACATCGAAATGGGCCAAAAAAAGCTGAAATAAAAACATGAGGGGCCAAGGAGCAAGTTCAGGCTCAGAGATTTCCCCAGGGAGCTCTCCTACCTCATCCTGCAGATGAAGGATCTCCGGGAGCCCATGCACATCCTCATGGACTGCTGCCCTTCCTTCTTCACAGTGCCTGTCTTCAAATCCAGGATACGACCTGCACAGGAGAAGGCAAAAGGAGAGGCTGCTGCAGGGGGAACCCTTCCAGCAGCGCAGCTGAGGCACCAGCTCAGTCCTGGGAGGCTGGCAGGCCACGGGTGTCACCGCTGGTACCTTTGGATGCGCTCTCAGGGGGGGCAGCAGCAGCGTGGGTAGAAAGGCCCCAGGGTTTGGTTCCCTCTACGAAGGGAAGGCTCTGCCGCAGGCCCCGTGCGGGCTCCCCCGGGTGCCAGCCCCCCTGGGTGCCGTACCTGTGAGGGCGTTCTCGGAGGTGGAGAGCTGCTCGCGCAGCTTGCCCACGTCGTCGGGGTGCACCTGCTCGTACAGGGTGCTGCCGAACCACTGCGCCTGCGGCTGGTTCAGCACCGGCGTCACCGAGTCCGACACGTACACCACGCGGCCCGTCTCGCACGACACGATGAACAGGAAGCCGTCGGCCGCCTCCAGGATCAGGTGTTTGAGCTCCTGCGCACACACAGGCACCTCTCAGCTGCGGGGAAGCGCGCCTGCTGCGGCCTGAGGGTTTAACCCTCGTGTTTTTTTGAATTGTGTTACTCTGAGATGCTCCACAGCCTGTTGGCTGCTGTTCTCTCATGCTAAGACAGACAGAACAACACCTCTCTGGGCTTGCTCTTCAAGGACACTCAGACTGCCCAGGCCCAGCTTCTAAAGAGGGGAGGGAGTGAGTTAGGGGAGCTAAGGGGAAATTACAAAGTTTGAATTGGTGACTTCACGCTGATACACAAATGGACCAAACCTATAAATGACTTGTTGTCCATTCTGCGTGATGCCCCTAGGGGGGCTTTGTCTACCCTAAATGTACCTTTGAAGGCCTTTGGAATAAACACCCACCTTTATTCCCTTACTCTTTACTAATCTCAGTTTTTGGGCAGCCTTTTCAGGAAACACTGGGTTGTCACTAATTCCACCCACTCATAATTTAATTTTCTGCTCTGACTGTTGTATTTCCCAAGCCAACACGAGGAGGCTTCAGGGAGACCTCACTGTGGCCTTCCAGGACCTTAAGGGGTCTTAATAAAGGGGTCTTAATAAAGGGGGCTTAATAAAAATCACAGAATCACAAGGTTGCAAGAGACCTTCAAGATCATGGAGTCTCTCCAAAAAGAGGGCTTTTTANGGTCTTAATAAAGGGGTCTTAATAAAGGGGTCTTAATAAAGGGGTCTTAATAAAGGGGTCTTAATAAACCCTTAATGGGCTTAATAAAAATCACAGAATCACAAGGTTGCAAGAGACCTTCAAGATCATGGAGTCTCTCCAAAAAGAGGGCTTTTTATATGGGCAGGCAGCGACAGAACATTTTCAAAGTAAAAGAGGAGAGATTTAGATTGGATGTCAGGAAGAAATCCTTCCCTGTGAGGGTGGGGAGGCCCTGGCACAGGTTGCCCAGAGAAGCTGTGGCTCCACATCCCTGGAAGCGTCCCAGGCCAGGTGGGACAGGACTTGGAGGAGCAGTGGCGCAGCGAGAGGCCTGAACAAACCGAGCTGTAAGACCCCTTCCCTCCCAACCCTCCACACTGCTGTGCCAAGGTGAGACCTGGTCAGTGAGGAAGGAGGGTTTGTAGGTGCCATCCGTGGAGGTGTTGCCAGTACCACGCAGGGACTTCATGTGGGACACGGCCATGCGCAGGATGGTCAGCTTGTCGGGCTTGCGCGCCAGCGCGCTGCACGTGGGCACCATGTCCGACAGCTCCGTGATGTAGGCCGTCATCTTGTTCCTCCTCCTGCGCTCGATCTCGCTGTGGTTCTCCCTGCCACAGGCCCAGGAGGAGAAGAGGAGGGGCAGTCAGCAGGGTGGGAAGGCTGGGGTTGTCCCCACGGGTGTGACACACACGCACTCACACACACAGAGATGCACCGGGGCCGTCGGGATTAGAAGGAGCTCAAGCCTCACATGCTGGGCGTGCACGGGGAGTGTGGGATGGGGGCGAGGAGGAGAGGCTACACCCGGGCCTTCCCCGAGCTCCCTGGTAGCTGCTGACAGCGAGGAGCTGGCCTGAGCTGCTTCAGCTCCTCCATCTGCTCCACAAGGCTGCAGGAAGCCAAAGGAATTCCTGCTCTGCTCCCTGCAGGTCACCTCGGTGCACAGGAGAGTGGATGAGAGCCCCTGCACCACCCACTCCCAGGAGACCAGGCCTGCAGCTCCTGCTCTTCTGGGAGCTGTGGGACTGGGTGAGCTTTAAGGCCCCTTCCCAGCCCAGCCATTCCAGGATTCCCAGCCTCACCTTGCAGGGCTTTTGGGAAGCCACTTCTCAGAGACATCAAGAGCCTTTTAGAGCATCTCAAGAGGGGAAGCTCCAGAGCAGGTTCCACCTCATTTCTGCACAGATCAAGGCCAACCTGGGCAGAGCAGGACCAGGCGACAGCTGGGTCCTGGCACCAAGCTCTGAAGAGGCACCACGGCCACTGCTGCCACTTACAGAGGCTCCTGACACCCCTGTGGCTCACAGGGCACAGGCCCCATCAGTCCCACAGACCTGAACTTTTGTTCTTTTCATCCAGGACACATTAACTGAACTGGGTTCCTAAGGTGGGTTTTCCAAAACAGAGCTCAGAAGCCAGGTTTCCTCTACAGAAGGATGGATCAGGTGCAAGGAAGCACATGGTGGGAAGTGAAATGAGATGGAAGTGTTGGAAGGAGCAAGGACAGGCAGGTGAATAAACAGGATAAACACAAAAATGGAGCATTTAGCACTACCAGGTGTCTGCAGACATTCAGTGGCCTCACCTTTGAGTCAGGCAGCTTCTCTAAACTCACAAGCTCAGGTGTGAAAACAAAGCTCCTTCAACTACTAAAGCTACTGGAGAACCAGCAGACATTTCACTTGCCCCAGTCTGCCACGAGGAAAGGATGGCAGAACTGGGATTGTCCAGCCTGGGGACAAGAGGGATCCAGGGAAACCTTGGAGCCCTTCCAGGGCCTAAAGGGGCTCCAGGAGAGCTGGAGAGGGACTGGGGACAAGGGCTGGAGGGACAGGACACAGGGAATGGCTCCCAGTGCCACAGGGCAGGGCTGGGTGGGATTTTGGGAAGGAATTGCTCCCTGGGAGGGTGGGCAGGCCCTGGCACAGGTGCCCAGAGAAGCTGGGGCTGCCCCTGGATCCCTAGAAGTGCCCAAGGCCAGGTTGGATGGGGTTAGAGCAACTTGGGATGGTGGAAAGTGTCCCTGCCATGAACAAAATGAGCTTTAAGGTCCCTTCCAAGCCAAACCATTCCATGGTTCCATGAAACATTCTATTCTCCTGGTTCCTCCTGGGAACAAACCCTTGGAAAGTTCTCTGCATTTCCAGGCCTCACCTCTGTGGCTTCCTTATCTGCTCAAACTTTTAAGCAAAGCTCAGTGCAGCCAGTCAAGGCACTTTGAGGGGTCAGGTTTTGGTTGAAATGCAGCCAGAAATCAACAAACTGCCCCAAACTGGGGGAAGTCTGCAAGGTGGAAGAGGAGGGCAGGCGTGCACAGGTGAGAAACCAGCTACAGGTGTCCTCAGGGCCCATTCCTGGGTTCCTGGTGCAGCATTCCAGGAGATTATTTCAGTGGTTTCAGGCACAGCCTCTCATTAATTACAAACAGAAACTCAGGAGGGAAAATTCAATCCTATTTCCATGTTTCCTGGAAGGAAAACCCCTGAGCTAACACACCATTTCTTGCTTTTCTGAGAGTCCAACAGCATTCCTGGGACACAAAACCTCCCCAGGGGGACAACAGGCCACTTGGCACCTGGATCCAGGACAAGAGGAACTGTATTTAGCACAGGTTAGCAAAGCTACAGGTGAAAGCAGGACCCTGGGGCCTCTGGCAAATAAATCCTTTCATGTATTCCCTAAAAACATTGTTCCAAGGATGAGGTGTGCCCTTCCTCAGTGCCTTCCCCCTCCTAATTCAAATTCCACAGCAATTTCCAGGAGTCTGTTAAGTCCTTGGCAGCAGATGAGGGAAGGAAGGGGAAAAAAAAAGAGAAGGGATGCCTAGAGAAACATGAAGGGAAGGAAAAACTCTGCTTGTCCATGCTTGAAATCTCCATTCTCCTACCTGGCAAGTCTCTCCTTATCCGCTGAACTCTGCTCATCATCAGACCTAAAAATAAAATCAGCCAGCTAAGCTAAAAACGGAAAAAAAGTGTAAAGAAATGGAAAAAAAAATGGAAAGATGGACTAGGAAACCCAGCCTAGGGACAGGTCTGTTTTGCAGAGGAGCAATTCCATCAAATAAAAGTCATTAGTTTGCAACATTCCACATTAAATTGGTGCCTGATGTGTTGGAGTTTCAAGACATTTACTGAGGCTGTGACCTAGTTCTAATTTGCTTATTTCTACTATTTCTAACACATTCCTAATTTGCTTGACTTCAGAACAACTCAAGCCACTTGAAAAGCTGGAGAATCCCAGCTTGGAATTCCCTGTAGGCCTTTGGCAGGACAGTGAGCCCCACTTTGGGCACTGCTGAGGTTGTGCCCCAAATTCTGGGGGCACTTCTGGGCCCCTCATGGCAAAAGGGGCTGCAGTGTGTCCAGGGAAGGGAATGGAGCTTCAAACAGTTGTAAAAACACCAAGGGCTCAGTCCCAATGCTGAGAGATTCTGTCAGACACCAAAAAAACTATCAAAAGATTCCCTACAATCTCCAGGAAAGCCCCAGTTTGTAAAGCTTCTGCCTGATTCCCCACAAAACACACAAATCACAGCATTTGCCAAAGGAAAAAAAAACCCTGTTCAAGGAAAACTTGTACTGAGCAGGAAACTTGTATCTCTGCAAGTTTCCTGGGCAGGAGGAAAGAATGAGAGTCCAAGGCCAGAGCTGAAAGGAACGGTGAGAAAGAGGAATGTCATCATCACACTCCATGAACTGGTCCCAAAAAGGTCAAGGAATCTGTGTGGATCCCCTGGAGCACCTTCAAGGAGAGACAATCTACCTGCTGGTGGGAAGGGTGCTGCAGGATCTCTCTCACATTAAGGTTTTTTGGCACAAAAAGGTTTCAAATGAGGAGATTCTTACCTGGCAAATCTCTCTTTATCGTTTGGCATCGGGTCATCGTCACACCTACGAGAGGGGGAGAGGTGAAAGTGTTTCCATTTCCTCCTATCCCAAAAACCCACTGAGAAAGGTTTAGTAACTCCCACCAAAAAATGCCTGCTGTTCCAAAGGCCAGCTTGGCTGGGAGAGGACAGTTCACTGATCTGTTCCAACAACTGAGCTGTTGGATCTCTGGGTTTTCCATGTCAATCCTACCGAGGATGGGGGGATCCCACTCAATTTAATCCCACACCAACAAATAGATTAAATTGCATTTGGAAGATAAAGGTATCTCAAACCAAACCCTTGATCTCCAGGGAAATCCCACATGGATTATCCTGAAATCATTCCACAGCCATCTTTAAAGGACTGGAAGGCAGAGAATTCCAGTCTCATTGGAATTATCCAGCTCTGAACTGGGTAGGGAGGCTACAAATAAATGACACAAGATATTGCAACTCTTCTGTGTCCCATATGGATCATGAGGAGATCCTTGCAGCCTTGCCAACTCCTTGGGAATAAGGATGTCTCTGGAATTGAAGCATCCTCACAACAGATGAGGCTTAATTAACAGTGTCTGAGGCACTACCAAAAGCCACAGAGAGGGAGGAATATTGCTGACTGGGGAAAAGGGAAGAGTTGAAGGAAATGGAGCAATTCCCCCCACTTCCAGAGAGATCCTGCTCCAGGGAAAACACACACACACCCAGCCCACAGCACAGAAACTTCTGGATGCCATGTTCTCCTCACCTGAGGAATTTACTGTTCCCTTCTCCATCATCATCAAAATCAAGCCTGAAAAACAGAAGAAGATAATTACTAACCAAGTCGTTTCTCCCTTCAGTTACTTTGCTGTCTGTCCCTATGGATGCAGATGATTCCTGAAAGGAAAAATTAAGCCATCCCAACACAATTAAGTGATCCTGATGTGAAACAACCCACAAAATCTGGAAAGGGGTTTTCTTTAGGTGTCTGTCAGAGCAAGGAAAAACAGTTCCAAAGGAAGAAAACCCACTGGGAGCATCCACTGCATCCCAACCTCCTGTTCCAAAAGCCTGGATCTCCTCAGAGCCATCCAGGCTGCTCAAGGGAACATCACCAGCCTATGAATGGAGCACTCCCAGCTCGAAAGGCTGGATTGGGTGCATTTAAAATAAAAAATAAAAGGAGGGTAAAACGTTCCCAGAGTTCAAGTTCAGTTTGTGCAGCGTTTGCTCACACAGGGCCAAACCCCCACTTCTGACAGGTTCATGTGGGAGGACCCAGGAAAGATTTTCACCTTTCCTTCTGGGATGGAAAAGTGTGGAAGCAGCAGAGCAGGAGCGTGGGAGGAGCTGCAGGGGAGAGGCAGCACCAGCACACGGGCCTGAAGGGAAGAGTTTGAGTGACTGGGAGGGGCACGGGGACAGAGTTGGGTTTGTTGAAAATTACGAGGCCATTTCTGGTGCCAGAAATCTGGGAACAGCCACTCAGCTCCCTCTGAATCTGCAAAGGCATTCTGAGCAAACAAAAAGCCTCCCACAAGCACGAAGTGGCTTCCCCCCACCCCTCCCAGGATGGCACAGCTGCCAAGGTTGGAGTAAGGCCCCAAAATCCAGATTCTCTGCTCCCCCACCTCCTGCAGCAACTCCTGTCTCGCTCTCCATCCTTGGTTTGTTCCTCCTGTGGGTGCAACTCAGCTTTTAACCCCTTCTCCATCCTTGGTTTGCTCTTCCCATGGGTGCAACTCAGCTTTTAACCCCTTCTCCATCCTTGGTCTGCTCTTCCTATGGGTGCAACTCAGCTTTTAACCCCTTCTCCATCCTTGGCTTCTTCCTCCCATGGGTGCAACTCAGCTTTTAACCCCTTCTCCATCCTTGGTTTGTTCCTCCCATGGGTGCAATTCAGCTTTTAACCCCTTCTCCATCCTTGGTTTCCTCCTCCTATAGGTTCAACTCAGCTTTTAACCCCTTCTCCACCCTTGGCTTGTTCCTCCCATGGGTGCAACTCAGCTTTTAACCCCTTCTCCACCCTTGGTTTCCTCCTCCTATGGGTGCAACTCAGCTTTTAACCCCTGTGGGTATCACTTAACCCCCTCTCTAAGGTGTAACTGGCACAAGGACGGCACCACGAAGGGCAAGGACTGTGCAGAACCCACCTGAAGGAACCAGGAAACTTCTCAGAAGCAGCCACAGTCTCCTGTGCTGAGGCTGACAGCTCTTTCTGGAGAACAGAGCTTCCTCCCAGAGGCCCTTTCCCACAGCCCTCCCCAAAAAGCAGAAGGCCCAGCACAGACTCACCCAGGCCTCCTCTTGCTGGGCCTCTGAGGCACGGCTGCTCCGGCCTGGGCTGCCGAGCCGGGGGTGCCGGAGCCGACGGCGGTGCCCAGCGAGGACACCTCAGCTGCCATCTCTAAAGAGGAGGGGAAACAGTCAGGAGAAGGCAGCAGGGTGAGTCCCAGCCCCTCTGGCTGAGCTCGGGGCTCTGCAGGAGCAGCAGCAGCTGCGTGTGGGGCAGTGTGTGCCGTGCCGTGCTGTGGGGCCGCTCCAGTGCCGCTGCCGAACCGGAGATGAGCTCCCGGCTCGGGGGAGAGGAGGAGCCTGCGGGAGCAGGGCAGGGCTGCGGCTGCACCCGAGGGAGGGAGGAGGAGCAGAGCTCTGAGTTTCCCCCACGACACCAACTTGAGAGGGTTCTTTTGCCAAGCTGAGACAAAGAACGCACCAAAACCTTGTCAAGCACCTCCAACCCCTGACAAGGACCTCAAACTCCTCTCAAGCACCTCTAACCCCTGTAGGGCACCTCAAAACCCCTCTAAAGCACCTCAAAACCCCTCTAAAGCACCTCAAAACCCCTCTAAAGCACCTCCAAAACCCCTCTAAAGCACCTCAATCCCCTCTCAAGCACCCCAAACTCCTCCAAACACCTCCAAATGCCTCTCAAGCACCTCCAAACCCCTCTCAGGCACCTCCAAACCCCTCTAAAGCACCTCAAACCCCTCTCAAGCATCTCCAAACCCCTAGAAGCCCCTCTCAGGCACCCCAAACCCCTCTCAGGCACCTCCAAACCCCTCTCAGGCACCTCCAAACCCCTCTAAAGCACCTCAAACCCCTCTCAGGCACCTCCAAACTCCTCTCAAGCACCTCAAACCCCTCTCAGGCACCCCAAACCCCTCTCAGGCACCTCAAACCCCTCTCAGGCACCCCAAACCCCTCTCAGGCACCCCAACCCCCTCCTCTTCCAGCTGATCTTCACCAGGACAGAGCAGTGGGCACCACTGGCACTGTTTCTTCCCTGCCTGTGCCCTTCCACAACTGTTTGGAGCAGGAGGAGGGGGAGGTGGGATCCTCTCTGTGGTCCCTTCCATCCCAAACCAGTCTGTGATTCCAGGATTTTACTTTCCTGTCTTTTTCCCTAATCCTGATTGTTCAGGAGCAGGGATAACAGGCTCTGGAATTTTCAGGAGCAGGGATAACAGGCTCTGGAATTTTCAGGAGCAGGGATAACAGGCTCTGGATTTTTCAGGAGCAGGGATAACAGGCCCTGGAGTTGGTCAGAGCAGGGATAACAGGCTCTGGAATTTTCAGGAGCAGGGATAACAGGCTCTGGAATTTTCAGGAGCAGGGATAACAGGCCCTGGAGTACTTTCAGAGTTTGCTCAGTGTGGCTTATGCTGAAGCCACGTCCCAGCATCACCGTGAGAGCTGTAACCAATGCTCCTCTCCATCCAAACAGTCTGTTCTGCACCAGAAAAGGAGTTTTTAAATCCATTCTGAACCATTTCTTGCTGTTTCTGAACTAAATCAGCCCTGTGCCCGTTTTAGTGGCTGTGGGTTTGTAAATGTGCTGTGAAACTGCCCCAGAACAGCTGCTGCAGCCCAAAAATCTCCACCACAAGCTCTGCAAACTGAGCCTGCAGCAGCCCTCAAACCACTTCTGCTTTATCCCCGTGGGGGGACCCCAAAGCCGCCCCAACACCCCAAAACCCGCAGTGCTGGGCTGCCCAAACCACCCCCAGCAGCCCTGAGAGCAGCTGGGGCAGGAAACAGCCACACTGGGGGGACAAAGTGAAGAACTGAACTCAGCTTTAAGGAATTTGGGAAAAAATGGGCTTTAAGCTGGGTTTCCCAAGTTCTTCTCCAGCTCCTAAAGCCAGATCCCAGTCCAAGAACCAAGAATTTCACTTCCAGAGCTGGATGATGGTTCATTTACAGCTAAACCTGGAGCTGTACAATCACCTCTGTGCCGTGCCTGGCCCTTGCAGCAAACATGCTCCCAAATTTCTGGTATTTCTTCCAAAATTAAACCGTATTTCCCTCACATGAACATTCCCAGCCTGCCTGGTTTGTTTTCCTCCAAGCAGCTGGCCTTGCTGAGGAAGCTTTTTCCTTGCCAATCCATAGGATTTCCCAGGGGTGACTACAGTATGGAACAAGCATCCAGCTCCAGGAGCCAACAACAACAATCCCAACCAACGGTGGGAGCGAGCACAGCCTGTCCAGCCCCAACTGCAGCAACAAAATGTTCACAAATACAACTGGAATACAAAAAATCGGGGTGGAAACCCTTCCCCATCCCGATTTTGGAGCACCTGGATGCTGCTGTGCCTCATCCCTTGTTCCAAAGCGCAGTGCCAAGGTGATCTCCGAGGATTTTGTTTAAGAAAATTCAGTTTCAAGGGGGAATAAAGCAGCACAGGAGGGTTTGCCCCACGGGGGGAGCAGCACTGAGGTTTCTGAGCACGGTGGGGAAGGAATTTCCGCTCAGGGCAGGGAAGGAAGTGACTCCAGCTCGGGGCTGGGGGCACACAGGGAATTGCTGCTGCCTTGGAAAGCTTTGCTGTTCCCCAGGAACCCATGGATCAGCATCCCACTGGCACTGCATCCCAAACCAGGGCTCTGTGGGAGCACAGGGGGCATTTCTCACTGCTCACATTCCCTGGAGCACAGGGGGCATTTCCCACTCCTCACATTCCCTGGAGCACAGGGGGCATTTCCCACTCCTCACATTCCCTGGAGCCAGGTGGGATCCCAGAGAATTCCTGGAGCACAGAGTGGAGTTTCTCACTCCTCACATTCCCTGGAGCCAGCTGAGATCCCAGGGAATTCCTGGAGCACAGAGTGGAGTTTCTCACTCCTCACATTCCCTGGAGCCAGGTGGGATCCCAGGGAANCTCCCATGCCCTGGAGCACAGGGGGCACTTCCCACCCCTCACACTCCCTGGAGCACAGGGGGCATTTCCCACCCCTCACATTCCCTGGATCCAGGTGAGATCCCAGGGAATTCCTGGAGCACAGGGGGCATTTCTCACTCCTCACATTCCCTGGAGCCAGGTGGGATCCCAGAGAATTCCTGGAGCACAGAGTGGAGTTTCTCACTCCTCACATTCCCTGGAGCCAGCTGAGATCCCAGGGAATTCCTGGAGCACAGAGTGGAGTTTCTCACTCCTCACATTCCCTGGAGC
This sequence comes from Climacteris rufus, assembly GCA_013398175.1. Lineage (NCBI taxonomy): Eukaryota > Metazoa > Chordata > Aves > Passeriformes > Climacteridae > Climacteris > Climacteris rufus. The sequence continues at coordinate 29,242 of VZRZ01007778.1, forward strand.
CAGGTGGGATCCCAGGGAATTCCTGGAGCACAGGGTGCATTTCCCACTCCTCACATTCCCTGGAGCACAGGTTGCATTTCCCACTCCTCACATTCCCTGGAGCACAGAGTGGAGTTTCTCACTCCTCACATTCCCTGGATCCAGCTGAGGTCCCAGGAACACCAGGATGAGAGGGAAGAGCCCCACGTTGCACCAGGGGCAGGTTTAGGGTAAATTCCTCCCTGGAAAAGGGCTGTGGTGCAGTCACCGCTCCTGGAGGTGGCCAGTGCACAATTCCAAGAAATCCCAGGTGGGTTTCCAACATCCTGGCTGGGTCTGTGGCCCTGCCCTTCCCAGAACCAAGCCCTGCTTCCCTCCCCCGTGTGCTGGATGTGATTCAGGCCAAAAAACAGAGCAAATAAATGTTTGTAACCCCATGGAAATCCCAAACTCCCCCCTCACTGCTCCAGGCTCCCAGCCCAGCTCTCCTGGGAAAGGCTCTGCCATCCCAAAAGGGCAAAAAAAGGCTCCAAAATAAAATTACAGCAAATTTTCCCAGCTGGGATTTATGAGAGGAGCTGCTGCAGCTTTTCAAGACGTTTTTCTTGCACAAAACCCAGCAAATCTGGTGCTTTTTGCTGCAGAAGCTTTAGCAGGGGGTTCTTTGTTACTCACATTTGGAGTAACAGGATTTGTTTTCAGTTCACCCATTTGTGAGCTGCCCAGAAAGTTTGGAGCAGATAAACCAGCTTTAAAACAACTCTGCATTTCCCTTCAATATTTCTGCTTCTGTGGCTTTTTATTTACAAAACGTCTCAATTTCTGTGTCTGGGGTACATTAAATTGATTTTTTTTTTTTGTAAATAGAAGTTTTTAGCTTGTTTGAGCTTCCCATGCAACGCCAGCTCAGCACTTTCATCCCCATGGGGACCTTCTCCAAGAAGAAATATATAAATTAAGTAGAAAACAGAGGAAAGAATGTTTCTTCCACTGCTAAGGGGTTGAAAGTAGAATTAAATGTTCCTGTATTCATCTAGTCACCACTAAAGGTCTCCTAATAATCCAAAGCAACGATAAAATGGGTGAAATAATGCAAAAAAAGCAAGTTTTTCTTAATGTCTCCCCTTGTCAGTGGAAGCCCTTTGCTTTGCACTCCCAAACAGGAGATTTTAACAACATAAAACTTCCTTAAAGTGGCAAAATGCAAAGCTTTCAACGCAGCCCTGAAAACTTCCAATCCCCCACTCTTCACAACTCAGTTAAAAAAGACCAATAAACTCACTTTTCCAACAGCTCTGAGCACAGAAATAAACCCCAAGTTCTTTTTCCAAGAACTTTTAGCACCCAAATAACTTTCAACTTCTTTTTGTGGTCACTTTGCCCATATTTCAGCAGGGCCTGCTCGAGCTGGGAAGATATCCTGGGTATTTTGGGGCATTATTCACTGGAGCCCTGAAGTCTGGCTTTGAACATCAAGGAGAAGACCCAGATTATTTGTGAGAATTCTGGGTTTTTTCCCTAATAATCTCCATGTTTCGTGTTTGTGTATTTCCCTCCCAAAAGGGAATATTGGTCACTCTGCCCATGATTACAAATATTAAACACAGATGTTGAAAACTCTTCCTCTTTTCTTTCAAAATGTCTTTAAAACTTTTTCATCGTGCAAAAAAACCATGAAACTCTGAAAGCTCCACTTCCACAAATGTTTGGAAATACAATTTAAACCCTCGAGTCTCTTCTTCCTCCTTCCCTGCATTCTCAGAATCCCCGCAGCCCAAGTGACCCCAAAGTGTTTTCTCAACATCAAAAGCCACAAAAGCTTCCTATAAAAATATAAAATAAAACACCACAATCCTTCAGCAGCGCCACTGAACGCTCGTGGATAAACTGAGCGCGTCCCACGAGCCTCAGGCCACGGGAGGAATCACAAAGCACAAAAAAAATAAACCCAAAACACAAATAAACTCCAATTCTGAGCTCACCACCACGCTGTAAACCCATTACATTCACAGATGCTGGGTTAATCTGGATACGAGCTCATTTCAGGGCAGCCTAGCCAGACAATTGATAAAATCACATCTTTTGGGCTTTTTTTTGGCAGGAACCGGGGCTGAGCAGCTCCAGCTTCCTGTGCACAGGGAGCTGCGGGCCCTGGGGACCGACCTGAGGAGCCAGAGCCGAGGGAACATTGTGCTCCAGGCAGCAGAGCTGGGGAACAGATTTGTGCCAAACCTCCAAACCAGCGCCGCGCTTTTTGGTGGGAATTGAGAAAAACTCAGTGAAACGCGGCCGAAAAAAAAAAAAGGGGGCTACAACCAACACAAGGCGTCAAGGAAAACAAACCCACAGGAGCGGTGAGGGAAACCAGACCCAGCTCAGGGCCCCCAAATCCTCAGGGATCCCCATCCCCTCCCGGGCTCTCCCTCAGACCGTCCAGGGCCCCTCCAGCCCCGCTCAGGGCCCCTCTCGGCCCCTCCAGCCCCGCTCAGGGTCCCTCTCAGAGCCCCCACAGCACCGCCCGCAGCCCCCGAGGGGCCCCGTCAGCCTTCCAGGGCCCCCTAAAGCTCTGCCGGTCCCTTCAGGGCTCCCTCAGCCCCTCACGGATCCCCTCAACCCCTCACGGATCCCCTCGGCCCCTCACGGACCCC
>VZRZ01007779.1:0-10904 GCA_013398175.1 Climacteris rufus
TGTTTGCTTGCTTGTTTGTTTTCTCAGTGAGAAATAGAGTGTGAAAAATAGAAGCAATGCCAAGTGCACAGGCTGTTCAGTGCTCACAGTCACATCTCATGTGGTTTTTAGGATTAGCTATGCTTCCAGTGTACGAAAGACTACTAAGTGCTACTAGATCACAGCACAGCTCAGGCTGCCAGCTAACGTAACACCATACAATGAAATAGGACTATTTATTTGTCACACCATTTTTGGAACAATTTCTCAAACAGTGCCTTGAAATGGGATCAGGATCAAATTTTGCTGTAGTAGTTTTCATGACTAGTCCTGTGCATTTTGTATTTGAGAAGATGGATGACATTGTGAAATGCTGAGGTGTTTTGGGTAGACAGGTATCATGTCTGAGACCTGGCTAGTAAGTCATTTCCAGGAAGCTCTCCCCCACTGAGATTCTGTAAGAATAAAATCCAAAGTAAACCTTTTAACCCAATTTTCTGTTTAGCTTTGTCACAGAGCAAGTATCATTAAGGCAGAGGAGAAACTAAGTTTCACTGCATCCAACTGCAGAGACAAAAAAGTCTGATTTTCTGTTTTTAATGTGAATTGAAAAATTGAAAAACTACACAGAAATAGAAGGAATCATGGAAACGTAAAAGTAGGTAGAGGAGGCTTAAAGCATTTAACTTTGACAGGGCACAGTTGTTTTGTTATTGACCCAGTCTTCAAATTGAACACACCAGCTGTACAACCAATTGAAATTACTCACTCTGCGCTCCATTTTTTTCTTAGACGCCTCCCAGATATTTGTCTTCCTGAAGTTTTGCCATGCCACCTCTTACCCACATATTCAAGTGCATCATATTTCTCATCCATGGCAGTAGTTTACAATCTGCTAAGAAAGAGTAAGCAGTCTCCATTTTCAAGATGGTACAAGTATTTCACTTGATTCAGTTTCTAGAAAAGGTATGAAAGGTCTCTCTTTTAACCTCTCTTCTTTCTCCATTCAGGAAATGGGAATAATCAAACTGCTAGGAATTTTCTCTATGTTTTGTAAATATTCCAAAATTTTTTTTCTAGTACATATTGCTATCTAATAAAAAGAGATCTGTTTTATAAATAATATATATTCTGGATACAGTTTTTCTTGTGTCAAGAAAAGCTTCATTTATTTATTCTTCAGTTATATTTTAATGTCAAGAAGATTATTTAATCACCTAATTTCATAATATATTTTCATTTTCTAAATTCTATATAAATGACCTATTGCAGTCTTCATTGCATATCTGCTTTAGTAATATATGTCTCTTCACTTCAAAATCAAAAAAGTGCCTCAGTTGCATTCTCTAAACTGATGCCAGCCCCTCTTCAATGTGTTTTCTTTCCCAAGGGAAAACAGTTAGAATATCCTGGGTTTCTGGGGGATGAGGGTAGTGGTTGACTGCCTTCATCTAAATGTGCTTGTGCCTCCCAGGAGCAATGTCTGAGGGAATGTCTGTGCAGTGGTACATCAGTGGTCATATAATTTAAACACCTGGATATCTACAACCTATGGTTGTCAAAGAGACCACAAACTGATAAACACTGCCCTGGGTTACTGTAATTAATTTTCAATGTGATTTGCAATATTCTGTTACTGTCCTTCAATAGCGCATTTGGGAGAAAATGGTAATGCTCAGGCCAGTTGGCCTGTGCTCACACTTGTCAGTGAGAGCAGTCTGGAGCCAGCTAGGACTCATAATTCTTGGTCTAGGACTTCTGCAGTGCCTTTCTGGCTCTTGGACACTGTGTTTTCTCAGAGTGGAGGTTGTGGGCTTTTCTAAGGTCAGAGTTCACCAGATGATGATAAGGCAGTGTCACAGCCCTAATCAGGGGGTTTTACAGCCTGAGAGTACAAGTAGGTGCTTCATTTTGCAAGTGAGCCTGTAGTAGTAGGCTGTGAGGATGTGTTAATACTGAACTTTTTGTTGGAAGGGTATCTGACACAGAAGGAACCTGAACAATTTTACACTGTGCTCATCTGCACAGTTTTTCTGAAGCAGATCCTAGTGACAAATAATGGAAAAGGCAGAAGGAAGCCACTCACATAGTAAGGGTGATCAGAAGGCTGAGGTACCTGTTACAGAGCAGAAAGGAAAGCAAACTGTTAGTATAAATGTGCAAGGATAGGTAATAAAGCAATAAGTGTTTTGCTCGATTTCTGCTGCATAAAAATCTGTTATACATCTCTTTCTGGAAAATTGTCTATAAACTAAAAAGACATTTTATTTAACATAAGACAGGATAAGGTTCTTGGGAGTACATCTTAGTCTGTAAGGTGATCCAGAATACATATATCATCATTTCACTAACTCCTATAGGAGATCTATAATTTCTGAAAGGTCTTTATGCATGCTTCTAAGACCTAAGATTCCTAGCCTTTCATAGGAGTGACATAGCAATTCTCTAGGAAAAAATAAAATGAAAATTAACCACATGTAGACAGTTTTGGTAGTGCTTGAAGGGAAATTCTTCTGTCTCCCTCCAGTCATCTTTTACTGGGATTTTCACCACCTTTCACAAAAATAGCAAAAAATCATAGAACGCTATATGATATTTGCCCATGGAAATGAGAAAGGGATTTTTCAGAGATGTGCTGGACTCCTAAATAATAACTAAGAACAGAAAACTTCACTTGTTTAAGTTAAACTGAAGTAAAAATTATGGGGAATTACTACAGCCCTGTTTGCTTTAACAATTAACTGAATAAAATCATAGACTCATAGAATCTTCCTAAGATTGACTTTTAAAATCTACGAGTAGAAAAAATTAAAGTTAGGGCACAAACTTACTATTTTTGTGTTATCTCAGTTGCTTTACCCATTTCTGATAGGATTTTTAAAATAAATTTTCTAAGAGGCTGTTAAATGGTAGATTCAGTGACATTAATAAATATGTAGATAGAGTTGCAGAACCATAAATCATTAATAAATAGCTGGAACGATTAAGAAACAGCATTGTCCTGAGCAAAGCCTGATTCTTCATAATAAAATAGAAGTTACTTAAATTATGACATTGCTAGTAAATACCAGAAGTGAAAAAATAGCAGAAAGATTGTTAATAACTATGCTTTGTTTCTCTTCATCAAAGATGATAAAACACATTAGCTACACTATTTCCATGGTTCAGATACAAAATGTTATGGAATTTATGGGGCAGAAAATTATGCACTAAAATATTAGAATTGTTGTTTTCTGCCTCCTGTGCTCAAAACTGGTGCCAAGTTTTAGCTTTTATTAATCAATTAGGCTTGAAAAGCATTATTCATATTTCTCCCATTGCTCTGTAGCTGATTTCTGTAAGTTCCTTTTCAAATAAATACTGTTATTCTTAAATCTATTCTGTTTAATGTTTTTGTTGTGCTGTATTTTTATGGTTCCAGCTCTATCTGAAATCTTGATCATATTCCCAGGCTTTCTTCTAACTTTACAAGTGTTTTTTCCTTTCAGTAAGTTCCAAGCTGTAAGCCCAAAATGACCTCCTCTAGCAGAAAAAATAATTTTAAATTCTCATTCACTCCAAGTTGCCAGAAACAGAATTTCTATCAATTATTTTCCTTCCAGTGTTTCCATTTTGGTTTGGCTTCTTTTCTGCCATTGATTTTGAGAGAGAGGAGGAAATATCTGAGAAATGGCTTTAATTATACAAGCATGCCCTTTTCACCAGGAGGACAATTTTGGCTCAGATGGAGATATGTTTAGTGAATGGATAACTAGTGAAAGAGAAGTTGCTTCATGATGTCTTTAAGCAACAGCAGAACTGTACCAAATAAACCTAGAGCAATCTATAGATCCAAGCCTTTTTCATGTCTATACTGAAAAGCACCTGACAGAGAGGCAACAATATGATAGGAGAAAATGGTAATATCAGAAAAATGTTTATATTTCTTTGCTAGGGCTTAGGTTAAAGATTATCTTTATAATGTACAAAAATAGCTCCTCATTGAATTTATACAGTTCAAAGTAAAAGTTGAACTGACTTCCTTATGGTCTGTTTTTGCTGCTCACAAAGACCTGGTATCACTAGGAACTGGGTTAACTGGCAGAGCAGAAGAGCTAGAAGAACCACAACATTAGTCCAGTATAAAAAGATCTCCATACTATGGGACTCCCTGGTTCCCGGTATTGTCATGAAATGTACTCCAAAAAAGGCTGTTATTCAATGATGTTGTAATTCAAGACAATATGGCAAGGGGGTCTCCCATCTCCTAAGAACTACTATAATTATCACCCAAAATAGGCAACAATGTTTGCAGTGTTATTTTGTGGGGAAAGAGCAGGAATTCTGTGCGAAAGTTAAGTCTTTGCTTTCAAGGCCGTAAGTAATGCCATGCAGTTGAGGAAAGAACTGTAGTTGTAGTACTCAAACAATGCAGAAACTGCAATTTTTGTTTTGATCTATTCCCAGATGCCTAGGGGTGCTAGAAGGTTTTTGTATATTTTAAGCTACTCAGTCTGCAACTTCATCATGGTTCAAATAAGACAGAGTTGTAATTGTAGCAATGCAATATCAGAGATACCATATTGGTTGCCCATGAATGCAGGAATCCAATCTTGCCATTGCAGATTGCATGCCCACTTATTGAAAGTAAATAATTGCTTCCTCTTCTGTACTCTGATTCCTTAAGGTCTGCTGTTACTCAGCCCTTTCTTGTAATTCTTCATTTCCCTCACTAATAGATTTTCAAATGTAGTGCCATAGAGCATGAAAATACATGGAAAAAATCGTTGTCAAATGACTGTATTCACCAAGGGAAACGATCCACCATAAAATAGCTCTGCAGGTTACTTCATTTTTAAAATTTCTCCCTGTAAATATAGTGCCTCAAGACACTGAGGCAGCTGGAAGTAATGAAATGTATTTTTCATAGTCTCACTTTTCACTTCAGTGTATAAAGCCGCTCTTTAAACTGCTATTTTTAACTATTATGTCTTATTTTAGAAAGACTTTATAATAATGTTGAATAATTAGAACCTAAAGTGCTTACTATTTGTAAATGAAAATAAATGCTTAGCCCTTCCTGCAGAAGCCATTTAAAACATTCTTTTTAAAAAGTCGTCAGTTTTGGTTTGTACTACTGGTTTCTTTTATTTTGCTCAAAGTACATTCCCATAATTCAAAATGATTAATTATTGAAAGTGGAGGTGGCATTATGCAGTATGTCTGAAAGAACAGGAATATAATTTTTTATCTCTACATTTTATTCTTTCTTGCTAATGGATGAGCAGAAAAATGAAGGTTCTCATACAATCACTTCATTCCACCCTTAGTTGCTACTATCCATATGCTTTTTGGCATTAGTAATATCTTGGGCTGTATGCCAAAGCTCATAGCCAAAAGTAAAAAAAAAAAAAAAAAAAAGGCAACAAAATGCTGAACTGAAAATAGTCTTTAGAAGAAAGGTCATCAGGAGACAAATTATCCATTGGTAGTTGAATTAGTGTATGGAGATATTAAAGAATAGTTTTAAATATGCTGTAGGCATAGCTTGCCAAATAAGTGCAGACACTGTCACATTTAATGGAAAGAGGCTTGACTCTGCTCTGCCACACTGAGGAATAAGCCAGCAGGAACACATAAATCTTCCAGTAGTATCCGGTGGACACTGTTGAAATCCTAGACATGTTTCCTGCTTTTGGCCTCAGTGCTGCTAGTTCTGGAAATCAGACTTTCCCACACACAGAACCTGGAGGCCTGTTTTAAGTCCCTGTTTTTTATGGGACTGTCAAGCAACTGATCTCATGACCAAATCCATTACTTTAATGAATTAAAATTTTGAATATCTACTTCTGTCTTGGTGATTCCCGTGGTTTGTACTAGCACAGCACTAACAATTCAGAGCTTCTAGAAGAAGTTATATACGGGTATCAACATAGTCCTTAAAACTTTATGGGAAGTAAGTTAACGTAAGTTATTCATTAGTAAGGCAAGCCCCCATAATTCTGTAAAATAGCAAGGCATTTAACAAATTATAGACCAACAAAAAATAGAGTGATAATCAGAGATAGATATGTAATGTTTAGAGACATGAACAAAATTTAATTTTTTTAACCTAAGAATAGTGAATATTCTGAAATCTAGACTAAAAACCACGTGAAAGCCAAAAATCTGCATTTGACCTTGCTCATGTATTTCTCTTCTATAGAATTGGTATCTTGGTGTCATAAAGATGCCAGTGCCAGTTATAAAGATTCTGAAAATAAAAATAAGGTTTGGGTTTCCAATGAAAATAAATTTAAGATATCCAGTGAAAAACCATAGTGTGGAATAACGGAATATATAAAATTTATATGATACCTGCAAGGAAAATTTAACACTATAGTTTTGCACTTTCAAAGTCGCTTTTCTTTAGGAAATTTGTAGTTGATACACGATCGTATCATTGCTGAAACAGAAATTTTCTTCCAAGAACCAGTATAAGAAACGCTATGCTAGAGGAGAGTTATGAAGCAGTGTAGGAATGGTACAGTGGTAAAAATAAAGTTGTCACTGTAAGATTTATGGTTTTAATTTAGGAGAAGTTAAGGCTTGTAAAATCCAAATTTAAATAAGCACCTATGTCGAATGCAGCATGAGACATCTAAGTTCTCCAGGCATGGAGAGGTAAGGCAGAATCCCTCTTCATCATCTTTTCCTTCAGGGTATCTCCCCCTTCAGCACATCGGCTCCTGTGAATCCCTTCACAGTTCTGCATTATAGGAGGTCAAATGCCAAAAAATGGTTTGTGCCTTGCTCATGGGCATTTCCATGGCCAAGATTTCATGTAGCAGTGGCCAGTATTGCCATGCCTAAGTTCAGCTGGTGACTCTAACACCTGCTTCTCGCCTTTGTTGTTTTGTTTGTTCACACAGCTGCATGAAAATAATCCTAAAAAAAAGATATGAGCATATATATATATAATTTGGTCTTCAAAAAATGTGTGGTTGTGTAGATAAGTTACCTTAGCTATACTTTTTTCTTTTCTTAAAAGAAATTCACTAGGTAGATAGACAGGTTTCAAGGCAGCAAAAAAGAAACCTAAAAACCATAGCAATTTGTAGTTCAATTCCGTACTCTTAGGATGACAGTCTTTTCCTCATGCAGAACAAGGATCAGAATTTTTTTTTCTAGATGTGCCTTACTGAGTAGAGCTCTGAGACAAAAGATTTCCTTTTATGGGGTGTCAAAGACACACTCAAGCTTCACTAATGGTCTGACAGTACTTTAGCTAGGCATTAAAAGCACAGTTGTAATAAGAAATTCCTTTGTCTTTTATCATCCTAGTTATTGTATTTTTAAGGCGTGCAATAGTTTAGCTCTGCTAGTCTCCATAAAGACAAAGAAAGAATATAAAAAAAAAATAATGATATAAAAACACAGCTGTGTGAAAATACACAGTTAAGGCAAAAATCAGAAATGTTAAAAATGAAAATACACTTAGAGACACTACCAGCAGTCAGTTCTAGAAAATATAAGAGTGTACAGTCATTTCTCAGAACACGGTTTTGAAATCATGTTTCATTAATGGACATTTTAAACGATTTACAAGTTGTTAAAGATGATGGGCAGTAAACACAGTTGGAATTACTTGTGCATTTGGAAGTAATTTGTCTATGTCCTAAAATAGTGTCAATTCTCTGTAAGAATTTTTTCATTCAACCAATTTTACACATTCACAGTAAAAGTTCAAAAAACGGAATAGCTCGATCCCCTCGCCCAAAAATTATTGCCTTCTATTTTCTATTAATGAAATCTATTATATACAAAACATTAGGTAATATTAAGCTCAACAATTCTAATTTTGAAAGTTAGAAGACAATATAGATTTACAAGAGGGAGTACTATATAAAAATTGCATATAAATTTGTGTTCAGGTATTGAACTGATATAATTTTAATGTTTTAGAATCGATTTAGATAAGTTGATTTGAAACTCAGTGTATAAATACTTAAATGTATTTAAATATGATTTACACTTATTTAAAATTCTGGTATTTATTTTAACAAATTTTAAAGAACATGTATAAATCTCACTTTTTTTTTTTGTTAAACCAGTGCAAGATTATCACAATGAGAATTCTTAACTGAAATAATCAGGATAAAAAGAGTAATTTCTTTCTTTTGCATCCGCCATTACTTTTCTGTAGGCAGTTGTCCATAAAGTGGCAAACTCAAGGTAACTTGGTAATGAATGTAGGCGTGTACATAAAAAGCAGGACAAAAAAATATCCCATGACTGCCTATAAAACTTTAGAGGTGGCAAGGTTTTGGAAAACACTTTGAAAGTCTAAAATTAATTCTTTCTATATATTCCTTAAAGTTAAACCAATTTCTACCCTTCTTATGAAATTTTTTTTTTTTCAGATTATTTGTCTAAATTTTAATCAGGCACTTATTCACAGTTTATTGTTAAGGGGAAATGACAACTAAGAAGTTTCACTGTTTCAGAAACTTTCAGCCAGTGACAGTATTACACTTAAAAACACCACTTATGTGTTATACAAGTGGCATTAATAGTACCGATACTACTAGCAACATCCAGTTTAATTCCCAAGATAGATCCCATTACCGTTTATTCTTCCATCCCAGATGTATAAGCTAAGCCTAAGACTGACAAATCAAATAGTCTGTAATTTAATAAGGACTTCAGGACCTGAACCTATTAAGATTGTTAAAAATGGAAATGTCTCATAACCTTGCTGTGACATTGTAATGACTAAAGCAGCTACACATCACTGTAATCAAGCAATTAAAGTCACTTTTTCTTCTGTCATTGTAATTCTAACTATCTAATTTCAGTGGATGGGACCTGCTGCAGCTATGTCAAGAGATTTTGAATAATGTCCAAATCGTATAATTTAAATGTCAAGAAGTAGGATATTCACAACTAATGCTACTAGTCCCCCAGACTTTTGCCAGGAAATGTCTTATGATAAATACATGACATTCTTCAAAAATCATTGAGGTAAAGAATAGGATCATCTGGTTTCCAAGCTTCTCAGATTTGGGCATATATGTTAGGTAGGAAACTTCATTCTTTTGAAAACTTTCTCAGTGGATGTGAAAAGGGGCATTAATGCTTTTTCTTTTTAATTTAAGATAAATTCTGTGTTCTCTAACATACAGATTTAGAGAACAACTTATTGGCTTAGTGAATGAAATGGCACCTTCAAAAACAAATAAACTAATATAAAAATAATACCAATAAGAAATATAGGGAGAGTGAGTGATCACCTGCTTCACCTCTGCAAGAAAAAAGACTTTCTGCTTCTGACAGGCTCTCCAATTATGTAAGTGTATTGTTTTTATAAAAGACATTGCATTTTGAAAGGTGCCAACCTATGGGGTTACATGACACAGGCCATGAGACAGTGGGCCTGGAAGTAATCCTGGTTGCCGAAATCAAAACATGCAGCCCTCAAAGGAAGCTGAAAGAGAGCATTCTGGGTCAGCTAGACCTGACCCTGCTAGCTATGAAAAACCTTGTCTTTTCCCATATAAGACATTGTTTACCTGTTACCATATAAGGCAATACTGTGGAATAATAGCCTGTAATTGGCTCACAACATGGGATAGAGTTATTTCCTGTTTCCTGTTTACATCACACCATAAAAGCAATTAAAATTGCGTAATAAAAGCTTCGTTTTTGCATCACCATCATCGTGTGAAGATCATATTCTTTTATCCATAATAACAGCGCACCCTCCACCACACCAACCGTGGCAGGATAATGACCTTAACAACATTCCATTTTAATATTGGGAGTACATAAGAAAACCTAATATCCATTTTTTTTACATCATTCATAACAATAGCCAGGAAATCTATTCTGAGAGAACAGGTTTGACAGCCATTTCCCTTATTCTTATCTACAGTTTTGTGCATCCACTTTGATTTATGGTTACTAGTCATTATTTCCAGAAGAACATTGAATGTCATCATATTACTGGGAACACACAGCTTTAATATTACTTTTATCAATTGAACTAAATAATTTGTTAATGTTAATTAGTGCAGAACAATAGCAAGAAATAAATCTGAAAATTATAAATTTCATTCATAGGAACTGAAGTGAGAATGGCAGGATTTGGGTAGAGATTTAAGATAGCAGAAATGACACAAGAGAATCAAGACCAAGTTCTCCAAAGTCTCCGTTGTTCATTCTTCCTAATCAGATACTAGTAAATATTGATGTAAATTCTTCATCACTTTTCATCCATTTCTGGCAAGAAGAAACATCAAAGAAAAAGAAATACAGCAGTAACTGAAACACAGATAGTGTGATGGAAAAATACAGGCAGAGTGTGCAGTTAAATGCAGCTTAATGAGGCAAATGTATGTCTGCAGGACTGAGGAGCCAACAGGGTTATTCCATTACTGCTGCCATACTGCCACACTTTCTTAGTCGTGCTTCTATTTGGGTTAGCACTGAAGATGTGCTCTTACTCTCTAGCCTTGGAACAATTGGGCAACTTGAGAGAATGGCCAAATCTTTAACTTCTGAAAGAGGGCCAAAATGAGACATATTTATAAGTATTCACCTACAATACCGTCTTAAACAAAACTAGTTGCTTATTGTGAATTAGAACAAGGGCTAACACAAAATGAGAGGCCAAAGACATGTATGTCACATTTAAGTGTCTGACATAACTGCAGGCAGGCACTGCAGCCTGGCTAGGCAATAACTTTGAGAGCACTCATGAATTTTTGTGAAGTTAAAAGATCAGGGTTTCCCCGTTTATGGCAAAAAAAGCATCTAAAACTTACAAGATTGTTGCCTTAGGTTTTAACCCTTATATTTTTCAAATCCTGCATTGTCTGGCATGTATGCTTTATATCTCGTTGGTTGCTCTTTTCTATAGACATAACACTAGCACTTTGTACTTATCCTCCAAGGACATTCAGGCT
>VZRZ01007779.1:10933-184720 GCA_013398175.1 Climacteris rufus
ACTAGCAGGGAGTGTGCCGTCCGGGGCGTGGGGGGGGGGGGGGGGGGGGGGGGGGGCGCGTGGGGAGTGGGAGCGAGTTAGGGGGAAATTGTAAAGTTTTAATTGGTAAATATATGCTGATATGCAAATGGACCAAACCTATAAAAGTGTGGAGAAGTCGTGACTCGTCGTCCATTTTGGGTGATGCCCCAAGGAGGGGGCTTTGTCTGCCCTAAATGTACCTTTGAAGGCCCTCCGAATAAATACCCACCTTTTTTTCCCTTACTCCTGCCTGGCCTCAGTTTTTTTGGTCTAGCCTTTTAGGCATCAAGATAGTGACAAAGAGAGAGTGAAAGCGTCCTACATCAACACAAACTTGCCTGATAGTTCAGAGAGGAAAGTGAACATGTAAGTGTGGGACAGATTTTGTCCAGGAAAGAGATGATCCAAGAAATACTGACCTTTCCTTTCTCCCATTCTCCTCATTATCAGCCATACCCAGAACTTCATCCTTCTCCTTACGTCATTCTCACAAAACTATATTATTGTGGGGCACTGCAAAACAGAGCATTCAGCTGATCTAGATAAATATATTTGGATTTTTTGTTGTTGTTTTTAAGCTGGGTTCATTTGAATTACACTTTATATCACAACCCCAGAACACTTGTATTAGGACAACACACACAGCAATATAATGAACAACAGCATTTGAGATAAACAGGGATGGAAGAGGTTGCCCAGAGAAGTCGTAGATGTTCCATCTCTGAAAATGTTCCAGGTCAGGTTGCATGGTTCTTTGAAGAACGCAATCTAGTTGATGATGTCGCTACTCATTGCAGAAAGGTTGGACTAGATGACCTTTAAAGGTCCCTTCCAACCCAAACCATTCGGTGATTCTAGGATTCTATGACAAAAAGCAGAGTAGGGAGGGCAGGAAATTTTTAAGCTACCTTCATTGGTGAAGGTTAAAATGCTACATTTTTAGTGCTTTCTATGCTATATGGCAGCTAGCGATGAAGAGGTAATTTTTTAATAGATACCAACACGGAACATATGCACATGACTCTGAAGTACCCATGAATACCTGAGTATCAAACCTTTGAACTAATGGACCCAAATGAAATAAACCACAACAAAGCATCATTAGTGCTGAAATGCATTATCTTTTAATTTTTTACCAAATGGAGTACAGTTTGAGATTCCTTTCTCTTAATAACTGATAGTGTACATAATATCACATATTTTGGGATAGGTTTCCAAAGTTAATATCTTTACTAGGAGAAATCGTTAAGAAAAAATATGACATGCTCCCAGTAATTAATTTTAATCTATGTCAAATCAGTCTTTCTCTGGAACAAATTGTCATCCTGTGAAATAATTGTAGTATTTTGGCAAATAACTGTGTGTTTAACTGAGAATTTTAGAAACATAAATCATATTATCCACTATTAAATTGGAAAAATTTTCATTCTGTGAAACACAGTGTTTACATTAATCTAACAAATTGTATTTGAATAGTTTTGACTTTACAGAACTTTACAATTAAATTGAGTTCATGAAATGAAAAATGTATATTTTAAAATAGATGTCATTTATTTAAAATAGATGGTATGTTCATAGAGTAATTTAATAATATGTATATAATATATATATATATACGTATATATAATATATATTATATGCATATTATATATATATCTAAAAATTAATACTGAGAATTACAAAATTGATGCAAAATATTACAGGAAGCAATCCTACATGTAATGGTAGTTATATGCAAGCCAGTAGAACCTAAATCTGGTACAAGTAGTTATGACTAAATTTTCCTGTCAAAATCCTGGGCTGTCTAGCACGAGTGCTCTTTAATAATTTCTGCTATGCAAACATGAGCAATAAAAGTATGTATGAGCAATGCAATGGGTGTTGACAACTAATGCCATGGACACCAGTCTTTCCACAACTTCTCTCTGGTGCCTCAATACAGAAAGTAAATTATGTGGAGGACCAAAACTAGCATCCCACTTCTACGTACATTTCGTGGTTCACACTCAAAGGAGCCCTCTCCTATGTATGTGTACTTTGTCCCTGAGAGATGCAAAAGAAATGAAAGTTCAGTGTTGTATTTGCCCAGGCTTTTTGTTTCATAAATTACTGCCTTTGAAAAAAGTAACATTGATAAAACCTAGTTATCTTTAGGTTAAAAAAAGCCTTTGCTGTGGCCCAAACAATTATGCTTTCTATCTTCACTATTACTTCCAGTAGGAAGCAAGGCACTCAGAGAGATCGTTTTATAACATATTTACTTTGACTAAATATCATTCCAACAAAGAAAAAAAATTAAAAGGTAATGGATGGAGCCACATCTATTAAATGTAAATAGTTCATCAGTTTCTAATATATACTGAAGAAATATTCTTCCTGTGAGTGGCTGATCCTTTTTTATTCTGAAATAAACCATAGCAGTTGTACTTGGGTTCTCCCTATATGTATTTAAGTAAGAAAGCACAGAAGGCCATAGTAAATGGGGCAGCAATCTCTTGCTTTTTGACTGATGAATTCAGTGCCCTGCAGTCTGCCTTCTTTATGATTTTTTAAGCACAGGAAGTCTTTAATAAGATTTTTGAGTCACTCTTCAATCCCGAAGTGTACTCCTAAGGGAGTATGTGCGTGCTCCTCTATGAGTGAGCCTCAGTTTGCAAACTCCATCTGAGACTAACAGGAAAGGCTGTTAACACTGAATCTATTCTTTGTATTTATATTATTCAGAACTGCATAGATGATTTAACAGAACATCTGTAGTTTTGCTAAAGAGCAGAATTCATTTAGAAGGCAAAACTTTAAGTTATTCATCACAGTCACAGCGCTGTATTCATCATTTGCAATCTGTGTACTGTTGCAGTTTCAAACTATAAAATTATGAGAGGAATGGAACACCTCTCCTGTGAGGAAAGACTGGGAGAGTTGGAGTTGTTCAGCTTGGAGAAGAGAAGGCTCCAGGGACACCTTTTTGTGACCTTTCAATATCTTGAAGGGACTTATAATAAAGATGGGGGCAGCCCTTTAAGTTATGTCTGTAGCAATAGGACAAGGGATATTTATTTTAAACTAGATATGAGGAAGAAATTTTTTACCATTAGGCTGATAAAATACTAGAACAGGTTGTCAAGAGAAATTGTAGATGTCCCATCCCTTTGGAATTTTTTTTAAACAGGAGTAGTTTGAATTATATTTTTATAGCACAATCCCCCAAACAGTTTTATTAGTACAACATAAACAGCAATATTAATGAACGAGAGTAGCTGAGAAAAGAAATTATGGTTGCCTAGAGAGGTGGTAGATGCCCTGTCCCCAGAAACATTCCAGGTCAGATTCGAGAAGGCTTTGAGCAACCTGGTCTTTTTAAAGATTTCCTTGTTTATTGCAAGGGGTTGAACTAAATGAACTTCAAAGGTCACTTCCAACCTAAACTATTCTATGATTCTATGAAGTTCAGTTCAAATCAGTAAGAGATAAGGTGGGATTTTATGTCTCTCCATCTACATGTTGGGCTGTGAAAATTTTATTTAAGGAGCATTTGAGTAATTTTTTTCTTTTTTTTTTTTTAATGGATGACATCTAGTAGATAGGAAAAAAACTCTTCATAAAAAACAAGAAGAGTATGTACATTTCATTTTAGGAGAGGGAGGCACAAAGAAGAAATGCAAACTTCCAAAGCCTTCCACTCATCCAAATTGGATTAGCCTAGCGTATATCTCACACCCTGATGCCTTTGCTGAGTGATGCACTGTTTCAACCCAACCAGCTGCTTCCAGGAATTAATTAAACCCAAATTTTCTGCCGTTGAAGCAATTATCCTGACTGGTATTTAAAGAGCATGACCTCTGTGACCTGAATATTATCAAAATATTAAGCTCACTTAGAGAACACGATGCCTAGGACCCTTGTCAGCTTTAGCTGGAAAATTATCATGGAGCTAAGGCAGCACATTGAGTCAGTTCTGGACACATGTAAAATTGCAGGTGTAGGTTTCCAGGGAACTATGGAGCTGAACTAAATTCTTCCTAAAGTGCTGGTCCCTCCAGGGTTAACCTGCAATTTATTGAGGTCTTCACAACAAGGCTTTTTCAGCTTTATATGGTGGGTGCCACCTCAACATCTTCACGCCTCTGTCACTGGGGTGTGACTTATGGCTTAAGAAAAACTGACAGCTGTGTATATATTTTCCATTAACCCCCAAATTTTTTAATCTCTGAATTTCTTTAAAGACTTAGCAGAAGAGAATAGTATAAATCACTGGCAATCTTCCTTCCTGTAAAGAAAAAGCATGAAGGTACCCTGAGATTTTTATCATGTGTTCTGTGGAAGCTGAAGAGTATTCAAGTGTAGACTTCCTAAACTCAGTATGACTAAGGCAGACCTCTTTACCTTATGTCAGCAATAGTTCTGATACTTGTTTAGCATTGTGCCAAAAGTGTGTTTAGTCATTGTAACTCCTTCAGGGCTTTTCTTTGCTAGAATCTGCAGATCTCTTAATTTCTTCTCTTTATTTCATCGGTAAGAACATGTCTGATGTCAATTCCAGGGGAGAGACCATTGTTTCTGGGAAAAGAGAAGCATGCAACTAGGAAAGAATCATAAAAGCTCACTGGCTGTCAGTAAAGCAGTACTAATGCAGTTCTCAGCAGGCATACATACTTTATTCCTTGTGTTCACGGATAACAGTTGACTGAAACTTAATTCAAAAGGAATTTATTGAGAAGATGAAGTTTCAGCATATATCTATAACACTATCAAGAGCAAAAACTAGCATCCACTGTACAAATTGTACTCATGCCCTTTAAATGAAACATTGAGACATTTCAGCACATCATTTTCAACTTGGCTTCAAGAGAACTGCCCTTGACTGTAATCATCCTACTGGTTTAGATGACTTTATTAATGGAGACTTTTGTACACTGATGAATAACAATGGCTACTTATTTTCCTAGGTGTCACTGACAACATTCAATGTGAATTAGGTTTTTTGAAGAATATTTCCTGAAAGTGTGTAAATACAGACAGTGTAAAGTCTACCAAATTGTTTCTCATACAAAAGTACCAGCACCTTTCCCCTTGTCTATTTTTTCTATACTCTGAGTTTGAAGGTTGTCCAAAAATGAGGGCATGTTCATGCTGAATTTTATAATCATGTCCTACTTGTAAGAAGTGAAATGTTGCCAGTAGTTTAAAGTAGATATCAATTCTATTGCTAAAGCAAATATTGTGTCCACTGGTTACAGGCACAGTTACTGCCTTAATGCATACACTTGTGTGGGTGCTCCCCTAAGGTAGTCCCAAATGCCTCACTTGGGAGCTTCACACTGCAAAAAGATGTGGCATTTGATGCACAGTCATTGCTTGAGTGTGTAATATCTGGTTTCTCTGTGTTCATACTCACATAACCACATAGAATCTCACTGTCAGATATTTATTCCTCTTCTTGTTCTACAGTCTGTGGATAAGCCCTGCCTTGAAGTCAGATGCATAGCTTGTAGATACAAAGTGCTGGAGAATATGCATGGAATAGTTTATATCTTGAAGGTAAAATACAGGGTTTTTAAAAAGTGATATATTTTTGAAAGTTTCATACCATCAGAAATTGAACCAGAGACTTTAACTTTTGCAGATCTTGTGGAATATGGGTAAGAAAACTGTTTCCTCTCTTCATCTTGTGATCTGGGTTGAAGAATCCTTTCTATGATTCAGCTGCATACAGATAGTGATTTCCATCTCCAGAAACTCTCTTACCTATCCATATTTAAATAACACATTGTAAATAATTCAATATACATGGCTAATTTGGTTCATGTGGGTCTTGGTTCCCTGTGATGCTTTAAGAACACAGGTTGCACAAACCCTGTCAAAATTTTAGGCCAGAACCTGGCACTGTGGTTTAATAGGTATCAAATCTTTAGAAGCATAATAGTTACAGACAAGTAGGAAGTGAGTTACAAGTGAGTAAGCTGATGAATTCACAGCTGTTTCACAAATTTTCAAGAGGTAATGATTTGTCAACCTTTCTGTCTCTCACTTGAAATACTACAATAGTTTGTTAGCAACAAGTGTAGTTGGGAGAGTATTTTTAAAGAAAATATTACTGTAGTTTGACTCTACTGTAGATAGGGAACCTAGCTTTTACTTGTGCTTTTAGTAAATTCAAATGCAATAAGCTAAAACCCAAAGCAGCTTAGTTGATATTAGAGAGTGACCTGAGGATGGGTTGCCAGGAAAATAAAGACAACAATATACCCAGATTGTATAAACTGTGATTCTTTCAAGTCTTCTAGCACAGAGAGAGAAATAATGAGAGACACAATAACGCTATCATTTCTAAATTAGTACAGACTCTGCAGTCAGAGTTGTATATGATCTTGTTGAGTATTTTTGAGTAATTTTCTCAAATGAAACTCTATTTTTTTTACCACTACTCTTTAAATTCTGACTGCATCTTTCTCAACATTTATTTCACAGCTGAGGGAGTCTGCATGATTACATACTTTCATATTTCAGAAACTAGGAAACAATTGTCATGAATCTCTACCCTGACAGGCAAAGCCTGTCCTTATGCAGGAAGGAACTATGATTTTTCCAAAGTATCCTTTTCAAACTGTCTTCATCAAAGTAATGCAGAACATTTTTCTAAGACATAACAGAAAATAATACACTCATAACACATGAACAATCACATCTTCATGCTTTTAAGCAGCTTATAGATGATGACTATTCTATTAACAATGTTGAAAGCATCAAGCACAGGGTTTTAATAGAAATAATAGCAAAGTTTGATATACGTATTCTTTAACATGAGTGTGACATACCAACAAAATATAGGCAGATATAATTAGAGATAAATTACAACAAAGGTTAATCATGTATAGATGAAGCATCGCCTATCCACTTGCCTAGCATGTACATACCTAAATGATTCATACTCCAAGCATATAGATTTCTTAGATACAATTACACTGACTCATTATTAGGCAGTGTTTGCACCACTTTGTTTCTTAGTCCCAAATGTTGTATTCAGCACTGTCAGTTCTATTTGGATCTTACATACATCAGAGAAGCACAGCATGGTTTTCTGAATGGACTTAGACGAGAAAAAGTCATATTTCCTCAGATTACCAGAATGCTTCTCTCTATACTGATGACTATTTGTAATGACATTTTAATGTGAACTTTTAGCCTCTCAAAGCCAAATAATCAATAAAGAGAAAAACCATGTAGAGTCTTATTGAGATGAAGAGCTAAATGAACACTTTAGATTATTAAAGTAGCTCTTTATAGTTTTAGATTTACATATAAATATACACTTACATTATATATCTGACATTAGAAAACACATTCTGAGTTGAGCTAAGCTGCAGTCATACCATCCTGCTGTTTCCTAACCAGTCCACATGCTGATTTCATGAGGAAGGTCAGTTGTGAGGGTTCTCCTAGAAATGCTGTAGGGCTGCAAATCTGTAAGGCTGCAGCTACATTGGTTGTGATTGTGTCTCCAGCTGTTAAGACATGAATACTGAACCTAGTGCATGGTAAGTCTGTCTGTGCCCTCCAGTACCATGTAGCTGTACCTGAACCAGCTGTATGGTCCTTGCCTGGGTGAGAGCAATAGCCATGGCAACATGGAACTCAGGACAGCTGTGATGGCAGTGTAGTCAAGGGAGGTCAATTATTCATGCAGAGGTGTTATAATGCAGTGAGATCTGTTTCTTACATTCTCAGAATGCATTTTCTAATCTCCCTACCACGATTTATATTTTCTGATATAAGTAAGTTGCAAACAGTAAAAGCATGGGAACAATGAGTTTCTGTGGGAAAAAAAAAAAACAACAAACAAACCAAAACTAGAACAGCATTCTCTGAAAAGTAACTTGGGAGAAAGATCTGTCAGACAGCCGTCTTATATTTTGAGGAAGGTATATTTATATACTAATTTGAATGGGATAGAAGAAATTATGTGTCAGTTCTGTCATGAGGCTCTCCTGTGCTCATAAAATATAATTTTTGATGTACAAAATTGAAGTCTTTACATGGCTGTTTAGCACAGCTCAGACTGACAGGTTAACATAGTCCTAAGAAACAGCATGGCTGTCAGAAGGAAGAGGGAGAGCCTTCCCATTTATGGAGCCACAACCAGCCCTGCTACAGCTACATAAATGTTAGTCTCTCACGCTGTATATTAAGCATTGTCTATGACTCAGTTTTGACAGTACTTCTATATAGCACAGCATGGCTTCAAATCTTTTGCTGCATGGGACACCGGACAATTCAACATGATAAAAAAATTATTATAATAGAAGTCATCTCATTTTGCTTTCTCACGGTCCATCTGTCCCTGCACCTGGTTGGAGTAGTCAGGAGTTGTCTTTGGCATGAACACAATGTATTCTTTATTGAAGTGAAAATAAGTATTTCTGTAACAAAACATAAATGCTTTCATTAGAGAAATCCTTTCATTAATACAGTATTTCATCTCCAAAATTTTACAACTATTCTCTTTTGATTCAGCAGCCATCTTCCAACTACTTACAGCATTAATAAAACCATTTGGAGTTGGAACAAAACCACAACTTTTTACTTTTCTTTAAAAAATCATAATCAGGCAACATGAAAATTAAGAAGTTACTTTTCAGTGAGACTAAAATTTGATAAACTGAGCTTTCAACGTACACTTGGAAGACCAAGCTCCTGACAAAGTATGATTGGGAAATAACTGTGCTGTTTCTCTGAGCATCTCATATGTATATGTGTTTCAGTTCCTACAGAAAAACTTAATCATTGAGTTAGAAAACATTCAGAAATCCATTCTTCATCTCTTCTGATTGTATTTTTATGCTTTTCAAGGAATAAAGAGACACCAAGATTAAAAGAGTCTAATTCACCTGAGAAGGAAAACCTGGATTCAAATTCCTCCTTCATAAAACCATTAAATTGTACACATATTTAGAATATTAACTTGGGAACTGAAATGAGGGTTTCCAATACTCAAGTGCATTCCCTGATTAGCAGATTAAGAAGTCTGGTCCCTCTGATCTTTAATTGATTGTATGTAAATAAAAGCAGTTTGGGAAATTGAGACTTTGCCCCATGTCTCTGTAATCACACAAAAATGTTGTGACTTAAGTCAACTTTTGGGAAATGTTGGCTACAGACTTAATTCATCAGGCCTGTGAGATATTAAATATAGTATTATATTTCCTGGGTTAGTATGGGCTTTGGAGAAAAACATGAACAGGTAATCCTTCCTGCACTGCTCTGTGAGAAAGAAACAACCTGATGTCAACCATGTTGTATCCTTCATAAATTTAAAGAATATTCTTAGTATATAGATTTATCCATAGCTTGCTTACAGAAAAGAGGTGATGCTTTCAGAGTTTACTGCTTGGCTTTAAGATTATTAATCATGATACAATGATTGTGCCCAATAAAGTGGTCTCCAAGGAATAAAAAAAAACCCAAGAGATTTGTTTGATAGTATCTTAATTTCTTTTTCCCTCTGAGATTCCTGAGTGTTGAAATTAGAATACTAATTTTTTTTTCACCTTTTAATTTTTTTTATCATATTGAATAAAATACTCCATAATTTCCCTGTTTTTATAGTGACTCAACAATTCAAATCATCTGCCAGGATGTTAATTTTACTGCAGGAAAAAAGTTAGTGCATCAGTTTATTTCTGGTCACTCTGACTTTTTTCAGAGTATGTTTTCTACAGGTCTTAAAGCTTATGGCCAACAATTGAATAATAAAAGCAATTTTATGTATATGGGCAGATGGTAAATGGATATTTCACAAATGTTACAGAGTCCTTAATGAATAAAACAAGTACATAAATGTCGCTCCGGCCGCTAGCCACCCGGTGGTCTCGGCCAGCGACAAGATCCGGTGTCCAGGCAGCGCGGCTACCAAAGACCCATCAGGCTGCCTGAGAAAGCAGGCAGGGCAGGCTGCAGCAGTGCTGTTGCCTAGCAACTCGGCGAGGGTAAAAGATAGAGAGGGGGCCAATGCTGTATCTTTAGTTCCGACTTTATTTCCACCCCGAAGAGCAGGCGGTGTGGTCGGAAGGGAGACAGGCAGGCAAAGGTGTTAGGGAAGGGGTGACAGCACTTTTTAAAGGGGGTTGGAGAGAGAGGGGAGCAAGGGAGCAAGCCAATAAGGGAAGGACATGAGGTAACAGGGAACAAATCATAACATATCAGGGGAGGAACAGATACAAACCAACCAATAGAGAACCGAACTGAACAGAACCTTCCAGGGCTTCATACTTAAAGAATAGGCTACATTATTAAACATAGGGGTTTGAACCAATGAAGAGAAAGGAATAGTGAAGCTTCTGGAAGGGAGGGAGGAGATGCTGCGGGAGTGACACACAGTGGGTGTCAGCCCTGGACTTGGGCCTTGCCCTCGGATCTGCCCTCCGGGTCGGAGTCCTGGGCAGGGAATTCCACCCACTGTATGGCACTCAGCCCCAAGGTGGGCTGGGCCACCGCAACACATAAATATACATAATTTTTGATGTTATTTTCAATTGTATCAAATCTCATAGAATATTAATGATTTCTAAAGCAAATTCTCCGTGATACTATTTTCAAATAAGTAGGCAATCATCACAAGTGCATTAAATAAGAAACAATAATAATTTAATAGCTATGTGGCCACAATTTGCAAATGCAGTCGTAGTTCATAATTGAGCCACAATGAAAATTCTTTTATCACGGTTTCATAAAATAGAATATATATGTAAGTAAAACAGGCATAGCTCTGGCTTGCAAAATATATTATAAATATTTTATAGTGGTTTTATTCATTAATGGATTTTGTATTTGTTAAATGAGAAATTCTTTTTATTCCGAGGTAAACAAATATTTTCCTAAAATCCATTAAAATGTAGGGGAAAGTTTCCAATATCTCCATTTAAAAATACAAACATAAAGACTGTTTAAACCCAAACGTTCAAAAGTGTATAGACCAAGTCTTATGTACCAGAGAATGTAGTAATGGTATCTAGTTGTTTTGGTTAAAGATTTATTAAATTCTCCTATGTCTGTTCATAAGGGAATCTCAAATTCACATCTATATAGATATATTTTGATTGAAGTGCTTCTTCTGTGTACATACACACACAATCAAACTCCTTTTTTAGTGTTTTCTCTATTAAAGAAAGTATCCTCATTTAGTTTTAAATTGCTTCTGGATTATGTTTGGCATATTTTAAATGAATGCTTTCAGCTTCACATTTGCCTGAAAAATACCATGACTACTGTTCTATTTTTACTAACCTGTTCGTTTAATACATGATAAAATGATTGTAGAAACAGTATTTGTTCTGTTGGTTCATAAATTTGTTTTGAACATGACCTTTGTTTAGAGATTTTGTTAAACTATCCCAAAATGTACACTATATAGGGCATACTCTATTGCTTTGTGAATACTTTACTTGCATTAATATCCCATTGTCCTAAAGTATTGCCATTATTCTCCATAGGATGATCTTGTTTGAAACCACTAAGAAAGTAAAAAGAAAAATGAAACTCAAACTAACAGCAGATAATCAAGGGGGGAAATTCAGGTTTGTCAAAGCATTTAACACAATTTGTCCTGGGACCTCCGCTTCTGAACCATGTTAACATTGTGCGAAATCTCAGCTCAGGGTAGGAGATGGGTAGATTCGAGTGTATGATTCTTGTTTTTGTTCACATTCCCAAGATAGAAAGGCAAAATCAAGGCAAATGTAAAATATACCAAACCCACTTAAACAAATTAAAAATTAATTTAGAAGGGATTAAAAAATAGGACATGCTACTTAACCGTATTCTAAAACAAACTTCATAAAAAGTTCAGACCTCTTTGAAGTTCAGTACTTAAAAAAAAAAAAAAAACAACAAAAAACAAACCTAAGACTAATTGTTTATTAACTTAATTTATTAAAATATTGTGAATAAACTGAATCTACACTAGGATATATTTGGTTCACCTCTCCATCTAATTTTTAATTTCATTGCTGTTTGGCACCCATATGATACCACAAGTGTGAACATACATGACTCAAGGAGTTACTTCAGGGTTATTTTACTGTATCCAAATCACAGTGCAGTGCCATGGACTGTTGCATTGGTGCTACTGACAGAGTGGCTTGTGCAGCTATGGTGGTGGGATGAAAGGAGGGATAAGATAGTGCAAGAACTTCTAAAGGTAATATCACTGCTAAATTCTCATTGTGAACATCAGAGTTTTGGAAACATGAGCTGCTGATCCACCCAATAAAAAAAAATAAGGGTGGGGAGAGTGGGTTGAACATTTCAGTAAATTGATACATCTTAAAATGTCACAGGTTCAGGGATCTGTATCCCAGAAAGTCACCCTGGTGCTCCTCTATGGAAGTTAGGGGAGATGGGCAGAAGATACTAGGCCTCCAGGTGTCACAGACGCAGTGATTGCACAACATCCTCTTTGGAACTTTTCAGAACTGTAAGAAGAAAAGCCCTGAACCACCCAACTGTGATTTCAAAATTATCTCTGCTCTGAGAGGCAGACCAACCCAACTTTTTAATGCTCCTGAAAACTCTGGCTTCCTCTGTGTAGATGGTAAATCATCTCCATAACTGAGTTCTGCACCTGGTTAAAACTCTGCTTCGTGCTTCATGTGGACTGGGGCTAAGTTTTTATCTTCCTAAAAAATTCAGAAAAAAACGGCAATTGCCAACTTTTCCTTTGCCTATGCAATCACTGCTAATGCTTGCATGGGCCAATTTGTGGAAGAGGCACACTACAAAGCTGTTTGGTCCTTTCTTGGTTATTTGAGTATTTAAAATACAGGCAATGGCAGTGCCCATGCACCACTGTACCTTTGCACTGATCCTTTATATACAGGTTCCAAGGGAAAACATTCATCATCTCCTACTCCAAACCAGTTTTATCTAGTTAGTTTTGCAGCTACAGTACTAGGTATGTGACTATATTTTATGTCTGCTAAATCTTGCCTACTCACACAGCCTGGTACTTATTTTTACTAATCTACTAAGATACTATGACTCAGCAAGAAATGCATTTTGTGGCTAAAGTATGCATGTTTGTGATGGTTAGTGGAGGACTTGGGTTGAAGGAATTTTCTAAATTTCTTTTTCAGAACCTATAAAACTATAAGCTTTTGTTTCAAGTATATAGTACATAGTGCATGGCATTTCTCAGGTCTTTGAGATTATGTCCATCTCATTCCACATATTGCATAATACTTCAGTTCAACTTGAATATACTTTTCTCCTTTTTGAAAGCCAAAGCAAAATGACGTATTTAAGCACTATGACAAGGAAGGCTGCAACTTGATTATTTACACTATTTGGCTAATTATGTTCATATATGAGCTGTTCTGGAATACAGCTGACTTCTATCAGCAGCTGCCTCTTGTTTCACTTCAAAGTAACAAGCAATTCAGAGGGTGAGGAAAAGGCCAAAATTTATTCTTCTGAATATAAAACTTCCATTTCTATCAGTATAAAAGAAAAGTTAATGAAATGCCATCTTGTTACATATTCTGTCTGCTATCAATATTTTCATAAAATGCTCATAAATCTGTTTATAGTGCATTCTGCTATCAGCTACAAGTATATGTCCTGTGAGCCATTGAAGTAATTTAGGAAATGTCATGAATCACAGGTTTACAGAGCACATAGAACATAGCTATCAGACTGTAACCAAAAAAAAAAAAAAATAAAAAAAAGAAAAAAAAAAAAAAAAAAAAAAAAAAAAAAACAAAAAAAAAAACCAAAAAAACCCAAACAGATTTGAATCCTTACCATCAAGTCAGTTGACTCTGTTTCGTAGGAGGAAAAAGCAACTTTCTCAATATTCCTCATATGTAGGGTCTCACATATCTGTGATACCTTGGGTGGCATTCTTGCTATGAAACTCCCTCAGACAAGCTATATTGCAGCAGTAAATTCTAGATCTAGCCCACAATGTTGGAAAACATTCCCAAACAGATGGTTTCTTTCAATAAAACATAGAAGTACCATAGTAAATAATGCTGTGGAAATTTTTTCCCAGTCATTTTGCAGGGCCACATTAAACATTTCCAAAGGCAGCTGAAAGTGAAAGGGACAGAAACATTTGGCAGTGAACACAGTGCCATAGGGCTTTTTTGACTGGTGATGTTGAGACCAGAAAAATAAATTAATATCTGAGTGGCACTTCTTGGGATGGTTTTTGACTTGTAAAGAGCAGAGACTACAGGGCAGTTAGAGGTCAGCTGCTCTTTCCCTGCCTCTTCCCCACTGCAAAGAATTTTGGTGTCTCATGATTGCATCCTCTGTTGACTTCTTTCTCTCTGACTTTGGGGAAGAGAGACTTTACATGATGTTTGCTCACCTTACTTGAGTGTCTCCTCTTTTTTGAATCAGCATGTTCTAATGCCTGCAGACATTAGCAGACCAGTCTTTTCCAAAATCAGCCAAATTCTTGCAGATACAAATTGAATATCACCAAAGTGGAGAGTGATTGTGGCATTAGATGGCCTTGTCCATATGTTTTAAGCTCCATATACTACAAGTAGACTAGCTATCAGTACTTTGAGAATGTACTATATTTAAGCACAAAGACAGCAAATAGAACAGAATTATCTAGCCAGTCGGGCAAGCAATCCACAGGTCACAGTGTCCTGCTAGTAAAGTCAAAGGGCATGAAGAAATACATTGCAATAAGCTTCAGGGAAAAAAATCTATACTTTGGTTTGTAGTATTCTGTTATTGAAAGAATGGGGGTTTTTTACCTCTGAAAGTGCATTTTAGGAAGGACTACAGTTTTTAGATAATTCTGTGAATTAAAGATTAGGATGTAACTCTACAAAAGAATATCTCTTTCTCTTTACATTCTTGTTATGGGCACAGTACTGCATGGATTAAACATGCAAGCAATTTAGCAGTTGTAAGACTTCAAGCATAAAACCAAAATCAGCAAATGCAAAACATAGTAGCACTGCCTTGGAATTTTCCAAAGGAGATTTGAAATGTAAAACACATTCCTATTAATATGCAAGTTGAAGGCAGAATTCTTGTCTTCTTTCTCTTCCTTGTCTCAAGGAACAGTTGTCAACACAAACTAGCCCTGCTACAGCAGCATTCACAGGTCTATCTGATGTTGTATCCATGAGACTTTTTTTTTACTGTCATCTCCAAAAAGTACAATTCAGCTGCAGCCAGGGCTACAGCAGTTCCACCTCTGTCTGGTTCCAAATGGTGGGTGTGAATTCTCATTATTCATTCAGGCCCTAGCATGGGCCAAACAACTGCTCTTTACCAAACAGTCTGTGTGTGAGTCAATGCAAAAGGCAAACGCAGGTCAAATGCAGAGACAGCATGTGTCACTGCTACATGGCAGGGGATTCCCTAAGGATCTGGATGCTGAGTGGCCTGGAAGCTGTAGCTCCATAGCAATGCAGTTTGCCTACTTTCCTTCTCATCAGAATTCCAATGGGCTAAAAATGCAGAACCGTGATAAGAAGAGAACAGGCAAATGAAAGAGAAGCATAAAAAGGTGCAAACAATTTTTTAAGCATTCTGGCTGGATATCTCCAGGGGGAAAAAAAAAAAAAAAAAAAAGAGAGAGAGAGAATTAGGTATAAACAGGACATTTTTCTTCTTTATTCATGACACACTTTAATGAGATTTGAAATGAGCACAGGAAGACAGAGCAAGATAACACGGTTATCTTCAACTCTGAATCTTCACACTATTTATGATGCTAAATTTGCAGGATATGCTGCTCACTTACATTTCCATAAAGTAGCATAATAAAAGAAAAAGAACAACTAGATGGCAGCAATTTTTCCTCTGAACTGTCCTTTCTGAAAAAATATATACAGTCCTCTGGGTTCTGATATTCTTTTTACCTCTGCAGAACAATGTCCCTTTTGTATTTTATCCCTTCTTTGTGAAAGGATAATGTACGTACATTCAGACTGCTACTCCCCTAAGTGATATGAGTCATTCACAGAAGCATCTGTACTCCTTGAGGGACTGTCAGTACCTTTCCCTCTTAACTCATTAATTTTACTTTTCTGTTATACTGAAGAACTGCTAATAAAGTAACTTTTCTTGATTGATATTCACTCTCCTCTATGCCCCTGCAGGCACCTCTTCCTCTTCAGGACTAAAAGTGCAATGTGTTGAACTCTCCCCACAGAGGCCATGATGGAGGCATGTATCTTTTAACACCCACTCCATCTTCTTGAAGTATCATCTGTTTTGCAGGCTGCAAATTGGGACTAATGGCAGGCAGCAGTGACTGCAACAGTAAGAAGTTTTAAATGCTTCCTACTACCATACAACTTACACCTGATTTTGCTATAATACAGCTCCAAACTGACTAGCAGTTTTCTAAGGGAATTTTTCCTAAAACTCTCAGCTATAGTTACTATGTAAAATGTCATGGCTTCCTTTAAATACCTTTCCTCTGTGTTCCCAAATTAATCTTAGGAGCAGCCTTTAAACCATGGCAAACTAGAAAAATATATTTCACCAGTTCCATGATAGCATTAATATATTAAAAAAAAATGAAGGCATAAAAAGGAGAACATGCCTTTTTAAATGATATTTTTTTTCTCTGCCACTCTCACAGTCATTAACAATTAAATATTCTGGGCTTTTAATGTGAGGTTGAGTAAGTTAACAGCAGAAGAGCATGGAGTCCATAATGTTTGGCCCAGTTTACAGTGGTATGAGTTGATATCCCTAAATCTGTGTTTATTAAAATAATAAACATTTTTACAGGTGAGGAACAAGGTAGCTAACACAAGTATTAGTTGACTTAACAGTAAATGGAGCTTGCAGTCAGTAATGGGTACATACATATTTCAGAAACTCCTTTAGCCCTTTCAGAAGAGGTGTAAAGGTAGATAATATTTTATTACTCAAAACATGACACAGGTAATTGTAAGATTAATTGGAAACATGAGTTCTCTAATCTCTGCTGAATGGAAAATACCCCATTTGCCTTACCAGTCTTTTATTAGTATGTCTGTCTTTGCAGAGACTAACAGGACAACATAAAAGCGAGTAAAAGTTCATATTTTAAGTAGTTTCTTTAGTGTTTCTGACACTTGTGAAACAAAGAGAGTACTAAATATTGATAATCATGTCATTTCAAAGAGAAATAGTAATTTTTTCCTCATGTATTACTCACCTCAATTAATCTGGAGAGTAGTGCAGTGTGCAGTGTGATTCTTTTTTACTGAAAGTCATTTAAAGGTTTAAATAACTGAAGGTTCAGAAACTACATATATAGTAGCATGAAATGGCATATCACAACTTTAAAATACCATTTTCTTTAAAATCACTGTTTTTATTAAAAATAGGGCTATAAGCTAGTTACTGAATATAATGGATATTTAAAAATGTAAACTGTGATGATGAAATGTATCTGATTAGTGAAAAGTAGGTGAATGTAAAGTTTTGAAACTATTAAGTGGCTGTGCATGTCAGTGCAATATAAGGTCTGACAGCTTTTTTAATCTCAAGAGGTAAAAAGGAGCAAGGATTAGGAAGATCTGTGCACCACAGTAGGAGTATGGTTTGGTGAACTCATACTGATGCTTCTTATTCCACTGTGTAGAAAATGTGCAAAGGAGTATTCTAAGCATCCTAAATGTCTGGTCAAAATGGACCAAGAAAAATACCCAATATTCTTTGAATGCCAGTAGTAGTGTTCCTTCTGGGCCTCTACATGTAACACTTTAATGGCTTTTTCTTCTGGCCATTAATTATCTCTTCTTGTTTTCTGAAAGTTCTTTTGATCAGAGCTTGAAGTAAAACGTGGGAGGCAGAATATTTTTCTTCAGTCTCAGTTGTTTATTAAATCTTATCTATAACATAGCTACACAGAGACTGCTCTCAATGGTAACAAGGTGAAAATGGCCTCGAATTTCAGCTCCCAAGATTAGTTGTATTCCAAGCTGTCCAATTATCAATTGCCATGTAGATGATTTTTAATTATAACCCAATAACTAACTATCCATTTTCTGCACTGCGGATTTTCTGAACCAATACCAGAAAACCCAGATTCATGAAGAAGAAAGAAGAAAGAAGTACAAACCTACACCCAAGCCCCTCCATATTGTGACACTTGTACTATTATATTCCATAAGCCTAGATTTATGCATTTCTATATATTCCATCCAGTGACATAGCTTTAATTATACAGTAATAATTTCTGAGTTATCACATAGTCAGAGAAGTCTTTTCCAGGGTCTAAGATCAAATGAAGTGTGGTTTTGGGGATCATCGCTTGTCAGAACAGAAAGAACAAAATTCTCAGAATTCAGGGTTCCAACAACACTTCACCAAAAGGACATCCCAACTGGAGCCTCTAAGACTGAAGTGAAGTGCCAGTTCTGTTAGCAAAGAGTGTACCAGCCTAGTACACATTTTGAGGTCTTTTCTTCTCTTAAGTGGCTTTACGAAGTATATATTTGTTAAGTAGTCATACGGTCAGACTGAGGGTCTGCAGATGAGTTGTGAAGAGTGAATGCTTTGATCCAGCTATTTGCATCTTCTTTCAAGGAACAGATACTATTCCCACTTTCTTAGCATCAGAAATAAAATTATTCTGTCCACACAGTATGAGAGAATGAGGCCCACTAACATGCAATGTCCTCGTCCATCTGAGACGCATTTGGTATCTGTTTTCTTCAGATAAAGCAATAAGGCCAGCCAGGGCTGCATCACTGAGCAGGTAACTCAGTGGACAGTGTTTATTGTTTGTGGTCAATTTAGAGGAGAAAAAGAGCTTCTCCAACATCAGATACACTTCATAATTTTTCTAAGATACATATAGAGAAGAGCACATACACAGAATATCAAGGTAATGATAGTCTTTCAAGGTAAGAAGTATTGGATGTGTTGTTTTCCTGGAAGCTGGTCTCTTATTACTCAATTACTCTTATTACCTGATCAAAAAGCACTTGTATATAATCTAATAGGAAATTCAGATGGTGAATGAGAGACATTTGTGTGGATATTGCATGAGTGGCAATTTTTTAATAGTACTCAGAGGAAACACACGTGATGAAGGCAGTAGCATGATCTCTAGAAGAAAACACAAAGGGTATTTCTCAAGAAGCTATAGTAAAGAAGGGTATCCTGTAAGAACAACACAATGGTAATGAAAGATACTTAAAAAACAACATTCACAAAACTTATCTGGCACAAAGTAATTTGGTCTGAGATGTTCTTTTGCCTTGGAACCCAGAAGAGAAAAGATCACTTAAATTCATAATCAATAATGATCAGTCATCACATACTGAAACTCATGCTAAGAAACTAGACAAGGAGCTAAAATCCAGTGTTTACGTTTTTATTTTGCTATCCAGGCTCCAATGATCAACAATTACTGCACATTAATGTGCAAAGAGCTATCAGAAGCAGCACAAACAAGTCATCTGACAGAGTTTGTTGCCTCATTCCCTCTCACATTTTTTCAATCGTTTCTGTAGAGTGCTGGAAAACACTGTTCATTAGCTTATATTGTCTTACGTGTCAAACAGATTTAGATTATTTGTTGCGCTGACCGCAAGCCACCCGGTGGCTGGGCAGGCAACAAGTTCTGATGCCCCAGCAGCGTGGCAATCAGAGTCCTGTCTGCAGCTGTCAGTGCTGCCTGCAAGTAGCTCAGTTCGAAGGCTGGCTGCTGCAAGGTGTTGCTAGGCAACAGGCGAGGGAGAGGGAAGAAAGAGGGACTCTTTCCTTGTCTGTAATCCCGACTTTATTCCAGCCCTGAGAGGCAGAGTTCCAGTCGAAAGGGGGGACAAGGGAGACGAGCCTTGGGGAGCAGTTACAGCCCCTTTTGAAACGGGGGTGGAGAAGGGGAGGAACAAAGGGATAAACCAGTAAGGGAATGACGAGGGGTGACAGGGAACAAATCACAAAGGGTTAGGGGAGGAACACATTTGGATCAACCAATGGGGAACCAAACTGAACAGAACTTTCCAGAGCTCAATACATAAGCAATGAAACACATGAATAAACATAGGAGTCTAAACCAACAGCATTACGGGAACAGAGAGGTTTCTAGAAGGAGAGGAGGAGATGCTGCTAGAGGGACACCCAGTGGGGAGTAGCCTTAAACCTTGGTCTCGCCCTCCGATCCACCCTCAGGGTCGGAGTCCTGGGTGGGGAAATCCACCCAATGGATGTCACTCAGCCCCAAGGTGGGCTGGGACACCTCAACAATTATTGTATTCTGCTTATAAACATTTGGCTCCCCCACATTTCTTTAACAGTGTAACATTAAGAATTAATTTAGTTTAGTGGTTTTTTTTCTAACTATGACAAATCAATAACAGTTCACTTAACACATTATGTGAGCACTTCATTTTGATACCCTGCTGTTTATAATACAGCTCCAACTAGTTGCCTTTCATGATTAATAGAGCAAAGTCTAGTAGCTTATATGCCTCTTTCTTATAAACTGTGTTTGGAAAGAAAACATTGCCTAAGAATATACTTCTATCCCTAGTAGAAATAAATATCCTTTGGTGTTTTGGGCGTCACTCAGTTATGTTAGATATTTATTGCCTGTGTTGTGGTGGTACAACCCTGGTGAAGGATGAGCAGGGTAAGGGTCAGTAGAATTTGAGGCACAGATGTGCATACATGCTCAAGCCCATATTATACCTTAATTCTGTTAGGGGCTGTAGAAAACATCTGTGGTAGTAACTCTCATGAAAGGTTTCAGACCACCACATAGGAAAAAGGGATATATTACTACAATTTTTGGGGAAAGAAGCATTAGAAGATGAAGACTAAAATTCATAATTGGTCTCAGATAATATTAGCCCTGAGAAAAGAATTTGGCAGAAATCCTTCCCTTATCACTAGCAGAGGTGGCTCCTAACTGTAAGTGTTAGGGTCCGGTGAGGTGAAGGTCAGCACCATTCATTGATGCAGCTCCTTTGCTTTTAGGATTTCACCAGGGGACACTCATCCCACTCTTGCTGAGACTAGAGCTGGGTTATTTGAGCTGGCCAAGATCTCTGTCAGATCCTCAGGTATTTGTGGAGGCTGAGAAGTATGAGCAGGTTCAAGAGACAGACAAGTCAGATAGCCACATATTGGCTTACACAGACTACTGGTTGATGTAAAGACACTTTAGTGAACTCTTCATTGAGGCACAGCATAAAATTCCCAGTAGGTTATTAATTAGTAAATTTTATCTCCACTTCTAACCTGCACAAAGATATGCATCTTTTCTATATGTAGTGCTCATGCTCTATACCTCAGGCCCTGAAGTCTTAAGAAAACCACCGTCACATAGCTCACAAGAAAGGAAAGGTAAGCCGACTTGACAGACACAACATATTGAACCTTAAATTTTGTAAATGTAGACCAGAAACTATATCAGCCTGGGTATGCTGGAGCCACTAATGCAAACTAAAGTTACAGCCTATTTTTCCTTTCTTCTGTCAGGAAGAGTGACCAGTTTTGAACAAAAGCACAAGAGAAGAGGAAAATTAAGAGTGTGTGTGTGAGCGTGTGTGTGTGAAACAGACTTCCAAACTCTCAAGCTCTCTCTAGTGCCTTTACAGAGCACTACAGCTATTGGCAATTTACCTTTGGAAAAGGAGCTGTCGAGTAAATGCCTTCCTATTCGCATCACGTGGTATGTAAAGACCCTGAGCTGATCTATGCCTCATGATTGAGCAGACAAGTCTCTTCCCTGCAATCAATGTTGACGAAAAACCGATTTTTGTGGCACTGACAATCCGATGGTACTAAAATAAAATCTCTGAGGACCTCTGGCAATGAAAAATTATCTATGAGAAAGGAAGAAAGAGTACAAGACGGATTCCAGACTTCTATTTATCCTTAAAATTGTAAAAACTTTTTTTTCCTAGTAAGTAAATAATATTTCTTTTTATTTTTGCTTTCATTAAGCATGCTTTGAAGAATTATGATGTGCTTTACCACAGTAGACCAGATTGCATCAGTTACTTCTGAAGAAGATAAAAAAACCTTTTCACTGGAGTGTGGAATAGAAGACAGTCAAAGTGAAATCAGGTTAAAGTGTCATTCACCTTATTGAATCAAATGCTAACAGAATATTGACATATATTCTATATATGTCAATATATTACCTCGTCTATAACCTTTTTAGATTTTCATTTTGGAAGAGAAGTGGAAATGTCCATATCTTCTGGATAGCAAATAATCAGTTACATGTGTGTTACTATGTGGTGGTATCTGTACAGAAATGTAAGAGATATTTCTTCTCTCTCGCTTCATTTGGCCAGAACACAACTGTTCAGATTTGTGATGTTGCAGTGTCCTTGGCCAAATGGACATGTGTTACAAGCCTGGCTAGTAAAAGTTATAGAGTGGGTAGTTGTTCCCTTATGTAGCACTTTCTTAATAACTTCACTGCATCAACCTGTGAACAAAACATCAGTTGATTTCTTATAATTATCCCCTCCCATACATATGTAACTCCCTACTATAGTTTTCAATTTCCATGTTTTAATCTTTTATTCTGAGGTCCATTTCAAAGTGGAAGAGTTAACTGAATTTACATCCCATCTCATCAAATTTACTCAATCACATACCTTTTAAATTAATGATAATTAGTGAGTAAAAGAGGTAGACTTTCTCCTAAAAAATTAAGGAACATGATTCCTGAAAAGCATTGTGAACTTGACAGGAGAAAAAAAAAAAAACAATAATAATAAAAACCTCCATCTCCTTCTAATCCTAGTCTTGAGTTTCTTAAAGATGAAGTCAATACAGTTTTCCTCCAACTTAGAGTATCAGTGATGGAGGAGATGGAAATACATGTCCTGCTTTCAGTTACCAGAGACTTGTACTCAAAGATAACTCATCTGGTATGATTATATATTGAAAATGTGGAAGCAAGCTGCTTGCAATCTGTTGAGAAACAAAACTGGGGGCAAATTTCTAAGAACACAGAGGTTTTTTCACCTTAGGTGAAGATCAGGCAGATCCTGTGTGCTCTGTGGCAGAGGTAGAGGAGGCAGAACTCACATTGTCCACCCATGGGCAGCACACCTCAGGGTTACAAACATAAGACATGAGCTGAGAGTAAAAATGATGTTTGAATTTTAGCAAGTACTTTGGCTCAGGATGCTAAAGAGTGGACAGTGGAAAGCACAATTTGTTTTTCAGGAAATAGCCAGTCTGATTCATAGGATGAAGCCACCTGCAAGACAGTACATTAGTTCATTCAGGAATTCAGAAAGATGCAGAGAATCCGCGAAACAAGGAAGTTTTAGCAATTGTGGGCAAATTTCTCCTGAGCTAAAGAAGCCTTAAAAATTTGTTTCAGAAAAATATAATTTGCTGAGAGATACACTGAATAAAAATTTCCGTTTACTGAGCAAAAGCACCCAGAGGCACCTGTCTGGCTTCATTTGGTCCAATTCTGAAGGAAGGCCCCTTAGCTCAAATGGTTATTCTATTTCGCTTTGTGTTAAATGCAGCTGACATGAGGCAGGGTGGATTGTGATTCAGAATAAAAACCTTTAGTTCTAGAATAAGGATTCTGACCACTGAAAAAATCATTTAAATCCATAATCTCACTGTCTTCACAAACCTGATGCCTTTGAAGCTTGAAAAATCTTTGTCCTAGGTTAAAAATGCAGACAGCAAACAGAAATCTCATGGAACTAGAATAGAATAAATAAATTTTAACAAGGAAACAAAAATATCCAACTGGTATAAAACCCACAAACCAACACAATTAAATAGTCAATACTGAGGAAATAAAGTACCTTTGACTACTTCTGTAATTCCAAGTGCCATATCAGCTTGCATTTTATTTTTAAAATAACATATAAACACACAAAAAGCTTTTACATCATTGTTGTAAGTCACTGTTATACTGCTTATATATAATTTTCTCTAGAAGACAGGAAAAGTTAGATCATTATCTCAATAGTTATTCCATATTAAATCCCATAATTAGTAATTCCAAATTTGAAGCCTGTTTTAAATAGACTTTAGTACATCCCCCACTAAGGAAAGATGTGTATAAAACAAAAGTCTTTGAGGTATGTATCATTAGAATTAGAAGAATATATAACATTTGAAATGTTGGAAGCTTGCTGCAGTTGTTGCAGCACTGCTGCTCTATTGCAATGGTGGCACAGCATGGACGGCATCCTGGCCAAGATGCACCACACAAAGCAGACATTTCTTTTCAGATGTTCAGAAGCCAAGCTCTTTTTCAAGCTCCTCTGCCTTTCTGAACCATCATCAAATCACTGCCTCATTTCTAATACGGCATCCATCAGCTTATACATTTGGATACACAGGCACAGATGGTTTGGAGACCAATCTGTAATTTACCACAAGAAAGTTGAGCTGATTTAATAATGACCATGATGAAATGTAAGTACAACCCATGCTGAGTGGATTAAGGAGTGGCCAACTGACAGCCCTCAAAAGCATCCATGAGTGAGGAAACTGTCACAGAACAAGGATTTTTTTTCTCATAGCAAAACACATACTCTTTAATGCAACTTTTACAAGAAAAATTCACTTCTTGTATTATTTGTGAATATTTCAAAACTGAAACCTGCACCTGAAGAAGGTCTAAGATAGAACTTAAACATGAAACCTAAATTAGGATACCAAATCCTAATCTTGCTATGTTTAATGAAAATCTCACCCTAGAGCATTCCAAGCCACATTTTAACTTCAAAGTGTCCAAGATATGAAAGATCTACCCTTTTTCAAAATGGACCATTTCTAACTACTCTGATATCTACTTTTTACTTCAACTACTCAAGCCCTAGAAATGCACAGCTAAGACACACACAGCAGCTACAAAAGGACACTCACAAAATGTAGTTGCTGCTACCTATCTACGCAAAACTAATTGAAAATTGTTTAATGCTAATGCCAGATTTGCTCAACACCACATGTGAAAGAAAAAATTGAACTTTAATGATTTGGTATAATAAATACCTGAGAGATTTATCTAAGTCAATCTCAATGATTACTTGTAGTGTTACTATTTTAGAGGTTTACTCTAAGTAAGGTGACATTTTAGCAGTGGATAGTGGGTTTTATTTTTTATACCTGTGCCGTTCTGTTTCACCTGCTGTCCTAATTAGAATAGAGCAAACATGGCTTCTCACGCCATTTGGTTTGGTTTTTGTTGTTGTTGTGTTGTTGCTGTTGTTTTGGTTTGGTTTTTTTCACTTTCAAAATTCTCTCACACCTACTCTGGTAAAAAGTTGCAAAGTAATACTCCCTAATTCCATGTTAGCAATGTCTCATATATATCTAATTTGTTTTCAGAGAAAGTTTGCTTTACTCTTCTTCCTCATGAAGAACAAACGGCATCACACACAAACTAACTCTGGGCACATTTTGTTTGTTATTATACCCCTGACCTTCAGAAGTGGATGCTTGGCTTCATATAATTACTATATAGGGTTTTTTTCTTATGATTATACTGAGGTTTTATTTGAAGTATCTGAATGTATGCCTGTCTTGATTTGAAAGACAGGTGTCTACTAAGGAAGGCAGAGGCCCCCCTTGGAATGGAAAATGCAACCCCCTTCCCTCTGAATTATTACAAATTTGAAATTAAGGGGCTTTCAGGCAAAGATATGAGGAATAGGAATAACAGTTCTTTTACTTTTATGCATATAAAACAAAGCAGTGAAAAACACGGGACAACCTGACACCCTGCCAGGCAGGGTTGTGGGAACAGTCCGATTGGGTGGTAGCTGCAGTTCTCTTTGAAGTGGTCCTGTTGAAGCAGTGATCTTGTAGAAAAGGTCAGGTCCTCTTTGAAGTGGTCTTGTTGAAGCAGTGATCTTGTAGAAAAGGTCAGGTCCTCCATAGAAAGTCCAGAGGTGGCTGTGTTGCTTTTGTCCTCTGGGATCCCAGTAGGTAAGGCTGTCTCTGTTGTTCCAAACCCCAGGTTATACCCACATGGGAATGCTTGGCTCCTCCCCCCTGGGCGGAGCATCTCACAGTGGGAAGTTGAGGCACGATAGACCAGGTGCAAGTTATTTGTGAGTCATGTGGCAGGTGTTGCTGGGCCCATTAACACAAGGGGACAAGGAACATTGCTACACCTGGTTTCAATAGCTCACAAAAATGGTAATACAATACATTTTAACCCAGGACAAAGCCACTGTCAGAACACATTCTTCATAATGGTATATTCTTTGTCAATAAGCCTATAGATATACCTTCCCATTTTTTATTTTTGTGTCTCTGACTTGTCTCCCTCAAATAAGGGAAACCTAACCACTTACTGATATATCTTTGTGTTTTTCATGGGAAAGAACAGATGTATAATACATAATTCTAATTTTTGTTACAAAACTGTAGGCTCTTCATCCAGGATGCAAACCTCAAAAGTTTAATTTATTCCCTGTCATTAACTTAAGGATCATAGGCACTTGTGATTTTTCTCAGATATTTTGAGACCGAGTTAATAAATATTTTAAGGACAGTTTTTTATGATGAATAAAATTAAATAAAGCTACCCTAAATCAGGCTTAGAAGCAGAAATTAACTCAGTATTATTACTCACACTGTTTAGGGAGGAAAATAAACCCCAAAAGTACAGTGAGAAATCAGAGAAAAGAAATCATAGAATCTTAGAAACAAAGAATGGTTAGGGCTGGGAGGGACCTTAAAGATCATCTAGTTCCAACCTCCCTGACATGGACACCTTTCACTAGATCAGGTTGCTCAGGGCCTCATCCAACCTGGTTTTGAACACTTTAAGGCATTGGGCATCCACAACTTCCCTGGGCAACCTATGCCAGTGCTTCTCAACCCGCTGCATAAAGAATTTCTTTCTAACACCTAATCTAATCTAAACCTGCCCTCTTTCAGTTTAAAACTATTGCCCCTTGTGCTGTCATTATCTGATCATATAAAAACTCCCTCTTCCTCCTTTTTATAAGCCCCCTTCAGGTACTGGAAGGTCACAATGAGGTCTCCTTGCAGCCTTCTCTTCTGCAGGCTGAACAACCCCAACCCTCAGTTGCAGGAGAGAGTGGGAGCTTCAGACAGAGTTTATTAGAGAAGCCCTCCCATTGAATCATGATGTGCACAGAAGACCCACTTGTAAAATTCTCAGAAAGGAGCCTAGGGGCTAGTGAATCCAATCTTAGCCTCAGACTGTCAATGGCTTAAGTCTAAGAAATTACAGAGGTTTGATTAAACCTTTGCACAACTTTTTCCTGCAGGATTAATAATGGCAAACCAGATATATTGGTATAAACATTCATTATTTAATTTTTTATTTTATTTAGAATTTAAACAAATTATTAATTATTTATGATAAATGATCAGACAAAAATATCTTCATCAGATTTACTACACAGTATAAAACCTAAAAATAGTAGTGTAGTATAGTAGGGTATAGTATACAATAGTATAGTATAGTACAAGATAGGATAGTGCACTCTAGCAAAGCAATTATATTAAAGCTAGCCAAAAGAAACAATTATTAAAGTACAGGGTGATGTAACCCACCCATACCAATGATCATGGGCAAATTCTCTTTCACTCAGCCTGTCTTCATAGGAGAGATACTCTCACCTCTGATCATCTTCATAGCCTTCCTCTGAACCTGTTATAACAGGTCAACATCTTTCTTGTATTGAGAACCCCAAATCTGGATGCAGTGCTCCAGGTGGGGTCTCAAGAGGGCAGAGTAGAGGAGAGAATCACCTACCTCAACTTGTTGGCCACCCTCTTTTGATGCAGCCCAGGATGCAGTTGGCTTCTGGGCCATGAGTACACACTGTTGGCTCATGTCCAGCTTTTCATCCAGGAGAACCCCAAGTCCTTCTCTGCAGGGCTATTCTCAATGACTGCTACTCCCAGATATGCCTCAGATTGCCTCAACCCAGGTGTAGCCCCTTGCACTTGGGCTTGTTGAGCTTCATGAGTCTCTTGTGGACCCACTTTTCAAATTTGTCCAGGTCTCCCTGGATGGCATCCCATCCTTCTGTTATATCAACCATACCACTCAGTTTCATGTCATCTGCAAACTTGCTGAGGGTGCACTCAATCTCCCTGTCTGTGTCATTGATGGAGATGTTGAAAAGCACTGGTCCAAAGACAGAGCCCTGAGGGACACCTCTTATCACTGGCCTCCGCCTGGACATAGAGTTATTGACCACAACACTGAGGCTGCTGTCAGCAGAGAGATTGTGTCAATCCAGCCAATCCACTGAATATTCCATCCATCAAATCCATGTCACTCCAAGATGGAAATAAGGAATCCATGTGGGATCTTATCAAAGGCCTTACAAATGCAGATTGTCTGTGTTTCCTTGTTGACCTTTGCCATCACTCCGAAGATCATGAGATGGGTCAGCCACAAGTTGTCTGTAGTAAAGCTGTGCTGGCTGCCTTGGATCACCTCCTTGTCTTTAATGTGCTTTAGCATTGCTTCCAGGAGGATCTGCTTTTACAGGGGTGAAGCTCACTGGTTTTCCTGTCTCCCCTTTTCAAAAATGGGAGTGATGTTTCCCTGTAAAACATGATGTTTATGGAGCATTTCAGAAATGCTTCCATTATGGCTGTTCCATTCCACCAAGGACGATTTATATATCCTATCAAAGCAGCTGCATGCACTTTATATCGCATATATGTTAAGCTTTTACTGAATGGGTTAATGATTGTAATGTCTATCTTCAGATTCTATAGAACTGTTGAACAAAAGTAATAGAACAAAAGTCTATAAGAAAGGCAAGACAGAAATATTTTGTAATTTACTGTGTTAAAAGCAGCACAGACAGCAATACTTTGAGCAAGTCCTTACTGTGTCCAGGATCTTGCAAGTAGGTCACAGTTTGCTACAACTAAAGTAATCTCTGTGCCTGAGGCTGGACTCTGTTGATTTAATGTCTTGTTCGAACTTGATGCTTACTATTTGGGAGCTGGAAGCACAAGATGGGACCAGAGTTGAAAAACTTTTAACATCTTCTATTAGTTTCTTCAGAATTCAGTGAAGAAATCTACTTTCTGATCAGACTGCTTCTAATTTGAATTGACAAAGTTTGTAATTTATTGCCAGGAATAAAATTGATTAGCTTCAAAATTTTAACAGGTATTTTTCAAGATTTCTTAAGCCATAGTGAACTGGAGACAAGCAAAGAGATAAAATAGGTGCTTATTTTGCACCTGGTTCAATCTGTGATGAGATTATTTCATAGTTCCCCTACACTTATAAGCAGTCAATGTTTAGTTTTGGTGGCTGATCAGTATTATTTATGCAAAAGAGCACTGCTGCATATTATGTTGCCATTCTTGTTGGCAAAGTGTAGAAAGCAGTCTAATCCTGTAAATCATATTTGTCACTTATAGTGGTAGGATTATTCTGACTACACGTCAGACTTCCAATTTTTGTCCAAACTCTAGCTCTCTTTTGATTCTTGTTTTGGGAATAGGATGTCTCTAGCCACTACCA
This sequence comes from Climacteris rufus, assembly GCA_013398175.1. Taxonomy (NCBI): domain Eukaryota; kingdom Metazoa; phylum Chordata; class Aves; order Passeriformes; family Climacteridae; genus Climacteris; species Climacteris rufus. Next base: position 40,410 of record VZRZ01007779.1, read on the forward strand.
ACAGTGAACTACAGATGACTCTATGGTTATTTCTGACTCACAAGTATTTCAGTGATGCACTTGAATACATGGTATCTCTGCTTCTATGACAACCAGGCTAAGGATAGAGATGAGAGGCTCTGAGCTTCAGAGGAGGGAGTCACAAAGCTCTGAAATATTGTCTGCAATACTATCAATATTAAAGCTTGCACTTTAATCACACAAACTGTGAATGTGGCTCTCCAAGCTCTATTTCAGGGAAGTATAGCCAAGTCCCAATCTAGGAAGGGTGCATATTTGTCAGACTGAAATATTTCTGCCAAGTATTTTTTGTTTGTTTGTTTGTTTGTTTGTTTGTTTCACAACAGCATCTAAGAAAATGGGGTTAGGGTTTAGTTCATAGAGGATGATGAATAAACACAGATGACCATGTGTGCAATATCTAAACTACAGCTCAGCATATCACTAGTGAATAAACCCCCAGTATTTACTTCAGAGCGAATTGAGCTGTTCTCTTGGATGTCTTGCTTGTTCTCCATCTCTTACCAAGGGAGGACAGAGGCTTGGAGGAAGATAGCTAAACTCAGAGGTTTTAATCCTCCACCTCCCAGTGTAACCTCATGAAACATAGGAGAAACTGCTATAATGAAATGTCCATGGTACAAAACTACTACAAGCCAGTTTGATGTGTCTGAGGCAAACTGCTCCCAATAACAATAAAACTACAGCCCCCATCACTGCCCATTCAGCACACCTCATCCATAGCCCTAACCTTGAAGGGACTGACTCTGAGGAAGTTTTGTTTTCCTTTCAGTATTCTGTTGAGACTGTCAAACCCAGCCCAACTGTGAAGGTGCCTTTATGACTCAGATAATTTTCAGCAAAAAGGACTGAGATCTGTTATGTTCATTTGGTTATCATTATCTTAAAAAACTGAAGAAACAATGAACCACATCCAGCCCTGGCATAAGTAAGTACAGACTGCCCCAAAATAACTTGGCTTCCCTCTGCAATTCAGTGTACATCCATTCATCCATAGGCTTTGTCTGGTAGCCAGCTTGGAGCTCATGAGTTAGTGTTACAGGCCAAACCAATTTTGATTATTTGTTATTTTTTCAAATCAGTTGCTGTGAGACAATATGAAGTAATTTACTAAATTCCCAGTATTCTACAAAGCTCCAGATACACCCTGGTCACCTACCTTAGTAAAAATCATAATAGAAAAGAAAAACAAAATCACATTGCCTAGGAAGCTTTTTAAAAAGCAAATACTCCCAATAACTCAGTGGTCAGGTTTTATTTTTAATACTTTTCATTATTTGAAACAGAAAAGAATGAAGACCTATAAAATATGATATCCAGGAGCATTCTTTCTTGTCTGTATAAGGAGAAACTATCTTGGTTTTGTGCGTGTACATGAATTTGTAGTGTTCTGTGAATTTCTGAAAAGAAGCTCCATTAGTTCAATAATATCTCTCCTCTTCCTGTAAAACCTAGATATAAACATTGTCTGGGAATATTAGACGATTAGAATTAGACCTAAATAATGTAAAAAAGGAAATGTTTGTTCTCTGATGTCACAGTGTTAGTATGTATCTATCCATTTCTTTTCAGAAACTACTTTAGCTTTTTAGCCAATCCATTCTTTCTACTTGAATCTGAAATTATTACTTCTCCTCACTCAAAAAAGTTTGATGGTAACCACTGTTGCCAGTGTTGTGTCCTTGATTTCCCTAAGACCTAGACACTTAGATGTGTCTAAATTTATATATATGTTTGGTCAGATGTATCACTGTTTCAACTTACAAGCAGGTGTTAGAAACAAGACTAAAATTTTCTTGTATTTCCCTTCACTATTGAATTGTCTCCTTTCTGATTTGCCTTTTTCCATGTTTACAAAACTTGTTTATATACATTGCTAAAGGAACATCTCTCTCTCTCTAAAACACGAGTTCATTGTTAGTGTAAGGATGTATTCCCTTGCAATTTCACACATTAAGTTGGCATGCGCACTATAACTTGGAGACCAGCAAAACCACCACAAATGCAAACCTTGATCCTCCTTTAATCAGGCATACTGACCATTCATCAATCAAGCTGTTGACTTACAGGCTATTTCCTTGGGTAGGTAAGGTATTGGTAGCCATTATACTTGTTCTCTTAAGCCAGACAGGCTGTTTGCAGGTATATCGTGAAGGTGAAAGGGTGGTAAGAAAAGTCTTATCCATGATAGAAAAAACTCCAGGAGGACAGTATTTTCCACCATTTTATTGATAAAATGAAAGCAACTATAGGCAGTAATAATATTGCCAGTAATTACTGGCAAAAGACGGTTTCCTGTCTCCTTTAAACACATCAATGTTAAATGTATGCTTTGGACAAGTAACATTTTATTAAATAAATAAATAAATAAATAACAAAAAAAAGAAAAACAGTCGGTTAATTTCTCCCCAGATTTAATTGGCATCAACTGATGGGCTGAACTTCACCTTCTTTTTCCTTCAAATAGAACCCATAGTGGTGTCTGACAGATCCAGATTCAGAGGGGGGACTAAGAGCAGTTAACTAGAAGCAAACTCTGAGGTTAGGGCAGGACACATGAAAACTCCTGCCTTTTTTTTTTTTCAGTAGCTACATGGCTGAAGGATCCATTAACTCTGCCTAGAAGCAATTTTTGAAGTGTCTGGAGGGAAAAACGTAACTTTTACATATCTAGTTTGATAGTATGAATTTCATGCTCTGTACATACACTCATATAGTAGTATGGTACCATTTATTGCACATATATCAATGCATAAATACAAAACCACAGCTATATGTTAAATACAAGTTCTTAAATAGAGCTGATGTCTCCTGGAAAATAACAAAATAATTAGCAGAGTGCACCATAATGCTAACCTTGGCAATGACTGGGCTTTCAACCATGTCCTCAGATTATACACTGAAGAATTCTGATATTTGTATTTATCTTCTTTTTTTTATGATTCTGAAAATATAAGCTGGAAAAATATGGCTTTTAACAGTGTGGAAGCCCAGAGTTACGTATGGCAGCCATTAACAGTGCATTTTCTTGTTGTCGCAGATGTCAATCACCCCGTTGTGGAAAATGAATTGGGTCCCAGTAGCTTATTTATTCCATACATATATTTGCCACACCGAGGATCAATGTATTTCATGACTCAGTAATGATTAAATGCGGTCACCGAAATCTGAAGATTAAAAATGCACATTTCATTAATTTTTTAATAAGTTGATATTTTGGTAATGGTTGTGCTACAAAACATTGCAGACATACCTGATGAATGTAAATTATTAAATAATATAAAAAGAATCTATGTAATTTAAACTCTATTGATAACTGAGTTATGTTAAGAACAAATCCATGCACAGTAATCATCTCGTGTTTATCTATTAGTCTATCCATGAATCTGTGTGGCTCTCAGATTGTCTTTGATTTCACAGCACAGAACATTTTTCATTCATGATGTAGCACAATCTTATTAAAAATTAATTTAGAAGCATGTTTAAAATTTAAACATATTTATGAATTACTGCTACAGTGATACAGATCTTGGAGAATAAGTTTTGCTAAGATAGTAAAAGAACAGTTGAATGTGAAGATCTCTGGTTCTACCTGTTCAGCTGTAAATATTTCTGGTGACACTATCAGCAGACTAGCAGATCTCTTGAACTGAACAAATTAATGCTTTGCTGTTCTTCTTGCTGTGTTTGTCATGAACCATCTGTCTGTGCAGAAAAAAAATGACTTTTTGTAACTTTATCCTCAAGACTTTGGGATTAGCCGGTGTTCTAAAAGTTATTTCTTTGGTATTAGCATAAATAAATAAATTTTTAAAAAATCAAAAAACCCCAACCCTCATTTCCTCTCCCGATGGGCTCTTACCTTTCCTCCACCAGAAACCAGAAGGCTGAACAGAAGCCAGAACAATGTCAAATTAACCTGAGAAACTTCCAGTTCCTTGTCATCCTGTGAACAGATGATTTTCAAGTTTAGTTTGATTTGGTAAGAATGGCCCACAAGAACAGAAGGGGTTGCTTGCGCCAAGTTGTTTCATTTACAATTAGCTTGAAATGAGCTGTGTAGACAAAACCAGGGTTTGTTTCTGAATTTGTATTACCTGACAGGTAGGACTTTTTATAATGTGACTTGCATAGAGTACCAAGGAGAATAAAAAAAAATACAGATTTTTGTTAGCTACAACCAAATTCAAAATTTTAAATTACAACTGAGATACACAAATTTAACTGAGATAGATATATATATATATATATATATATATATATATAATGATTACTTCAGGAATCTGTGTCATATGTGAATTTTAGGATTGATTACACCAGAAGCATAACACAAAGGAATGAGGAGCAAGAGCTGATATCCTCATGATGATCATACAAATCAAATAGTTTCTTGAAAGGAAAGAACATAAAGGCCATTCCAAACTGGAGATTTGGGGCTAGATTGGGTCATTCTATGTATTTTAAGAATTACAATAACTTTATATTACATTTATATTTATACTTTACATTAAATTAATTATATTAACTCATGAGATGACTCCTGTAGGTCTACATATGGGCCCTTTACAATACATGTTCAAAAGCATTCAGATAAAATTATTATATGAATTATGCATGATAATCATGTAAATGCAGATATGTGTGATTTTTGTTGCTTTCCATGTCAGTCTAGAATACAGCAAGAATGATCTAATGGGCCTTTTTTAAAGTAATTCTGATTCTAATCCCTTCCTAAAGTTGTCAGGTTAAAGAAGATTTGGGGAGGGTGGGAAAATGAGAACAAAACCATCATAACAGTCTTATACAGGAATACTCGATTTAGAACTATCTCAAAGAACAAATAATGTCTCTTGGGAAACAAGAATAAAATTCAAATTTTAATTCCTTACAAAAATATTGGGGAAGAGACACATGGTGTCTTGCCTCTGGGCAACATATTCTAGTGATTAGAACAAAATCTTTTCTGGTTTAATCAAGGTTTTTTCCCTAAAAAGTATAAGAGTTCTTAATGAAGGGTGGATCTTACACCACTGTAGCACATACTGGCTTAATTTAACCATAACATATTTCGAAATACTCTTGTATATCCAAATGAGAAATACGAAAACCTGAGGTTTTTCTCCCCAATGTCTTCCTACAGCTGTCTTCTTTTTTTTCCCCCTAAGCTAGAGAGAGTAAGTCCTGACCATAATGATCTCAGGTGACACCATGCCAAATCCTTTCCCATTGTATCTGAGGTGACATGACAGTACATTACACAGTGAAGTAGAAGTTACCACCATTGTGACCTGATGAAACCTAAAAAGAATGCTTGAGCTTTTATATTATAGATTTTTCTGACTTTTACCCTTCTTCTAGATAAAAGTAGAATACTTTGATCCAGCATTTTCAATTGCTGCTATCCAGAGAATAACAGGATGACAAAATTACTCTCTAGAACTTTTGCATAACCCCAACAGACAAAGATATAAAAACATACTTTGTGGGCATTTTGATATACAAGACTTCTATAACAGGATGCAAATGCACTGTAGAGTAGAAGCATTTATATTTCAATTTTTGCATAAATTGATTGTAACTAGGAAAAAAAGCAACTTTGTTTTAAATTAAAAAAAAAGTAACTGTATTTTAATCTAATGCAGACCTATTTCAAAACCAACTCATATCAGTTGAAGGTTGAGCCGTTCAGACATTATGCACCTTAGTGAACCTCACAGGCTTTAATGGGATCATTTGAATATTATGACAATTTCAAGGTGAACAGGGGTTAAAGAAACCGGTGTCAGATATATGCAATAAAGCAGAGGTAGACAAACAGAAGAAATATGTGGTATAAGGTTGTCTTCCCAATATAAATGAATATAAAGCCTTTCTATATCACCTGAAATTTTTGATTTTGTTCATCATTACAGTTGAACCAGAAAATATATTTAGAACCCTCTATTTCTGACCTCATCCACACTGATTTCACACCAATGTAATTTCATATACTTTAATTGTATTACTTTTGTTTTTTCTCATTGCAGACAGTCAGACCTAAACCTTTATTATCCCTCCAAATAAATTGCTCATTATTTTAACAGCTTCCTGCAGTCAGAACTTCTCAGCATGTATCACATTTCTATTTCTTAAGTTAGAAATGTAAAGCAGTTGGGGGTCTGGCTGATTTAACGTCCAGATTTGCTTAGAGGAAGCAAAGATGATTTTATGTTTCTCTGTTCACTGATGATATGTGGTGTTTCAGCTTCTTCATCTATATTTAGAAGGACTTGTCAGGCGGCACTACTGAGAAGAGAAACACAAACTAAGGCCAAGTCTCAAACAAGCTAATCAAAGTTACTCTTTTCCTGCTGGGGGACTTCAACCAACCTGACATCTGCTGGGAAAGTAGCACAGAAAGCTGTAGACAATTCAGGACACTCCTGGAATGCATGGAGGATACCTTCTTGAGCCAGCCCTCCAGAGGGAACGCAATACTTAATCTGACCAACACAAGGCATCCAACTGAGGACATCAAGATTGGAAGCAGCCTGGACTGTGGTGATTGTGCATTGGTGGAGTTTGCAGTCCTGAGGGATATGGGTCAGGTAAGGAGTAAAGTCAGGCCCCTGTACTTTAGGAAATCAAACTTCCAGCTCTTCAAGGATGTAGTCGATAGGATCCACTGGGAGACTGCCCTCAGGGACAAAGTGGAATAGAGCTGGCAGGTCTTCAAGGAAGTCTTGCATAGAGTGCAAGAACTGGCAATTCCCAGCACCAAAAAAATCAGGCAAGTAAGGCAAGAGACTGGCATGGCTGGGTAGGGAGCTGCTGGTCAACCTAGAGGGAAAGAAGCAAATGCACAGGCAGTGGACACAAGGAAAGGTAACCTGGAGGAGTTTAGAGATGAAGTTCACTGGTATAGGGGTGAGGAAGGTCAAGGAGAAGTTGGAACTGAACATGGCAAGGGATGCAAAGAATAACAAGAAGGGCTGCTACAGGTATGTTAACCAGAAAAGGGAGGTGAAAGAAGATGTAGTCCCCCAGATAAACAACAGTGGTAAACTAGTAACAGCGGATTAGGAGAAGGCTGAGGTAATCAATAACTTCTTTGCCTCAGTCTTCAATGGCAACCTCTCTTCCCACACCTCTTAAGTGGATGAGAAGCAGCATGGGGACTGTAAAGTGCTTCCCACTGCTTGTAAAGATCAGGTTCATGACAACCTCAGGAATCTGAATGTACATAAATCTATGTACACAGATCTGTGAAATCTATCCCAGAACCCTGAGGGAAATGGCTGATACTCTCCATGATACCTGAAAAACCACGGCAGTCAGGTGAAGTCCCAGGTGACTGAAAAAGGGAAACCTTGTTCCCATCTTTAAAAAGGGTAGAAAGGAGGACCCTGGGAAGTACCAGTCTGTCAGCCTCATCTCCGTGCCTGGGAAGATCATGACACAGATTCTCCTAGAAGCTCTGCTAAGGCACATGGAGGAGGGAAGTGGCTTGGGACAGTCAGCAGAGCTTCACCACGGGCAAGTCCTGCCTGACCAACCCAGTGGCCTTCTATGATGGAGTGACTACATCAGTGGACAAGGAAAAGGCTACAGATTTCTTTTATCTGAAATTCTGTTAAACCTTTGACACTGTTCCCCACAACATCTCTGTCTAAACTGGAGAGAGATGGATTTGATAAGTGTACGGTCAGATGGATAAGAAAGTCATTAGGAGATCGCATCCAGAAGTTGGTGGTCAATGGCTCAGAGTCTCAAGGGACATCAGTGACAAGCAGTGTCCATCAGGGGTCTGTACTGGAACTAGTGTTATTTAATATCATCTTTAATGCATAGTCAAAGGGTTCGAGTGCACCCTCAGCCAATTGGCAGGAATCCTAAAAGAAACATGGACAGAAATCTTTTACAAGGGCATGTAGTGACAGAACAAGGAACAATGGCTTCAAACTGAGGGTAGGTTTAAATTAGATATTAAAAGAAATTCTTTACTATGAAGGTGGTGAGGCACTGGGACAGGTTGCCCATAGAAGTTGTGTATGCCCCATCCCTGGAAGCGTTCAAAGCCAGCTTGAATGGGGCTCCGAGGAACCTGATCTAGTGGAAGATGTCTCTTTCCATGGCAGAGGGGTTGGAACTAGATGATCCTTAAGGTTCCTTTCAACTCAAACTACTCTATGATTCTGTGAAGTTTAAAAAACTCTCCAGAACAACCAACATGCTCCTTTGCTGAACCAGAGCAAATGTGCTCCTGAGAGGTCCTCTGAGGCAGCTGGACACCTCCTCTCCTCAATACAGGCTTGGATATTACTACATAGGCTTGGATTTTAAAGGCATGAGCGGTCAGTCTAAGCCCTGAAAATAGCTATGTACATACTTAATTTCAGCAGAAGTATTCCTGCTGAATTAATGAGTGTTTGAAAAGATGATGAAATATTTTAATATTTTAGAAGGTTGATGATGAGCCACTCAAAAATTTAGTGTTTTATCCCTTATTTACAAGTTTTAGCAGTATCTTATTTCAAGTGTGAAATCTGAATTATAAATTAAAAATCTACAGATGAAAAGGCAGGTCAGGACATTTAGGGAAAGATGCAAAAATTGAAAATCTCTCTTCTTAACTACTGTACTTGGAAAACTGAAAATAAAAAGCAAATATAGATCTATATCACTTGAAAACATAAATTAAACTTTTGCATATTTTTGGCATAACAGAGCAATTTAACTCATTAAATATGACACTTGTGTTACACCAAAATCCTGAGAAAGAAAAGGCTACATTTTTTGACATTTGACCTCTAAGTTGCCTACAGACTGTCTAGGAAAAAAAAAAAAAAAGGAATTCTTTTGAATTTATTAATAAGTTTCCATGAGAACAATTCATCTAAAATAACACCTTCACCTAAGCTAAATAATTTCTGGATTAAATGAAAGTGAAACACACCCTTTCTACAATTAATATAGGACCTTCTCTTTTTCGTTCCACATTCCAAATCTCTACTAGAAGAAACAGCACACACTATGGAACAGAATATAATAAGTCTAACAAAGAAACAAGATTATGTCTTAACTGGTTTAAAGGGATTTTAAGTGCTCCTGCGGAGCACTTAATACTTTGGACTTAGTGTCCCGTAGAGGTATTTTTTGTCAGCCAAAGACAGAATGGTAAATGTATCAATGTTTAATTCTATTTTGGTCTCCTTGTTCCATCTGAGAGGAGTTTAAATGTAGCAGTGCTTGTACAAGATATTTGCCCTACTTTGGCAATACTGATGTAGATATGGCTGTATTTGTCTGTGAGAGACACACCCATAGTGAAGGAAGATTAGGGAATGATCTCTTCTTCAAGAACCAAAATCAACCCTATTGCCCAACTGTGGTTTGCTCTCTGGCTTCTTCTTGAACTCTGCACCTGACTCTCCCTAGAGAGTTCATTTAAAGTTGTCTTGAAAAAGGTTATAGGAATGTCACAGCATGAGTTTTGTATCCCTCCACAGTGTGCAACAATTATCACAATTTCTACCTCATATAGCAGAACCTCTTAGAGTCTTAAACCGCTTTCACAAAACACCATGGGCAAAGGTTAGATTCAAAGTTACTTGAATCAGTGTAAAATCTTAGATTTCAATAAGCTTTGAAATCAGAAGCCAATCTTGCGTCATATCTAAACCTTCTCTAGCTTCAAAAATGGATCTGTGTGAGTGGTACACACTAAAGGAGAAATCATATGCTTGTGCAGACTAGGGGAGGGTACCATAATAAAGCTGGAAACTTGTGGCTTTCCCAGAAGTCTTGTCTGTCTGCTCCAATACCAACTCAGTGTGAAGCACGTGATTCCAGCATTGAGTAGAAAGCCATTCTGAAGACAAAATGAACCAGGCAGATAGTCCCAGAGGCATGATTTTAAACAAAGATAGGTTTTGCCAGCCAAACCAAGTGAGGCAAACAAACGAACTTAAACTGACAACCCTCATGACAGTAACTTCTAAGTTTTGAGAGTTAATCATGCTGCATTTTGACACATCACTGATGAAATCTTTCAGTTTTGCCTTGTCAGTCATTTATTAGCAGACATCTATTGAATAGCATATAAAGTAGACTTGTTAAGTATAGTGCCTGCTGACAGTTCAATTTAAAACTGAAGGGTATAGAAAATTCATTCCAGAGCAATTGTCAGTTTTTCCGCAGGAAAAGCCTACTTTGTGTTAATAGTACGCATAGGTCTAGTAGGGATGTTCTCCATCTGTGTGACCCTGACTACCACAGGGATACAACATTTAGCAAGGAAATGGTCAATCGCCCAGGCAAATATTACTGGAATGATGACATTATCATAGTAATTTCCTTGCCTAAGAGAGAAAATTAAAAGATACATCCTGAGGTGTATCAGTTATATTTGAAATTGATTCTATTGCAATTTTTTATTTTACTTTATTTACAATAGGATTTATGAGATGAATTATTGTTCTCATTAATTTAAGATATCTCTCTTTCCAATATAATACTGCATGTAAATATTAACACCTAGCATTAAATTCACAATGTAAAATGCATTTTTGTCAGAGGTTTCCTATTGATTTTGGAAACAAGGTCTAACAAAAACAAAAAAGCCTTGCTGAATGTTCTGAATGGTAAGGGAAGAGATTAAAGCAGATTCAAAGAAGGCTCTGTTGATATTTTTTATATTGAAATATTTGTCTTCTCACATACAAATACATAGGCTCATAAAAACATTTTTTTTAAAACTTTACAGGTTTTAATTTGCAGTCTTCTAATTTGTTGGCCTATGTTGGTTTAAAAAATGGAAACTCAACTAGTTTTACAATTATAGCTTTCAAACAGGATATCACATTCAGGGACAAGAGAGACAAGAGCAGATTGAGTGTGTGCTGATGGGCAGGCTAACACTAAAGAACTTTTAGCTCTCTTCACCTTGTCTTTTTCATACCTTTCTGTTTTTTACCTGTTACTTGATAACCTTATTATGGTTATGAACTCAGACATATTGCTGTCCTTCATCGTGACCCATGAACATGGTACAAGATCAGACTGATGATAGAAGACTGGAAGTAGAATAAAGGCACATAAAATGAGGGGACAAATGAAAAATACAGAAAGCATTTCAGCACAGCTTAAACTAGGCAGAAATACAACAGACCATGAGGAGATGCTCACAGAGAGAAGCAATCATCATAAAAGCACAATGATGGCCCTTCCATGTTGTGTTTTTTGAATAATCAGTTAAATTAAATAGTCTACAGTGGCTTCCTAAGAGGAAGAGCTGCAAGGTTTTCAGACAGTGATAGGAAGATGTGAAGAATGCTAATTTCCTGGAAAGCATGAATCTTTGAAAGCTATCTCTTTCGTATAAGAAAGGAATAAAAAAGGGAGAAACTTCCAAAGCCTGTGTGGATTTGAAACTACTGTTCCTAATGTCATGTTGAAAGGTTCAATACATATAAAGAGACATTAATTCTAACAGTGATTCTAGTGGTGATTAGAAATTGATTAAAATCTAAATGTTAATCATGATTAGAAAAATACAAATTAGAAGTCTATTAAAAGATACAATAGGTACAAAAACTCTTGTAGGCTGACGTTATACATGTAGAGGTACTTGTGAAATTCTAGATCCAAGTTTAAAAGAGGATTTCTGGCATAAGATAGGGAAAAAAGTGTATATTTGGCAGTAAATTATTAACCATTTTACTGAGAAACAGAGGAAAACATTTATACATATAATTCAACGTATTCAATTACTATTTTCTTAAGCAGTTTTTCCTGGTGTCTGAAAATAATTAGCAGTTTCTTACCCGTTTTCGTACTGCAAATTAAACCACTGAGGTGACTCATGAGTCTGCAGGCCTTCCTACTGGTCTAGGATTCCTTTCTGAAGCTCAGAGTGCTTACTAATAGTAGTTACACTCTATTACATGTACTATTTTCAATATTACTAAAATTTATGTATTTAATAAGTGTTAGAAGAGTGGGGAAGGATATTTTATGTAACCTAAGCCAGAATGTTGTATCTGAAGTTTTAATATAAACTTTTCCCTGCAGACACAGGGATATGTTGCATGAAAAACAGATGCTGAACAGTAAGGCAATAAATACTGTCATATAGAGAATCCAAAGACCTTTCAGCTGTTTCCATGCCTACAGCAGACTAAAAAGTAGCCCCCTGAAGAATTACAGATACTAGTACTGCATGAGTTTGCATCCTGTACAACCAATAGTAGCTTGTATACTGCTGCCAAATTACACTTCCATATTTAAATAAAGGGTGGCATTTTTAATTCATTGGGCAGGAAATTACTGAAATGTAGAAATTCAATGGCGTGGAAGTTACAATCTGTTTAGATCTAAATATCTCTCTTATAACTTAAGCAGAATAAAACCCTTGGAGAAGTGAGGCTGCAGCTATTTATTTGTAAAAGACTTAGCATTCTTCTGAGAATTAGCATCTAGTAACTCAGATCCTGAAGCTAATCTTTTTTCCCCCACCCTATCTTTACTTATATATAGAGAAAAATGGTCTTTCTTCACACGTCTACAGAACTAAATATATGTCGTGGTTTGAGGCTGACCAAATGCCAGGCCCCCACAAACAGCTGCTCACCCCTCCCTCCCCTTTCCACAGCTGGGCAGAGGAGAGAAAATTTTAATGAAGTGTTTACGGAGTTTGAGATGAAGACTGGGAGAAAGACTCCAAGTACCATCCAGGCAAAACAGGATTGACTTAAGGATATTAAGTGGATTTATTGCTACCAAAAATCAGGGGAGGACGAGAAGAAAAAACAGCCCTTAAAACACCTTTTTCCCCCCAGCCCCTCCCTCCTTCCTACTAATAGCCCAGGGAGACAGAGGTGAGGGGTTTTTTGGTCAGTTCATCACTCAAGATTCCTTCTACTGCTTACGGGGAGGGGGGTGGGGGGCAGTTTCTTGCAAGCGCTGTGGCATTAATTCCCTTTCCAAACTGCTGCGATATGACATCCTCCCACCAGATAACGGTTTCATCCAACAGTGCTGCTGCTGTGGGTCACTCTGCCGAGGAGTGCAGTCCTTCCAAGGATGGGTCCAACTCAGAGGCAAAGCTTTTTTATCAATGCTGACTCCCACTGGACCTAGGAGCAAAGCTTCTTTATCCATCGCTGACCCCCACTGGAAGACAGCACCCCTAGGCATCCACCCCTCCTGCTTCAGTGTGGATACCTTCCCCATGGCTGGGGGTGGATCTCTGTATCTCTGTTGGACCTTTATGGGATTGCACAGGAACACTGCAGCAACATAATCCTTACCACAGGCGGCAAAGACATCTTAGCCCCTGTGTCTGGAGCTTCTCCTTCTCCTTCTCCTTCTCCTTCTCCTTCTCCTTCTCCTTCTCCTTCTCCTTCTTTCTTCTTCTCTGAACTTGATTTCTCCATAGTTGTTTCTCTTACATGTTCTCACTCCTCCTCTTCTTCTACCTAGAACTAAAGCTGCGCGTGCCTACTTTGTTTTGATTTTTTCTTAATTACATTGTCACAGGGGTGTTACTTCCATCTCTAATTGGCCCAGCCATGGCCAGCAGCACGTCCATCTTCAGAGCCATCAGGGATTGCTGGAAAGCTGTGGAAGCTTCGAGCAGCTTTTCACAGGAACCATCTTTGTGGCCCCTCCACTACCAAAAAACCGGGCCCTGAAAAAAAAAGAACAATATGGATGAAGTCAAAAGCATGTCAAGACTTCAATATGTGTTCCAATGAAATATGAATTACTTTTAAGAGGTCATTCAGCACATAAACTCATCAATTTGATACAGAAACCCTACAAAGAATTCTCCTTCAAAAGGAAGATGTTGGCTCTGACTCTACTTTCAATTCAAAGGAAGCCAGTGACACACAGCTGCTCCACCAAGAGTCGATGAATGCTGGCACAGCAAGGTTTCCTGTGGAAAACAGTCAGAAACAGTCCCTGTTTAGAGACATCTATCTGATGGCTGTACACACCTGTGTCTTCTTCAGAACTACGACATCTGCCTACTGTCAGAAAAGGAAACAGGTAAAGCCCTGTCAAAATCAATTATTTCCTTAGAGCTGTTTACGAAAAATATTGCTCCACAATCTAAGAAAAAGAAAGTAAATTCTCCAGCATTTCAACAGCAGCATCTACAGCTGTCTGTCATGTATATTAGAAGTTCATAGAGGTAATTGCCTGTATAATTTAGGCTGAAAATGTGCAGTTAAGAGTGATGCTCATTCATGGAGGGGGAAAAGTCCTTTTAAAATGTTGCTTTGAAAAGAATACACACTTTAAAATAAAGAAGGAGTCATAGAAACGTAATTGTGCATAGAACACAAAAAACACTTTTAAACACTTCGGAAGTTTCAATATAACCATTCACTGACAGCAAATACTAGAATTATTTCTATCTGGTGGATTTTTTCTTATTAAAATTAAGAAGAGCTCTTCGTAGTTTTTGGTCATTTGTTATTAAAAACTGCAGACAACAAATTATGCAAACCTGCAGATTTACATCTAATTTTAGTAGCTGTGGTGTAACTTGGCTTGGGAGGGCCAGAAATATGCAGAAAAGTAAAAAGTAACTGTCTAAATTCCCCAAAAAATATTAAAAATCCCAGTAAAAATTATCTTGCTCACCGAAAGATGAAAAGTAAATTGAATGGACATCAGCAGCCAATCTCATAAGTATCCAAACAGTAATTTAAAAATCCGCCAACTTCACTGCGTGAGGAGGCTGCCAAAGCACAAATTCATTTGGTAAAACAAATATTTTAGACAGTTTGATAGCCAGATCCGTGACAGATGTGACAGTCCAATGACCTAAAAAAAAGAGAAACAAGAGAGATATGGCACTTAATCAAACTTACCAAGAGTAAAACACACTTCCCTACTTTGCTACTTTAAAAGGACTAGAGAATCCCATTGTTTTTTACAGAAAACATATATTTGATCGTGAATTTTGTCATTCTGAGGGACTGACTTTCTGTAAAGTCTTTCCTACTGTAAATGTCTGTTGTACCAGAAAGATCGGACTAAAATTATTGATTGTTTATACATTTCATCAAATCTAATGAGCTGATGCAGTTGGGGTGGAGGTGGCTGTACCCATCTCTTCTGAATCAACAGCAGGTCTCGACAGCCCAAACTGGTGGGACAGTTAAACTCTTCACCGGTCCTGAGATACTCGCATGTTCTTGGACACTCGGCTACTGCGACTTGATCAAAAGTTTGGGGGTCAAGACAAATGACAGATTAAGGATCAGGGAGTTTATTTTGCCTTTGACCCACTTCAGACAGGTAGGAACCATGGGACTCACATAAGGATGAAAGAGATCTCCCTCCTGACCTGTCTTTCCAGGGCTCTGGCACTGACAGCACTGCAGTCTCCTGTGCTGAGCTTGCAGCACTCCACAGCTCAGTCTTCTGCAGACTGAAATGGTTTAGATCAGCATAAAATACTCATCTCTGTACAGAAGTGATGCAAGGCATGTCACACAGGAGTACACTGAACAGTGTGACGCTGAACACGGTCTGGGATTCTTACGACCCTGGTCTTTAGGATACCTCACAATCCTGGCATTGCCAGTGTAGGCTAGTAAAGAAAAGGAGCATGGGACAGACACATATAATATACAGCAAACTTAAGAAATATTACTCAGAACATCTAAATTATTATTCTTGGCTATTTTATGCACATTTCAATTTCCAGTTTTTAATAGCAAATAATTACTGACACTTCTGAGAAATTTTTGTGAAGCAAAACTCTTGAAAAATACTCATTCCATTCCTTAGCTTCGTTGTGGAAGATTTTAATCATTGCTATCACTACTATGTGGGCTATAAACAGTAAATCCAATTAACAGGAGTGTAGAAAAGGTCAGAACACTGAAAAAATGGTTTTTTTTCATACTTACCTCTAAAATTAGACCTAGCAGTAACTTTAGTTTCATCATCTGATTATGGCTACTGTATACAAAAAAACCCCAAACCATCACGTCGCACTGGACATGAAAGAAAGACGCAGACACATGTTGAAGAGAGAGAGACAAACTGCGGGCCAAAAAACTGGGGGTCGAGACCCCGCACTTTATTTTATATCCTCCTAGAGACCACAGTGGATTGGAGAGAGAACTTGCCGCCCCTCAATCACACTGGTCAAAGGAAATATCCCTCATATATCTCCACCCAGGAGAAAGGAATGCAAACAATAGAAAACAGTTAGAAAAACATGACTATGTTTACAGAGAATACGTGAGAAAATGGTACAGAAGAATGAAAACATCAAAGAACTGCAAAACTCAGGGCAACACCACCATGTTTCAAACACATATAAAAATACAGATATAGTGGAATAGCAAAATAAACTATTTTTTTGTTATTCTCAGTCTGTGATCCCATAGTTGGCAATAATGATAGTTACTGGATATTTTTCAAGACTTTGTCCCAACAGTCTAAAATCCATATTTGTATGGCACTAAAAGCAGCACTTCTCTTTCAGCTTTCACGCTCTGCAAATCCGTTTCTTTACTTCTGCATTCTAGTGCGTATCTAGTCACATTTTGGTCACAACAGCTCTGTCAGATATCTGGATTATTTAAGGAAAATGTTATAAAGAAAGGATAATTTAAGACCAGTGTGTCTACTTTTGTTCAGATTCGTAATCCAGATTTATTTTTTAAGATAAAATATACAAGCACTTAATTTCCCATTCCGCAGTTTCAGTTACTTGCAGCCAACTGATTTACCTGTGGATTATACCAAACTACTCAAACAAACCGGGCTTTATAGTTTAAATGACTGTATGTGGATATTGCCAAGTGGATAAACATGACACATTGTTTGTTTCTAGTTTTAGACCTGTCCCTGTCACCTTGCTGGTTTGTATGTTTTCTTTTTAACAATGAAGTTCAGCTACTTTCACCATGTTGGCTGCTTTTCTTATTTGGTTACCCACAATGACAAATATTGCTCAACCATACCTCCATAAAGTTATGTGGGTTTTGTAACAAAAGCAAAAAAGGTTCAGAGATAAATGATTTAGTCTCTACAGCTCCTTGAAGTTGGTCAGCCTTCGACTGTTGAAAGATTAAAGGAAATCCATCTTGCTCAGACTAATGAGTGAGGAGGGAAGAATCTATCTCTTAAAAGTAAAATGTTACCTAAACTATGGATCAGCCTGAATAGGGGTTTCAAGATGCAGCTTTGCAGGAATTTGATAGATTTCACATCATTGGCTGACCAATTTATTTTCTGCCAGCCAAAACAATGTTTGTAAACTGTACTGCCTGGTGACTGATGATGCCAAGGGCAAACAATGAACAGAGAATAAGAGAAGAGATGAAAAGAAGCTCTGCTGGCATAATGAGGAGAAACGGTCCTTCATCATCCTATCAGGCCTATGGTGTTGCAAGTTATAAATCACTGTCCTCTGCCTCACAGTCTGGGATAAGCACAACAAAATAAATTCGTTAAAATAAACCGTTTAGAGTGCTGCATGTATTTTTATGTGGCAACATGTTTGTTTTCCTGACAGCTTTACAGAAATGCCTCTTTTGTTGGAATGAATCCATGCAGATATAAACTGAGCTGTGTTCATGATATACATTAATATCTAAGCAACAAGAAATGCGAAGCACAGTTTATTTGATAGTGTAAATCAGTTTCAATACCGTTTTGAACTAAACAGTGCTTTTTCATTGCCTTTATGCCAGACGTGGAAGACAGGAGCACTCTACTAGGTCTCATTTCCTTGTGAATAATTCAAACCAAATGAAGATTGGTTTATGATTTGTTGCCGTTTGAATCTCTCAAAGTAAGTTTAATAAGAGAGTTACTGACTTCAACTGTCAGTTTTGCTATCAGGATATTATTAAAACTAACTGTAAAGAGGGCTCAGGACCTTTGATTTTTAATATTAGGAAAGAATAGTTGTTTGATGTGATTCATAGAACACAATTATTTTTATACACATATATTTATTTACACCTATTAATGAAAGACATTATTTCGTTACTGATGATAATGAATGGCTCTTCATTGAACAGTGTATATCTAAACACCCTCCCCCATGACCAGACTCCTTTTTGTATTATTTCTCATAGCTTATTCCATGCATTCAGAATTGCAGTCTGTAGGTGAAAAGTTGTCTTGACATTAAATCTTACTTATTTTGCAATATTATTTGTATATAAATCCACCAAAGAAATCTAAAATTAAGTTATTTGGCAAAATTTCTCAAGAAACTACCCCATCCTGGTTTAATGTATCTATCATACTACAATTTCTCATTTCCTAAGTCAGGAAAGAATTAAACACTGCTGTAAGAACATTTAGTTTTCTCATGAAATAAGTTTCTTGTATGTATTTGATTTAATATGAAACAAAAAACACAAGAAACTCAGTGTCATAAATCATTAACACTGATTAATGAAACTCCTCTGTCATTAAGCACTCATAGTAATATTTAAATTCAAATATAAAAGTTTGACAATTCAATTAGTGCTTTCATAAGAAAATACATAACTAAATTGCTTATGATAGGAATATAGAGAAAGTTGAGAATAGGTTGTAAACAATTTCCTATTAAAACAACAAAGCAATTGGCAAATATATTTTTACATATTGGTTTGGAATATATTGTACTAATATTAACATTTTATACTCTGGACATTCCTATAAAGTCCTAAAAACCTCTGCTGACCTACACTGAAATTTGCAGTAGTGTAGGCTTCAGGAGCACATGTAACAAATACTAATCTTTCAGACAAACTGCCAAATGACCCAAAGTTTTAGGGGGATTAGACGGAAAAGATTAAATCTCTCATAAGCAATCAATTTTTTACTGCATGCATGTCCTTTGGGTAGCTACTTCTTTATTTAGTTACTTCAATTTTATTTTGCTCTAATTGTTTTAATTGAAATGGAAATAACACTGCTAATAAACTACTAGCTCTGGGCTTCAGATTACCTGTGTTCCCAGAGGACATTTGAAGTTCAAATATAAGCATTTGTTCTGCAGATCTCTAAATACGGCACACTGGGGCCGCAGGGTCTGATGCAGAGCTCTTTACACAGAGCAGAATACATTACATTATATGATGCAAGTGCCTGAGTTAAATGTTATTTCTGAAGGGAGAGTGCAAGCCCAAAATGTACTTACCTACTAAACATTCCTCCCACTCCAATGAGCTCTCCTCTGAATAAATGGCAGCGACAAACAGAAACTTTAGTCCATAAGTGCAATTAGGTCATAACTGACTAAAATCCTAATGCCTCTAGCAGACATTTGCTGTATAAACAGCATAGAAGAGTGCTCTATAGTCTAGCACAACAGAAGAGCATTAATTCAACCCCTTTCAAAGAACAAAGTAATTTCAGAAAGCAAGCTGGTTATTTTACTTTGTGATGAGTCACTACCTTGAGCAGTGCTGAAAATTCCCCTTGACAAAATGATGCCCCATGAAGTCCGTAGGCTGAATACTGTGATGGCTAAAATCAGTGGAGAGTGGGTAAATGTGGTGAACACCCAAAAGGTGCGGGAAGAAGGGAGGAGAGAGAAAGACATCTGTTATCTGTAGGTTCTAAGAAATCTAAACTGCTAAATCACAATCTCTGTTGTACATGATCAGCACGCTAAGCAGTAATCAGCAGGAGGAAAACTGGCATGGCCATCTCTCTTTGAATTAACAGATTCAGTCTGGAGAGAAAGACTTAACTCAAAGGCACACAAAACATGTGGAAAGTTTCAAATGTGGGGAGACTTATGAGGTATTAGTATCTCACAAAAGCCTAAGTAAAATGTCGTTAGAGCTCCTGTGAGATATAGATAATGTCCAACACCATGGGATATTTCTGTATCACTCCTCTTCTAATCCAAGGATAAATGTTTGCCAGGATACCAGCAATCTCAAACTGATTGAAAACCTTGCAAAGGAACAGACAGCAGTTTCATATAGTTAGGTAAAAACATTTGCTTCCTCAAGACTAGGAAAGGCTGGGAGCAAAATCAGTTGGAAGGAAAAATGTAAAGAGAAAAAATGTATGTGAATCTCAATACAAGCTACCTAATTTGGGATACTTAGAGGCCTGGTCTAATCAATCATAGTTCCCCAACCATGGAGGGAAAAGTGTAGTGGAAGCTCTTCTGGTTCAGTACAAAGTAATGAACAGCTGTTAGAAATACAATAATCATTCATTGTGAATTAAAAAGAAGAAAAATATTAAAATGAAGAGCAATTAATATTCTGAAGCAAATTAAGAAGGATGGAGAAAAAATGAAAGGAAGCCTTGTGAAAGCTCAGAGAACCAAAAAAACATCAGCAGTGACTTAGGATCTTTAGCAGGTGGCAGCAAGATGTTAATAATGACAGAGTGCATGATAAACAGTACCAAGTGTTCAAGTATGACAGGTGAAAACCATATCAAATTTCCCAATCATACAAGTCTTGTATTGCAAAATAGTCACCCATGGCCCAGAGCCAGGAGTGCTGCACCTCCTCACTCTTCCCTGCAACACAGGATGTTCAATCTGGTGTCCAGACAGAGGATTCCCACCATCACACAAAATCGATTTGGCATGGTTGGGTTCTGAGCATAGTCAGCTGTAGTTTTCTCCCTCCACAATCCTCTTTCCATGGCTGGAAACTAAGGAAGTTGTTGTGTGATGGAATGGGAATGAGGGTTGCTTTGCAGTAAATAATTTTGGGGTTTTCCTTGGGTTTCTGGGGTAATTTTATAACAGGAAAAGAATCTTAGGAACTATTCTCATTTTATTAAGATGTTTACATAAATATTGAAATATTTCACTATGAACAGTGGGTCTGCATAGGAGTATAACTGCTGTGAGCAGAAAATCTTGGTGACATGGAGACATCTGCTTTTGGAGGTGGCAATAGAAAATTCTACATTTGTATGACAAATGCATGAGACTGGAGAGCATATTTGATCTACCTTGAAAGTAGATAGACTGTTTTCTGCCCACATGAGTGGAATCTAAACTACTGAGCAATCTAGTTGGCCTCTAAGTTATTGTAAACATCAAGACAGAACAATTCTCTTGCTCTTCTGTAAAAATTAAAACTGGCAGAATAGGACTCCATTTCCTTGCCTGGGCTGATTAAGAACTTACTTCTGTAAGGTATTGTTACTCCTCTCACCTGGAAAAAATGTAAAGGGAATAAAATATGATATCTTATTATTCTGCCAGGTTTGATACTCTAGATCATCCAAGTGTGTTTTCATAAAGAATTATCCACATACTTCTTTATTTTCTGAACAAAAATCTGTACAAAGAAAGCTGTTTTCTTATTCTTCTCACCATGGATGAGTTCATGCAGAAAAATTATCTGCAATTTCCTGTCTAATAGTTTGCTTCCCAATTATATTTCTGACCTTTCACAGAAAAGTAGTTTCATTTGTCCTAATACCAAGGAAGAAAGGAAGAAAAGAAGAAAGAAAGAAAGGAAGAAAAGAAGAAAAGAAACAAAATGTTTTGGAACTAAGGTGACCTCCTTACCATACAGGGGACACAGAATTACTGTAATGTAATGTAAATAACTTTGTGCCATCCACACAACAATCACCTCTCTCCACACTGTTTGCTACCCCAGACCTAAATTCCAGCTACTTACAAATTTTATGTCTATTCAATGATCCATAACTCTCATTTCATTATTAGATCAGAGGAAAAAAACAAAATTTATAGTCCTAGTAGGAATCAGAAAGAACAAATTCAATAGTGCAAGGAACACATTCAATAGTGCAAGCAATGCTCATTTAACACATTTGGAAGAAATACTTCAAGAAATCTGGCTTTAAAGGACCCACAGCACATTCTTTCCCTACATTTTATTCCAACTTCCTGCATATTTTAGATGTGTTTTATGAACATTTCTCCTCATATGGAGGGTAATCATCAAATAACACCATAAAAACAGTTTCACTAGCTTTCCTCAAATAAGAAAAGAAATACTGAAAAAATAGAAATGTCCTTTTCCGAGTGTTTTACTTATTTTAAAGTATTTATTGTTGAGTTCTGTCTGTGTAAAAGGCAATATAAAAGTAGTAGGATAGATTTCTAATTCCGTCCAACAGGAAACACTGTCTCAGGTTAGAATCTGGTATTTTCAGGTTTGTCTCATGATTCATGTATGTTTAGATGTAGGACTGAAGTCAATGGCACAGCATTATGAATCAACATTAATTAAAGTAAAAATTAAACACTTTTCAACTAACATTAGGCCAACAGTATGAAACAAATTGGACAAGAATTTTTTTTTGCAACAGAAAAAGAAAGAAAATTATTTTTTAAAAAGACTTCAAATACACTTTTGAAATAAATTAATACAATATTAAATCCCATCAAACTGTAGGGATTATTTCAAATTAATCTTTTAAAATCCACTTTTAAAAATCCTTCTAGATGTAATCTATGGTTGAGATAAAAACCCAATTCAATTTTATTTTTATAGCTGTTTATTTGTCTGGCAAAACAGACTATTCTATTTTAGATCACATGAGCTGCTATTAGAGTCAATGAATAATGATATTTCTTATGCAGCAGGGGCTTAATCAGTCCCCATCATCTGTGGTTTATCCAAGGGGATTAACCATTTATAATCAAATCCAGGTGGATTAATCATGCCCTGGATAGGAAGACTCAGAGCTGGCTCTGTGCAGAGCCACTCCAGGTCATCTGGGCTTCTTAGGGAAGGTGTAGTGCAACAAAGGTCCTGCTATGTTTCCAGGCCACATCACATACAGGGCCACATCACATACAGAACCACATCACATACAGAAAAAGGTTAATCCTGTCTGCATTGTGCAGAACCTTAGAAAGTCACACACAAAGGCCCAAGTTAGTTATATCACAGCAAATTAGTTATGTTGAGCCCCATGAAAATATTGAAAAATATGATGCAGAGACATGCATGGTCACATGAGATCAACTTAGGTGCTGTTGGATTTACCAGTCCCCTTTCAGATGCTTCTGCAGCTCAGAGCAGCTGTGCAAAAAGGACAGAAACCTTGGCTGCTGATTAATGAAATACTGGCTATATCTGTCATGGATCACACAACTTAGAAATTCTGTGTTTGCTTTGGTACTGTCCTCTCTTGTTAAGTGACATAGTCACATTCATGACACACTACATTCAGGCATAATCTCAATGCTGCAGGAGCAGAGCACTGGAGGCTTTACAGGCTGGGTACCTCTGAGACAGCACTGTGTTACGGCTTTAAACAGAGCAAGCCTTAGTTCCATGTGTCGGAGGGAAAGACAGAAGTCTTCCTGAGTGGTATTCCTTTCCTCATATCTGTGCAAGGGCTATCTACAAAATCTGTCACTGTCTTTAGCTCTGCTCTCATTTTCTGCACTGGCTTTTGTATGATGACTTGGAAGGGAAGAAGAAAAGGAAGAAAACAGATAAGAAATAGGAGTTTTGAGGGAAAGCTCATTTACCTAGTTGTTTCGTGTAGAACAAGTCAATTTTCTTCTTTACTTAAAATAAATATTTTTTTCATCATCTTCCTTATGTGTAAAACATCCCTTTGGCTACAAAATCTAGGTCCACACAACAAAGACACACAGTTTGCTAACAGATCATAGACACAGGAAATTCTTTTGTTTTGCTTATCAAAAACAAGTCAACTAGATAGTTGCAGGTAGAATGAGTAGACTGTTCTTATAATTTCAATGATATCCCTAGGATATCATGTAATTCAGTTGGCCACACTGAAAATAGTTGCCTATATCACTTTATGTATGAAAGACTGAGAACATTTTGCTTTTATTTATTGCTTCTCAGAAATTATTAATTATTTTTAAAGGCCTGAAAAGGAAACAAAATCATCACCTGCATTTTCCAGGTCTTTGTAATTAGCAAACTTTTCATAGAATGTACTTAGCTTTGAAGACATTCTTGATTATGAAAAAAACAAACACATAATTGTAGATTTTGGAAAATAACTGACTCCCTTACAAACTTTCAGCAACAATCATGAAATCATTTGTGTGTTCAGACATAAAAGAGATCTTAGTAGCTGTAATTGCATATTATACAATGGTCTAATTAAAGCCCATATCCATTATATATACTGTCTTGTTTACAGTGAACAGACATAAATCAACATAGGGAAAAGCAGGCAGTCTATTTCCTTTCCCACCTGCTGACTTTTCAGCCAACAGCTTGAAGAGAGGGCAGTCTCACAAGGCAGAGGAATGATAAATTATCTGAATTTCTGTTTCTGTACCTTTGGACTAGACTGACATTTTCTCACATATCCTTGTTGTTCTCCAAAAAATACCAGTATCTGTACAAATAAGGGTGGCACTGATAAAATTCGTGGATTGACGTGCCTGATCACTGTGATCACCTAGACTGCACCCAGCATTTTCTATTAGTAGTGAATGATTTACTTCTACGGAAAAGATTAGCAGTGGGTTACTGAGATCTTCATCTCTCTCAACCCTGGGAAAAAGACACCCTTTCTAGGGAGAGCAGTCTCTTGCCTGTGCTTGAGCACTCCATGTACCTGCCCTGCAGGGGGACTGTGTGCTGTGACTGCTCACAGACAGATGAACAGCAGTGCTACATACAGCAGTGGAACTGGGTAGCTGCAAGTCAGCTCTCACTCTGAAACTGAGAAAGAATTCAGGTGACCTGCGCTTCTGTTAATGCGACCTGCCAAAACATGGGGTATATGATGTGGGGCACTTACTTCCAGAGTGATACAGGGAAGAAAAGGGTTAAAAGGATGCTTAGTGGGAATTAGTTATTAAAACAATGCATATGGCTTGCTCAATACTTACCTTGCTTGCCAAGCAGAAAAGGAGAATGCAGGACCATTGATAAAGGGAAGCAACCATGACCAAAGGTCCTGCTTTCGGACCCTGAAGCCAGCCCAAACCAGCCTTGAGACTCGGACTCAAGGCAGAGACTCAGGGAGCTTGGGCAAAGAGGCAAGGTAAAAAGTTCAGCCTAGAGGAAGGCTTCTTTCTTCATCTGAAGACCCTTGCCCATGACCACCAGGAGGCAGTGGGCATGTGCAGATTAAAGCAAATGACTTTTGAACTCATTATAATATGAAGCGGAGATAGGTTATGAATATGTATAGGCATATTGTGTAACCTGCTGAAAATGTAACCTGTAACCTTATATATAGCTAGCCGAGTGTGGCGAATGGCGCGTGTGCTTTGCAAGGTTACCCCCACGCGTCCCAGCACTTGGAATAAAACATACCTACTTTACAACTTACAGAGTTGTGGAGTTCTATCCACATATCAAGAGTAGAGCATGGCTGGGTCCAGACATCCAGACGTCCAGACAAAGACAGTTATTCTGCCTGATTACACCATCTGGAAAGATGCATTCACCCCTATTGACTTTGCACTCAATTACATTCAGAGTGAAAGTGACTGCAGTAGCCCTATGTATTAACAAAAACCAGCCTGGAATGCTGCCTCTGATTCTTCAAGCAATCTCAGAGCTAGAAAATAAAAAGCATGATGCTGCCCTAAATATCACAGCCAGGCACATCACACAGAATGAAATAATTATTTCTGATTGTGCAAAGGCACACCAGTTCTCATTCTTTTAAAGTAATGGTGGAACAAACTCACCAGGACCACTAATGGAAATGTGATAGAGTGTCTTCAGTTTTTTATATATCCCCTGACAAAGAGCTACAAGTGAAAACAAACAGATGAAATGAATGAGAGCATTTCTGAGAAATGACAAGCTGGTGTACCAAACATGGACCTCTAGATGCTCCCAAGGAATTCCTTGGGCCTACTAGTTGTCAGCAGGGGTTGGACTCAGGGTTGCATTTCCTTGCATAAACTTAGGTGCTCTGACTTGATGGATAGTGCAAGAAATTGAACTATCTTGAAAAAGAATCTGCAGCAAACAACAGACAGAAAAGGAATTAAGTGCAGAAAGAAGCTAATTTGGAGATGTTCACAATAAAATTTCTGTTCCAGTTATGCAACTGATAGTGATTTTGGTAATGTAGGGTCAAGAAACAAAGAAATTTACTTTAAGCTCATTGTGGAATTGGTATTCAAATGATATGTGTTCTCTCTTTTAACTTGGAAAGAACATTAATTTGAATTTGGATTTCCCATAGTCTGTTTATGGGCTCTGAATGTTAGTGCAAGATTCAAATCATAGTTTAGGCTGTTAGGGACCCCTCAAGGTCATCTAGTCCAAGCTAGATGGACTACATGTAGGACTAACTTCAAAGGGTTTTCAGGACTTGAGGCAGTGAAGTTTTGAATACCTGTAGCATGCAGATTCTGCAGCATCTTTGGGCAAGTTGTCCCATGGTTTAACCACTTTCACTGTAAAATATTTTCTTTGTTAAAACATGTAAAAGTTTAAACTATTGATCTTATTCTTTCATGGTTCACCTCCAAGACAGGTTAAAAACTCATCCTTTCTATTCAGGTAACCTTGAGTCCTCACGTTCATGATCAGACTAACCATTAAACTAAAGACAATCTCAAAATGTTTATTCCTCTCTAATTGTTTTTTTTTAATTTTACTTTAGATGGCAAGTTATTAATTTCAATACAAATTAACTACTGCATATACATAATGGACTTTGCTGGTTTTGCAATACATTTCTTGTAATATTGTATGACTGGAAGATTTAGACACCTGATCAGTGTCAGATCACTCCCCTATTAAACAGAAACTGTGTTTGTTACTGAATGAAAAACAAGCCTAAAAAATTAGTTTTCCTCTTATGTACCTTCATCCTGACAAAGCATAGTTGTCATTGTATATGGAAAAAAGAAAATAAAAGGAATACCATACACTTCTGCTAAAAACAAGTCAAGGGCAAGAAACTTTAGTGGTGATTTCCGACTATAAGTGTGCATTATATGAATAGTATGTCAACATTTCTTATAAAAAGTAAAAGTAAGTAAGCAGATTTTTAAGTTACAGACAATGAAATGTCATTCTCTTTTCTTCCATTTAAAAGCAAGATTATTCTTGACCTTTGGAGAAACCTAAAGTTCATTGTGAAGGAAAACTTAGCAGCTGGAGCTCGTACAAAGCTAAAGAATAAAGCCATTCTAGTACAATAAGTCCACTTTAATATATGTTCCTCAAGGACTTTTGGTGCCACCTGCCACATATTTATAGGTGTTTTACATTTAAAAAGCTATAAACAAGATATTATTTTCTTAATTAAAAGAATTTCTTTTACAATGCAAGGAAAAAAGTAAATTACCTTTTTGCAATTCAAATTCAAAATTTAAGAATAAGTTAAAAACTTGCCTTTGTCTACTTGAAAAATTATAAGACCAGGTTCTGATACAGAAAATTTAAATGATGGTGGTGTCTTTCAGTGGTTGCTGAGAAGTAATTAAAATAAATAAAGGTGAGCACTACACAGTAAATTTTTCAAAGCATATTTTTACTTAAATGAACAAATGAGAAGTTGACCTATAACCGTATTTGCTCTGGGTTCTATCTACATGAATTTTGAAAGGTGAATTATCACAGAAGAACTCTGCAGTCACCAACATTCAGTGATAAAAACGTCAGCAAATCTGCAGACAGAAAATCACTTCTTCTAAACTCAGACAGAAATGGAACTCTATTTTTTGGAGCATTTTGTGGGAAGCATGCCTGGGGTTTTGTTTTCTTTTTGTAGTTGAGATATGGACCAAAAGCCCCGTGATGTTTATGTAATAATGCCTACTTTTGAAGGGCTTCTGGAAAGAAAAGAACCAGTGCCTTTGTCCTTGAATCTTTCAGTCTTTTCTGTAGATTGTTGTATGGGAATACATAGTGACAACTCCAATGTTCTTAATCAAGCTTCTACCATTTGTGATTGTGGAAGATGGTCTTTTCCTCACCATTATCACTATGTTCCTAAATCTGAAAATAAATTGGTACAATAACATTCGCTTGGACCCACACATAGAAAAGACTGGCTAAAATCAATCAACTGATTCTCATGTTAAACCAATATTGAAATATCAGTGTTCTTGCTGGAGAACTGCCTCCTCCCCCCAAAAAATTGTCACGGAATTTCACAGAGTAGTTGAAAAATCAGAACTGCATTCCAGGTACATAATGCATGACTGATAGAAAATTAATATGTGTTAAATTGATTGACAATAACAATATGGAAAATGAGATGGAGAGAACAAAAGTGGTGTTAAATAAGTTAACAGAAAAAAATGAGAAATATATGAAAGCAAATGAAGAATGGAAGAGTGAATTAAATTATAAGAGCAGGAAACAGTAAAGAGCAGTAAAATGGTAAAAATTAAACAGCATAAAGAGCATGAAGCAGTAATAGGAAGAGATAGGTAATGGAATGTGCTGTATAGAGCAATAAATAGAAACAAAAGGAGGATATAATTTGGAAACAGATCAAGTATTTAACTTTGTAAATATTATTTGCTTACAAGAAAAATAATAATTTATACTTCATATTAAGAGAAAATTTTACTATATCTTCAGCCAACATATAATGCTAGAATCCTCATTTTTCATGCAAAAAACTATGTAAACTGAAAAATAAAATAAATGAAATAAAATATAATAAAAAATTTAAAATAAAATAATAAAATGAAACAGAAGATGGTGCTCTGAGGTGGTCCAAAAATGTTGCCTGTGCTCTTGCACTGCTTCAGCACTAAAGTACATAAATGTTGAGGTTTATCAAATTCAACAGGAACATTAACCAGTAGATAAGGGACGAAAACACAATGTATTGAAGCAGCTGTCTTAACTTTGTCACCAAGCCTAATACACAGACTTAGACTTACATGATGTGGGTTTTTCAATGTGCAAGAAGTAAAAACTAGATGATAGTACCAAGGGCATTGATTAAGAAAATGAAGTTAATTTCTACATGATAAATTTGACATTAACAGAAGATCACAGTTTTTGTAACTTTGAAACGTACAGAAATAAAACTGTCCTGACAAAGGTTGGTGCCCATGGGGTATTCAGTGAACTTACGCAGGATCTATAGCAGGAAGACATCAACTGAAGTTGAGAAGAGATTAGGCATGAAAGGCACCTAGAAAACAATGTCTCTGCAAAACAATTATAATAATAAATAAATCAGCAAAATTAGGATATTTCTTCTTCGTTCTTATACTAGTACAGGATGTTGATTATATAAGCTGAACAGGTTTTTAAAATTAGTCCTATATTCATAATTTTCATTAAATACATAGATTGTCTGTGTGATACAGCTGTCTATAGCAATTTTTTTTATGAACACATATACAGCAGTGCATTATTTGGCTTTTTAAAGTCAATTTATATTAATTCATTCAGCTATCCGTAATCTAATCTTGAGGTTTAACCTGGAAGTTACCTATTATCATCCAAAGTCAGTTGTTAGACAAAAAAATAAACTATTGCTACTTGTGTTGTGCAAGGAGAAGGAAATCAGGCTTCTGCTGTACATCTTCTAACCCAGGACACAGACTAAAGGGCAGAAGACCTAAGTCTGCTGCAGTGAAATGGAAACATCTTCGAAAGAGGTGAAAAATTGTCGGGGACAAAGAAACCTGGATATGAAAGGGAACTCAATGAGCTGACTAATTCATTGTCCTTAGAATCATCCCAAAGCCTGACCCTTACGATCACTGCATCTTAAAAAATTCTTTGGAGCAGTTGTCTGGCCCCATTTATTAACTTTGTTGTATGTTTTGTAATAGCAGCAAATGTGAATCAAGTGTATGTAGTAGGATATGCTGCATAAATGAGGAGAAGAAAATTTCTTCTGTTGTGAAATGAGTCACAATAATGTATGCAAGCAGAGATCATCAGGGAGAGGCAAATGCAAGACCTCAAAGTAACGAACCTGAAGTCATTACAGATTAGCAAAGGAGTTCAGGTAGAAATAGTGTTAAATTATTCCATCCTGGCTTTAAGAGCTTTTAATGTAATAAAAATTATGCAAGTGTTATTGAATCATCCATTTTATTCTTTCTTTTTTTTTTAATTCCTTCTGTTAGAATGGTTTCTAAAGTCTAAACAGAAACAGTAGCTCCTTTCATAAAACCTATGCAATCAGTGTCTTAGGTACCAGGGCAACTGACAAATGAGGAAGGAAAGAACAGGAAAGTAAGGAGAAATAAAGGTAATAACAAATGTCCTTTGTGAACAAAACCCTGAAATACCTTTGCAGCCACTATAGGGATATTGACCTTTGAAAGAAAGAAACTGCAAGGTAATTTCTTTTTTTAATCCCACCCCATCTGTGGCAATTTGAATGACTGTATTTAGGGAGAGAAATCTTCTCGCTGTATATTAATCTCTTTTAACCACTATGTTTGCTGTAACCTCTGGCTGTTTGTCCTTAGATTCTGAATTCTTCTACCAGTTCTGATCTTTTATTGAATTTGTGTCTAGGACATTATAGATAACCACACAGGTTGTAACTGCTTATCCAGTCAGTGGGTTGCTTAAATAACTGAGTTTATAAAACAGCAGCATTATGCTGGTCCAGAACAGGGAGACATGATTTTCTAGTAGTATAAGACCTTTGTAAAGCTCAGAAGAAAATACATTCTGTGGTTAGGATCTAGAACCATAAACTTGACCTGCAAGTGCAATATACAGTGCACTGTATATGGTATACAGCCTACTGCAATATAATCCTTCAATGAAGCACATGAAAATAGACTTAAAAAATGAAGAGACCAGGCTAGTGTCCTATTTAGTATGTAACTGTAATTGTGAACTATTGCCATCTGTAGTTTCATGACATCTACTGATGTAGTGACAGAGATTAAACTATGAAAGAAGGAAACAGTTCTCTGAATAATGAAGTGCTGTTTATAAGTGTGGTCTCATTTCGTAAGGAAGATGTGTGGAAAAGACAAATAGTTTAACTGTGACTCATAATGAAAGAGATCATGACTGGAATTGTAGGTAATTATAATTTCTGAGAAATTCACCCCTGAGTTTGGACAAAGTGTCAAGGACTCTTGATTAGCAATCTTCCACCTTTATAATGCTGTGGAAGGCACAGGAAGCAAAGAGGGCAGTCAAATCAACCTTCATTAATCTTGTATGCTTAAGCTTACAGCTCTTATATAAATGGAAAAATTAAGATAAATTACCAAGTGCCAGTGTCCTGCCAAAAAGATAAAACAGACTCAATCTCTTTTGTTGGCATACAACTTTGACAGCATTTTAGCCGATATTAACTGTCCATGCTATATTGCAAGTTTATGTCCCTCAAGCAGATGGCACTCCAATTACTCATAGTTGTAATAGACTTTTCCCCCACTTCAGAGAAAACTTATGTGAGCTAAATTTTAAGCAACAAAGCTAAATTTTAAAATTGCCTTCAGCTGGTGAGCTAACTGTGGAGGACTTCTTAATCCTTCTAACTGTATCTTTGTGGAAACTCTTTAGGTCTCTTTTTATGGCATATTGTTTCCTCATTATATCATAAGATGAGTTTTCATTAAGCTTGAGACAGATACACCAAGCTTAGAAATCACAGTCTCCCTCAATACAACTAGGTTTAGAACAAAAAAAGAAGGAAGATATTGCAACTCAAAATGTCTTTCTTAACTAGGATATATGTCTCAGAAAATATTTAGTCATGAGACTCGAAAGCTGCTTTAAACTTTCTTTCTTTAGCATCCTAAATGCTCACAGGTCTTAGAGAGCAGTAGCAGGAAACATTTTTGATCCAGGAGCACTGAATTAAAATCTGAATTTGCATCTCCAAATCTAAAGGGAAGCAATATTCACTTCTGATGGCAGGTTTTAATACAGTCTGTTAATACTGTATGTGTTGGTTTCTTATGGACACCAAAAGCCAGATTTTGAGAACTCTCATGGTTATGTTTTTGAATTGAAAAATTAGTTTCTGAGATGTGATATGTGTGAATCTCTCACTGCTAAAGTAATAATGCAGAAAACTGAAATGCAGGATTGGAGTTGAAACAAGTCAATTGAAGCAAAGCACATTGCAAATTGGTTCCAGTGACATTTTCTGTTAGAGTTTAGAAGCAATGATGAATAAGGAAATATTAAAACCCTGTGATTTTCAATTATGAAGGTTGCTAGAGGGGATAAAGGACCAAGTAGTCTGTGCCATACTGTGACAACATGTAGGTACTGGTCATTTTCATGGAGAATCTCCTTTTTCTAGGTGGAACTGATTTATAAAGAATAGGAGATACCCATTTCCCTAAAGAAAGGGAATATTAAGAAAAAGTTTTCTTTTGGAATTTTTAAATCAATGCATTAAATAGGAAATCTAAAAAATGCATTGGAAAATGTCTATGATTGACAAGAAAATTATCAAACCTAATACATCAGCTTGTGTAAGTTTACCACAGAGACAGCCTTCAGAGGTAAGGAGGTCTTTGAATTGGTCTAAACCACTGTGATAATATGTTCACATAGCAAAACTGTGCCAATATAAACAAGTTTGTCAGTGTGCAAGTCTTGGTGAAAAATCCATGAAACTCATTATGTAAAGCTTAGTGTTAAACCACAGGTAATGATCATAGTAAATGGCATTAATTCACATCCTCTAATCACAGAAAGGAAGGATGTATATGCCACATTGATCTTCCCTGTGTTAACTTCTGCCACTGTGCTAAACCACAAAGTTCCATAACGCTGATAAATCCAATAAAACGCATAAATCCAATACTGATTTATGACATAGAAAGCTCTTATTCAGACTTATTGTCTAGAAAACAGGCTAATTAACTTCTTTATGGCCTTGAAGAACAGCGAATTCTTTTTAGAAAAAAATTTATACTTCGTCATTTAAAATTGTGTGATTATTTACACAGTGTCACACTCTCCTATCAGATCATTGAAGTGTCCGCAAACAATAATCTAGTCTCAGATTAGTCTGAATTGCTTTGCAAAAGTAACTAATCCCAAATGTAAAAGGTATTTGATCAAATTTGAAATTAAACTATTACATTTAAAGGCCAGATTCTCAGCAAGCATAAATGAAGTAATGAAATCTTATACAAGATGACCACTGGGCTCTTACTCTTAAGTGCTGGCACCTGACACTAGAAATGCTTGATACTTTTTCCTTTACTAAACTGTAATTATTTTAAGCAGGGTAGATCATTGAAGTTATTGCTGCAGTATTATACTTATTAAAAATACCAAGAACAATCACTCATCTTATTAATCTTTCCTGATAACATAATAAGTAGCCATAGTACAATGTGTTTAAGCACAGAAAAAAGTAATTTAATCAACGCTGTGAATTATATTCACTGAATGGTAGTGGACCTGCCCATCTTTTCATATATGTTTTTCATTGTCCTTTCCCTGTTTGTTTTGGTTTTTTTTCCTAGAAAAAAGTATTTTTCTAGACTTTTCTTCTAGTCTGTGTACTAGAGAAATAGCAAGTTTACCTGGTACTCTTAACACCAGTAGTCATGCCGTGTGCCATCTGGAAGGTAATTTTTCCCTGAATCTTACAGAAATATTCAATTTTTTTTCTCTGTTGCAACCAAATTCTGAAAGTCAATATTATAAGTGAGTATGACCCCTATGAAATAACTGGGAATTCTTGCATACTGCTTTTCCACTAAGTCATTTACAGGATTGTACAGTCCTACATACTCCCAGCAGGTCAACATTGTATCTTTTTTTTTATTTTGAAGGCCTCTTCATGCAAGTTTGCCATTTCCTCTCAAATTGACCTTGGTTGATCAAGTATACCCTGGGGAAAACAGAATTTAAAAAAAATTAAACTAACTGTCCTGGTTTTTACTGCAACTGTCAAAGTTTATACCTTTGAGATTTCAAACACTGTGCAATGATCACTCAGGACAGACATTCTGAACATTGTTAGAAGTAGGGACAGTGCATTTTCATCAGTTGGATATATTTTTCTTAGAGGCAGGCATGTTCTGTCTTATCAGACGCAAAGTCTGTTCTCTTCTGCTACTCACACCAAGAAAATAAGTTGTTTATTCCTATATGATTCCAGTAGGTTTGGATTCACCATATTTTTGAGAAGTGTTTCTCATTACAATTTTCAAAATTGTACAGTTTAACAGAGAAGTTTTCATTGCCCTTTTAGGTTTTGGGTTTTTTTTCTTACAAACTGTGTACACACATGATGGCCAGATTTACTTTAGCTGCATAGATTCAGAATCAAAACATTTTGAAAGTGTTTCTTCCAACAAGGGCATATTACAGGATATCATTAAAATAAGTTATGGAACTATGTAATGGTGCATTTTGTCTAATGGTAGAGAATAATTAAGCTATAAATACATATTTAGATTATATTAAGTGGCATCTTTTCCAGTTGATGCACAGGAAATTAGCCTTAAAAGTCCTATTAATGTTAAGTGGAAGCTGTATTACTAAATCTGTTTGCATCACTTTAAAGGTGTACGACTTACATCAGAAGTAGTCATGAAATTCAGTGAGAATTTCAATTTGCTACTATATAGATGTCAGAGTTGAAAAAATCATTATCTGACAATATTCATCACATTAAAGCATAATTTCTAACTTCTGTTACAATAATTCACACGTATTTTTCTATCAGATGCAACATAAGTCATCCTAATTATTTGAGATAGACTGTAGATTGAAGTAACATACTATCAACCACATAACAAAATATTAGAGCCAACAGCTTCAGGAGCCAAATCTACTTGTTATCCGCATTTCTTTTGTTAGATTTATGCCATCAGATGGATATCAGGGTGGATAAGTCACTTTCTCTTTGCCTGTTGGCCTGTCAGACATTATCAAGATTTTTGCAAAAATAGCACCCATGGAGAAGAGAGATTATGTGACTGCCCAGAGCAGAGCGAAAATCACAAGTCTCTGCCAGGGAGCTTGCACAAGTCTGCAACAATTGTCCCTTTTGTCTAAACCATGATAAAAGTCTTCATAGAGAATAATCTTAGGTCATCCAGTTATATGGAGTTTTTGTAGATACAGGCATGAGATACAAGCACAAGATTTCAAGTTCAAAATTCATGGAAAATGGAAAAAAAATAGATATATTATACTACAGCAGGTAAAAATGATGCAAGGAAATGCACATATTAATGCCCTGAACTGTTCCTTTCTTTTGAAGAGGGACATCAAGAGGTACGTGTTTCAAATATGACATTACATTTCTTTTCACAACAGTCAGGCAAATGAAGCACAGAAGTTATTATGGCTATGAAGAAAAAAAGCAAAAATTAAAAGTCTAGTTTTAAAAGATACCTTTTACAAAATAATATTTAAAATGCATAAATCAAAACCTTAATATATACAACATTGATAGTATGAATAAACAGCCACAACCTTACTTTTAGCTGGAAAAAAAATAAAACTACATAAAACCAAAGCCAAATAAAGTATATGTAGCAGTGTGTTCAAAATTCAGATTTTTCTTTTTAAAATGACTGAGCAGGCAGGTCTATAATAAATTCCTAGTACAGAAGTCTGCTTTTAGACCACTTAGGGGCTGTAAGGACAAAAGTCAACAGAAACAGAAGTAATAGTAAGTTTTTATAATTTATGTCTTTAAAGACTATGGTAGTTTTTAAGAAAAAGAGGTAAACCAATTATTTCAAGAAGTATTTATATCTCATTTAGGTCATTACACTTTCTAGCTACAAAAATGCAACTTGAAGTTATTAGCACTTCACAATGCTAAGGAACTTGCACAAGTCGTTAATCTGAATGTCCCCTTGTCAGCTTCCTGTTGTGCTGAGAAATAATGATCAGGGGCTTCCTATCACATCATTTGCTATTCAAATAACTTCATATATTTTTCTGCAGTGTAGAAATTACCGTAATCAAAAAAAAAAAAAAAAGGAACTGACTCCCATCCACTGGTACAGACAGTCAAAAAAAAGGAAAAAAAAAAGAAAATAAAATCTCAGTGTCCCAAAAGACAGCTAGTGCAGGTCTCATATTCTTCTTCCCTGCATGTATCCATTCTGCTCTAAATGCAACCTCAAGCATCTCCCATGTCTCTCATGACACAGCTACTCCAAGCTTCATACCAGAACCATAACCACGGCTTTTCTGATGTACATTGTTAGTGCTGTCTGTCAGCACCTTCAATGGATGTACCCTCGGAGAGAAAAGCAAACATATGGCAAAAGCAGAGACGAAGACAGGAGTCATCTGCAACTCAGTACAGCATTGCTTGGTTACGAACTGCTGCACTAAACCACTGAAAAACCTACCCTGACACACAGACTCAGGACAGGGCACCCAGCGATGCCACTCTGCATTCCTTTTAAAATAAGGAATCTTCATGTATATTAAGGTATCAATTAAAAGCTGCACAAAAAAAAAGGTAAATTATTACATATTGCAGACTATCTTCCAGGAAAACAGGCAGTGCTAATTTTAGCCCTATATAGACAGGAATATATTTTATTGCAAGCAAATACAGTAGACTTAAACCAGCTGATGAATATTGATGTTAACTTATGAAAATTCATAGTTTACATGGTGCATAGATAAAATAGTCACACATTTCTCAGCTTGCTATCTTACCATAAAATTCATCCTTTCTGAGTTGTGCAACACATAGGAATTACAAGCTTCAGGATTTGGTGTACACATGCCTCGTAGATATTTCATCTTCTGAAACACTTCCTTTTGGAAAACTACGTCCTGTGATAAATTGCACACAGTA
Source organism: Climacteris rufus (assembly GCA_013398175.1). NCBI lineage: Eukaryota > Metazoa > Chordata > Aves > Passeriformes > Climacteridae > Climacteris > Climacteris rufus. The sequence continues at coordinate 77,073 of VZRZ01007779.1, forward strand.
ATATTTCTCATTTCTCTTAAGACAGCCTCTATAAATGTAGATAGAGTTTGTCTCCCCTTCAAGAAGAATGTTAGCACATGAAAAAGTATTTTGCCATTTCCATTGTAACATTCCCTGGGTATTCTACAACCCAAGCTTTTAAAAGCAAGATTAAGTTACATGTTTCCATTAAAAAATTGCTTAAAGGAATGAAGAAAATACTTATTCTTGAATAAATATTCTACTTACAAACTTGCCATAGTTATTTTTTTTGTGAAGAATTATTCAGACAAGCCACGTATACAAACTGCCAGAATAAATGACATGTATTTCTTTTAAAAACAAGTTGAACAGTAAACACATTTACCTCTTTTAAAAGCTAAGGGGAAGCTTACATTTAACAAATAAATATGAAGCTTATAAAACTTTAGATTTGAAAACTTGATGGTGTATATATGTTTCTGGACCCTCCTCTGGGAGTTTAAAATTATGTACATTAAAAATGATGCTGCATACACTAATATGAATAATATTTTTCTTTCCATAGTACACATAGTGTGTGACCAATCCCATGAATAATGCCACATTGCTGGTGATTTCTCATTTGAGAAAGTCTGCCCCATGTGAAGCTTACTGAGAAAGATAGACTTTAAAATTGATGGCATACTGTGAAAATGTTAGTTTGTATGTCATACATACTGCTATGCTAGCTGCAAATTTTGTTTTTTGTTTGACTTTGGCAGTTGAGAAATGTTCTGGCCCAACAACACTAAAGACACAAAAGCCAACACTTATGTACATCATGGGGGACGCAAAGCATAAACCTTCACATCCTTCTCTACTTCATGTATGTTTCCTCCACCTTCAATGAAATGAGTCTCAACTGCAGGAGAACAACCCTCTGTGATGCAGCAGATGACCTCATCTCCAGAATCTAATGATAAGAATGACAGAAATGATAGCAACAGTACTTTTATGTTGAAAGCAACCATTCACAAAGATTTGTGGATTTGAAGAAAATCTTTCACAGCAAAGGACCATTCTGCTGGAGGAGACAGAGTCAGACTTCAGGTGGAAGCAACTATATAACATGAGCAATAGTGTACCCAGTTCAAAGGCTTTAAACATTCAGATTTTCAGAAACTTTGAAATACCCACTATTTTTGAGTCCTCAATATTTTAAAACCTCCAGTTTCTTTAGAAAAATTGGTTTAATAATTGCTTCCAGCAAAAGAACATTTAAAAAATGTAATAATCTTTAAAGTAAAATAATTTTATTGTTCAATATAAACAAATATATTTTCATTCAAGAAACTAACACTTTACATTTGTATCTATTTTAGTGAAAGTTTACATCTGACCCTTTCTCCATGAGTTTGTTGTGATCTAGGACAACACCATATTCTTAAGCATCTCACACTTCACGTTTTCTGAATTGCCTATACCAAAGATTTAAAACTTAATTTGGATGAAGTTTCTCTGTTTGCATTCTGTCAAGATTGTCCAAATAGCTCTTTATTCCATATATGTTAATTTTATGCCAAATTAAGAGAGGAGTATAGAAAACTATATCTATCCCATATCTGATCTCATTTCCATGTCTACTTGCATATCCCAGCTCTTTCTACACTCAATATTAGAGTGAGAACTAGCCATACAGTCTGCCTCCCTACATGTTTCTTCCCATGATGAAAAAGTCCAGTCCCTGATAAAAGACACAACGTGTTCAAAACAGTGCTTCATACGCAGTCTTCATATGTAGGATTCATATGTTAAACTGTAGCAAGGAACAGAACATCAAAATATAAGCTAACTGAGGGAACTCCTTAATGCAGTCGTCTGTTGTCATAGGCAACTGTATTATGTAGTCTTACCATAATACCTGGATATATCCTCCTTCTCCTTTTCCACACCCTCAATAATGAGACTGCTCAAACTGGTATCAAAGAACTCAAGCTGGTATCAAAGACATAGATTAATTCAGAGAAGCAGTTCAAAACCACATTAATGCAATGGCCAGGGTGTAGGTCTGTGATCCCCAAGTTATGAATCACAGGCAGTACCTTGCCCAAAAGATCCTCTCAGGTGGCTCATATCTCCCACTTTCCACAGCTATGTCATCTCATAGGCTGACAGGAAAGGCAACATCTGGTGTTGACTGCAGCATCCTATTAGAGTGGAAAAACTGGAGATGAAGTTACTGAAGCAACAAAACCCAGATAATGTAAATTCAGTAATTTTTCAACATGCAGTAAATCTTGCAGCTACAAATTAAGGGCTGTTAGTTAAATATTTGTTTTAATGTGTCTTGGAGAACATATTGATGTCTGACTTTGTTACTACTGCAGTTAAAAACTTTGTCACTACCAAAAATAGAAATCAAATAATCAAATCTCAGTTGGTTCCTGTACATGTCTATTTCCAGCAATTTGTATTGTGCTAGTAATACATTAAAATTCTCCACTAGCACAATCAGTTCTGAAGTTAGTTAAATACTAAGCTTTTCCTCATTATAATGCCATTAAGGATGGAAGTGTCCCTTGATGTGATTAATGGACTCACACAGAAATTTGTGCTAAGCACTAGTCCATTGCTGGTACTTGTTTTTTTGGTGACAATTACCTTGCATCTTTCTGGGATCTTTTCCTGAACATTCAGAATACCTTCACCTGGCTTCAGTAACTTGTAGCCTCTGCAGCTGAGAGAACTGGGCACTGAACTAGACGTGGCATTTTGTCGAAAGCTTTTGTTAATTTTTATTCAGCAAAGTTATCCTACTGATAGGATTGCATATCTACTGACTTATGTAGTGCCCATGGGAGGAAACTGTTCAATTAGGGATAAGAAAGTATTTCTTTGCCTTTATTAACTGAGATCAAAGCAACTGTGCTGCTGCCAAAATCCAGGCAATGGCCATGGTGATGTACCTCAAAGAGCTTTACAGTGAAGGTCATAGTAACATTGTTTCTCTTTTAATATTCTACTTCTATTTTAAAGCACCTCTGCATTGCTTCTTTCTTCTTTATGCAGTGGGTATTCTGTGTTGAATTTTAGTTTACCATTATTTCAAGACTAACTTTTATAGACTTTCTTTTCTTGTGACTATTTTCTTCTGCACTCTCAAGAGGTCTATTATGGCAGGAAAGTAGACTCCAAAATGTGCATTTCACATTGACAGCCAGGTCCAAATGGGGTTTCCAAAAAATACTTCTCTGTTAAGTCTCACTGGCTCTGGTAGAAACAGGATTGACACTCTGCCCTCTAGAAAATTCTGCATCATTTCCAACTGCCATTGCAAACTTGACCCCTTACTGTCACAACCATAGAGATAAGTCTGCAATGTTTGAAACTCTACTGAGTATGGGTGCTGAAAGGGGCCACCATCAGAAGCAATCCTCCAGTTATCCAAATACCTTTCCTTTAGCCAGCAGAGTTTATGTACTCACAGCCTGATGCTTCCCACTCAGATGCAGCTGCTTTCATTTGTTTTGCTTATGTTTACTCAGTACATGAAGAATTCTGAGTGTTTAAATTTTTAGTAGGATTTTAAAATGGATTTGTGAAAGGAAGAGAAAAGAAAGTATTATGGCAATGCACTTGCAAGTCAGTGCTGACATGCTGGTTCTGGTTTTCAGAAAGGATTTTCTTAAGTCATTACACTGAAGATCAATGATTGATCCTCATTCTCCTTCAAAGTAGCCTTAAATTTTCCCCAGTATTAGCATTAAGAAATTCTCAATATCAGTTAGAAAAGCTAAAAACTGAAAGATAACAATGGTGATCGTAGCAGTTTAATCAATACTGAGTGTTAGTATTTTGCCTCTTTATCAAACCTGCAAAACAAGGTGAAATAATACAGATGGTGTGGATGTTTTTTCTTCAGTTTGTGTATATAAAACTCACTGAAATGTGGCCTCATTTTAGTAGGCACACCTGACATTTCCTAAAGGCAAAATTAAATGGGTCAAAGAAAAATAATCTTGAAATATTCTGATGCCATGAGGATTTAAAATTATTGCTAAAGTGTATGTCCTATCTATGATGAGAACAAGAGCCTGGAATTTTTTCATTTTGGCAATATTCAGAGCCTCCACATGTCAGGCTACTGCCTGGACATCAAAAGAATAAAAAATCTGAAAATAACAAACCTTCCATCTTTCCCCTCATGTACCTCAGTGACTTTCTTCCCTCTTATACTCTGGGAAATAAAGTTATGAAAACTGCTGTTTTTCCTCTGTCTCAAGTACATTTAAGGCACAGTTTTACTGTACAACCTCCTCTAAGATGTCTTATAATACTGTGCAATCACCCAAGATTTTTGTTACAGCTTTGAATTTGCCAGGACAATGATTTTCTAAGAAGAAAGAAAAAAAAAATCTATTGAATGACTATTTAAGAGAAGATGATTTTTTTTTTTAAACCATCCTGAAAATTAGTCTTCAAAAACCTTTCACATGCCTTCCCTCTGAAGTGTGTTACTTTCTGTGGTATTTCAGGAGCTCTGTAGCTACAAGCCTCTTCTGGACTAGGTATACATGCCAGTAGCGAAGAAAATGTCACCTATGCTGGCATCTCAAAAGTGTTCAAACAAAATCTTTACTCAATTGACCAGTAAGAAAACCTCACATTTAACAGTTTGAATCATTTGGTAAGTAAATGTTTGAATGAAGATTAGTGAATCTATATAGAGTTGAAACAATTAGTGCAAATGTTAGCACTTTGCTTCATTTCTAGTTACTCTGAGGATTTAATGGAGTTACACAAAGTCTCAAATTAATTTCCTTTCAGATTTAATGTTTAAAATCCTCTCTATTTTCCCCCTTAGCCAAGGAGTGGTACACAGTGAGAAGCAAGCCTGAACTAGCGATGTGCCCTGCATGAGAATGGTCACAGCTACCTGTCTCAGCCCTACTCTGACTGCCACAGGGCAGTCCAGCCCAAAGGACCACATCTGCCTGTGGTTTGGACCACATAGTGAAAAGAATCCCCTTGCTTAAGCTGGGTTTTCACAAAATCCCAAATAGCCAATATAAACCTACTTGAATCCCTGCTACAAAGTCACTTGTGGGTTCTTTACATCTTCCCCTCTTGTCATCCTCCTTAGAAGAAGCAGGATGAACAATAGTACCAGCTAGTGCACAGTCACTGCTGATGCAGTGGCATTTCCTTGAGCAGGAAAAAGGATTTTTACCCACATTCAGAAATTTTAACTTTCGAAAATGAATGAGTTTCATATTGAGCTACTCACCAGTCAGCTGCCACAATGTAACCTGAAAAAGAGGAAGGGAGGAAGTCCCACTGCTTACTACTGACCACTGAGAGGTAAACAGAGACAGAAAAAGTGATGGAAAGCTGGAGGGAATACAGAAAATGAGTGGAGATTTTATTAAGTAGCCAAGCAAAGGATTAAATTTGATTTTCCACCCTATGATCCAAGCAAAGAGAAAGTCCTAAATATATGGAATTCTTCAGTCTGAAGGAACTTGTCTATCCACAGATTAGTACCTGTAGCATTCATACCAGTAATGACAGCATTGGTACCAATAGCACCAATTTTACACTTTGACATAATGAGAAATCTTCAGAGACATGGCTTATACACATGTTGTGGTCCTTTCAAAAACTTGATGGAGCCCCTTGAAGTGAAGCATCCCTTGTTTCAGTACAGCTGGGTGAAAAACACTATGAAAACCTCCCCTCTCATAAAAAATGTGCTTTTGGAAACAGTGAAGGGTTTTCTGAATCTGCATTCTTTTTGATTACTTAGTTGACTTAGTAAAAAAATCCTTTGTGGAAAAAGAAATTCGAACTTTTACTTCCCATTACAAGCTGTGCTTGGATTCGTCATTTATTTTACTTTCAAATAGCCTGAATAAAAATATTTCTTTATCTCTTTTTTTTTTTTTTTAAATATACTAAGCATTTAATTGTTTTTTTGAGGTAGGACTAAATGCAAGCTGAGGAACAGACCAGAATTTTGTATCTGTCACTCAGCTATTAGTGTTACCCCTTAGAAAAGATAAAGTGTGTCAGAAGAAAAGCTGAGGATCAAAATACTTTTTATTTATTAATTATTTTAAAAACTAGTTTAGCCTACTTATTTGTGACTAAGCATATTATAAACAAAATGGCTGTGAACATACACAATGGATTATACTACCATCATGAAAAAAATTCTTGATGTTTTCCTGCTTATATTATGAATGGTGAAAATTTATCTCTGCTATCTAACAATGAAGTCCTGTCACAAGGCAAACTCTTCCTCCTGAAGCAGAGGAAATAAAAGGTAATGAAGTAAAAAATTTTAGTAACAAAGCAGGAAAAATCATCTTATACTAACAGTTTTATACATAAAATTGTTAGTGAGTTTTGTAGCTACAATAGTGCAATGAGAAAAAGATCAGCAAATTAATTTTAATTAATGAGAATTAACCTCAAGGCATTCACAAATACAAGAGATTGCTTGCTTTCCTGCATCACCTGTAGTATTTTAGAGTCAAAGCACATATAACATAGAAATCTATTTCAGGGCCAAAGGAAAGAAACACAGTATGGCCTTTCACAACATCTAGAGAAAAGCAAGGACAACAGAGAAACAGAGGTAATTAACAGTGTAATAGGTATTAAGTATTCTTACTAGTAGGGAGAGAGTTTGAGGCTATCAGCTTATAATTGGCTGGATCCTAAATTCACTGAAGTCAATTAAAATCTTTCCACCTATTTCAGTGGGATTTGGAGTAGTTTTCAATATCTTACAACCAAGATGCAGTTGCCAAAACAATTAATTCTGCATTCCTCCTAGTAAGAGTTTTCTGAATAACCTTTAGTGTCAGTTAGTGCTTCTTAGGTTTCAGAGTTATTATCAAGGAAACAAATATTTGCTAAATGTACTGTCTCAGAATATAGTCACTGAACATATAACAAGAACAGAAGGATTTGTAAAAAATAACCAAAAAACCATCAAGGACACCTTTCTGTTCTAATTAATGAAAGTACTGTTGTTGCAGTATTTATAATGCATTTTATTTATAAAATATGTGCAAGGATGCATTATTTTAAAAGACATTCAACAAAATAATATTATTAGTAATAACCACGGGGGGTTTTTTTAGTATTAAGTCCTTGCTCATAAAAAAGACCTTTTTATTATACGCTTTGTGTAGGTATCACACAGAGAAGCTGTAAAGAGATGTAGCAAGTACCTTTCTAGCCTCCAAACAATCTCCACATTTCAAAGTATTTGTATCTGAGCATCAGTTCTCCTTCGAGAGAGATTTTCTGCATCACTGTTCTGAAGGCATGTGTTACTTAGATGTTGCAAAAGGGAAACATATGGTGAAGAAAGATGAGGAAGTACTTAGAGAAACCTCAGTAGTAAAATAGAGAAAATAGTAGCACAATGTAAGCAGTAGCATTGTTGTTCTTGTTTCTGTGAGGTATTTGTTCTATATATACATAAATATGCACATATTTCATGGAGTCTGTCTAGCATCTGTCATTTTGCACATGTAAAATCATGCTCAGTTCTTGAAACAACAGTTGCACATAAATCTGCTTCTTTCGGGGGAAAAACACCCACACCAGTATCTATTTCAAAATAACATTTGAGTGGAGAAAGATGAATCCTCAATAATAAATGAAGCCAATTCATTTCTTGGAGTACCCAAGAAATGTCCCAAGTAATGTCCCAAATTCAAGGTCTTCTTGCTGCTACTTGCTGATTTTTGTCTTCATATTAGAATACAAGGAATCTTTTGCCCTCCATCAGCTACAACCTCCTTTTAAATTTGTCCTCTGAGCAACAAGGTTTTCCTGACATTCATTTGTAAAGTTCTTTATCATGTGAGAGAAAGCACAGAAACTTGATAGAGGCCAATGTCATTTCGGCTGATGAACCCATTATTTCAGAGCTCTGGAGCTTCCACATGGTGACAATGCCATGCTGCAGAGAATAATTTAGTATTGAAAATTTTTCACATACAAAAATGAATGAGGTTTGCACCTGAAACCTAATAAATAAGTATAATATTTATATTATCAAATGTAATGCCCTTGGGCTGGACTGCCCTGTGGCAGAAGTATGAATATTTAAAGGCATAAAAGTACTCCAGACATAAAGCAGAGAGTTTTGCACAGAGTGTGCACAGAGTGCAACTCTTGCCAGATACACGTCTGGCATAAAATCTAAAGGTTACTTTCCTTATGTAGACTCACCTTTTTTTAGATCTGTTGAGACACCCAAAGGAAAGCCTGCAGAGAAGTTCTGAATTGAGCACCAATATAGTTTGTGGGAAGCAAGAAAAAGGATGGTCCAAACAATATGACACTTTATAGATTGCTTCCGAAGAAAACCTCTGGTAATTCCTACCTCTTAAATCAGAATGGCAAAGAACTTTTCCCTAACTTTGAAAAGCAGACACTCACCAATGTGCAATCTTAATTTTTACATTTATATATAATTCAATGGAAATTTTTGCTATATCCCTTGGTTATGTCCCTGGTTCAGGCAATATCTCATTGTCTCGCATTATATTAATTAAAGATTTAATTTCATAAGCTTGCTCTTTCTCTCTCTTTCATATATATATGTATAAGGATTAATAACAGCAATTGCTGTGCCATGCTCCAAGCACTGGAGAGCTGGCTGAAGATGATGTGGTATTTTCTGACCTGAGAACCTCATCCTACACAGCAGCTGGATAGATACCGAATTTTATGGGGGGAATTGAATCCCAGGAATTGGGTATATATATGTGCATAAATATATATATATATATATATATATATGCCTGTGTATGTATAAGACTAGTCTTCTGCTGTAAGATGGGACACAGGAGAAGGGAGTGAATGAAGAAAGGCTGCTTCCTTGCTTTCTCAAGATGGAAAGGCAAGAGATGAGAGGTACAGTAACCAAGAGTATTGACAGAGCTAGAAGGATGAAAGATATATAGAAATTAATAGCTACACAGAAATGTATGTCAGCACCCGACTGTAGACATACAGATTTAGAAATTATTTAATCCAATTACCTGGCAAACAGTTACTTTGCAGAAAGAAAAAAATGTTCGTAGTATGAACAACAGAGAAGAGAGAATTCTGGCAACGTCTTGTACAAAGAAAAGGTTATGTTCAAGGCCTAATTTTGCTGGTTGTCTAAACTAGTAACTACCTTTTCTACGTAGGAAAACTCTTGTCTTTCTCTCCTAAACTTTTAACAACAAATACACACACACACACACACACACACACACATACACACACATATATATATATATATAAAAATATATATATATATATATATTCATTTATTCATTTTTTTAATTCCCAGCCATACCAGGAATTAAATTTGGTCATTAAAATTAAGCACTCACAAGAAGAGAGGAAGTTCTTGCTGATCAGAGATGTTCTGTCTGGTAATGGTTTCCATGGTTTACAAAGAAAACAGTCCTACATACCAGAAGATTGTTTTTTCATGATCTACTTGCAACTTTCTGAAGAGTTTAACAGTTCCTCTGGTAGAGTCAGAGGTGAGAACTTACTGCAGGATCCCTTTGATCTGAAGGTGGTCATTCTCCAAGTCTTCTAGCTTGCCACACATATTTCAATTGTTAAGGAAATGGTGTCATTCAGTTAGCTGGCGAATGTGTCAGCAAAAGAGTTCAAATACATTACAACAATGAATTATTGGACATCACCAAGGGCAGACTGCTGGCTCATCAGGAAAACTCCCACTTCTGCTCTTGATCTAACTTTTTCAATTACCACAAACGTATGCAATCAAGAACATTCAAAGAATGTGTACAGTCACAAAGTAATTATAAACACTCAGGTTATTCAGCAGGTTCAGATTAAACATATGCTGTTATGGCCTCCAGAGGGGACCTGATACTGGTTTTTAGGTATTTTCTTAGCATCAAATAGATGATATCAAGGTAGGAAATTTAAAAGGAAATATGTAACATTTTTGAAGGAACATGCTGTTATTTGTTTCCTGTCACTGACTTGTCACTATTTGGCCAGATCACCAAATGTTCTACCCACTCTTAATGGATATCTTTGATTTCCTTCCAAAAGATCTGGAATGGGTATTAGCATGCTGAAAGCCCTAGAACAGCTTGACAGAAAAGTAATTTTTCTTCAGTGAAGACACGTTATCCAGCATTGGTCACATCAACTGCTATATCAAATCCTGTCATTCAGTATGTTCAGCTCCTGATATTTGAACCCACTTCATCTGAAATTTTGACAATGTTGGACAGACAGTAGCTTCCTCTGAGAAAGATTTTATTCTCCTATCTGAAACAGCTTGAAAAGCTTTAAATCAGCAAACATTTCTGTGGGCAGGACCAATAAATTTTTTTTTTTGGTGTTTTGAACCCTGTGTGTGATACTTACACATATCAAATAAGATGCTGTCCCAAGGGCATTTATGTTGGCTTTGTCACAATGAGTAATCAGGTCTTGTTGATTGTTGGAAGCTGTCTGTTGCCTCAGGAAAAAGGTCCCTATGTTTATCTTACAGTGACAGATGGTTTGGTTAATAAACGTGGCAACAAATCCAATGGTGTTATAGTCCTGGTAGCTGGAACTCCAGGGCACACTACGCAGCAGTGTTGACTGAACTGATGCACTTTTATACACCCATGTATCTATAATCACCTCTTCTTCATTCTTTCTGAGATGTTAAGAGAACAACTTGCCACAGTCCATTTCAAATGTCCATGGTTTGTGAAGATTCCCTTGGCAGAGGACAATTTTATTTTCTTCAGTGACACAGAAGGAGCAGTGACTTACTCAAAAGACTTCTTTTAAAAACTTGGAGGAGGAGCAGAAGGCAGAACCACCTAACTCTTCCCCTCTCTACCCTAGTACAATTACAATGACTCTTCAGCATCTCTTTTCCCACTCCTTGCAAAGGCCTTTGTCAGTCTCAGTGCCATGTCATTTCCTCAGATATATAGCTTCCACCTCAGACATGTCCACATGGAAGTGGATAAAGAGAGGAAAATGTCATGAAGTGATTCCCAAGCAGCCTAGGTTTAGCAGAAAATATTACGGTAAAAGGCTAAAGAAGACTGAATGTGTCAAACAATTAGTTCAGTGATAAATGGGTAATTACAATGATGGATAATTACAATTAATTAATTATCAAACATGGAGTTGAAAGGCACCACTTAACAGACTAGAGTTGTCCTTAATAATTTTCAAAAGGTTCCTTTTAAATAGACTTTTCTTAATAGAAGGAAAAATGTATTTGTAATGAGAAAAAAAAAAAAAGCTTTCTTTTTGGATTTCATATCGAAAAGCTTTGTTTCTGTCTTTTTAAAGTAGTAATAAAAGGCTCTGTATCTTGCACGGCAGTATTTAGCAGAAATTTCACCTTTTGAGACTCATGACTTTATAACCTTTTATTTTTTACATATAAATACGGGACATACTGTGCACACAGTTAGATAGCATGAACCAGTTGCCAAGATACCACATCCCTGAACAAATATAGGCAATAATTCCAAAGGAAGCCTTGTGAGTATTTTTCCAAATATTGCAGGGACATTGTCTCTGTTCCCGTCACACGGAAAGAAGATAAAATGGGCAAAAAATTTCATAGAATAGAGGCTGAGCTCTGCAGCAGTAAAGTACCAGAGACTAGAAGGCTTTAAATATTTAAATAGTAGCCTCTCTAAACCAACAGACCAGTTTTAAAACTGAATGGTTGCATTCACCTTTTCTCTTCCCTTCCTCTTTTGCTTTCCCCTTTTTTAAAATAATGTCTTTAACTTCTTTTTAAGCCATAGCCTTTGTGACCAATGGGCAAAAAGACCACAAAAGCCCTGTTAAAAATAGAAACTTAGTCACCCATGCATTTCTGTTCATCTTTCCAAAGAATGCTCCATGAGTCTAGATCCCTCCTTGAGGACAAGATGGAATGAGATAGCAACAAACTAGGATAATGCAAAAAAGCCCAACCCAAATAAGCAACACTGTCTAAAAGCAGCTGTTTCTCTTCTACCCATTACCACCTCTTACTTGCAATTCCAGTTTGCAATCCTGTCCACTGATAAAGTGATTGAGCAATTCCTTTGCTTATGGAATACAAATGAACAAAACAACATGCTTCTGCAGGTGTCTTCTGCCTTCTTTCCTCATGACAGCTTTCTGCAAAATGCCCACTTTGAGGAGACGAACTGGGTTATTTAAAAAGTGTTTTCTGTCACTTCTAAATCAGGATTTTCATTACATCTAGAAAAAAATGCCAGTTTTATGTAATGACATATTTCTTAAGTCTTGGACAAACTTCACCTAAGCTACCTAGCAGCACTAATGAACTAATGAAAAGAATAATTGCCCTCATTAACATTTCAGGTTCTTTTCTTATTCATCGACTCCATATTGAGAAACTATGCCATAGAGGACAAAAACATAATCAGATATGGAACAGGATGCTGTTTTCTGTCCTCACTTTGTGTGTCTGAAGGAGAAATCATATACCCTATTACCACCTCTGCAGCTGAAATAGGTTAAAGTTCAAAATTTGCACACTGTAAAACCACAGGGAGAAATTATTTATGTTTATTGCCTTTCCCCTTCCCACCAATATGTAAAAATTTACAACTGCTCTAAAGAAAAGTTTGATACTCTAAGATGCACTTGAACCATTTGCTAAGGTGGATTTGGAATCTAAATGTACCAATGTTTGTGGGAAAATACAGGGAAATATCTAGAAATATAGTCCATTCTTCAGATGTTCAAGTGATTTAACATTTCTTATCTATTTTTTTTTTTTCAACAGTATAGAGAAGCACAGGTTTGTCTTATTTTGGTTCAGAAGCAATCAGTCTCTAAGTGCTGAATGCTACATCTAATGTAACCTCTAACTGAATGCTACGTCTAATTAAATGCCCAATGCTTCCTATTTCTCCTCTAGTAAATGCACAGAGACTAAACACATAACACATAGGTGCCTAGTCCACCTCAAACAGGTGTTGTCACCTACATTCTACTTTTCCAAGCCCTGCTGCAAGGTCATATGTTTCCTTTTCCCCTCCAAACAAGCTTGTCTTCTCCTTCACTCTTCAGAATACATAAATCTCTGAGCTGAAACCTGCAATACCATTTTAAATTGCAGGAAAGCATTTACAACAGATGAAATTGAGACAGATAAGGGTTCTATCTGAAATGGGATATTGCACACCTCACAGACACTAATCTATTGCACACCTCACAGACACTGCATATCTTGGTTAAAGAAATACCAGATACTGCTGCAATGACTTTCATTTAATCATACAAAAGAAACAGGAAATATCTTACCATATTTACAGCTCATTTCTTCATGTAGGAGATAATAAGGTAAAACATGCAGGGAGATGGCCTATATTACTTGTAGGTAAAATGAGACTCAAAATGTTTTTTCTAGTTTTATTCCTAAAGCTAGTTGGCTAAACATTAACTGCCTGATGGGATGCTGATTATCACCTTTGTTTAAGGTTGTTAAATGACATCATAGAATGGCCTAGGTTGGAAGGGAACCTAAAGACCATCTAGTTCCAACTCTGCTGTGGGCAGGGACACCTTCCACCAGACCAGGCTGCAGACTTAACATGACCTTGACAACTTCCAGGGATTGGTAACCTGTGTCAGTGCCTCACCACCCTCACAGTAAAGAATTTCTTCCCAATATCTAATCTAAACATACTGACTTTCAGTTTCAAGCCATTCCCCCTTGTCCTATCATGCTCATGTATATAAAACTATGCTAAATTATGCACTTTCATAATATTATGCTTTAAATTACTGCCATTGTTCTAGGAATTCACTTAGTGCTGAACAACAGAGGGGGCTGGCTCAGGATTGCCCCACTGTAGTCTGCCTGGATTAAAAGGTCTGTTGTTTTCAACTCTCCTACTCTCTCAACAGCACTGATTTGTAAGTACTGAGTTGAAGCACTGAGTTGTAAACCCTGAATTTACAATGGCACCTTCCAAAGCATTCAGATTATAATTCTTGGAAGGATTTTTTTTTTAAAAATTACCCCTCCCCCAGTTTCCCTAAAAGTTATTATTTAATCTAGGAATATTTTTCCCCCCAAAGATCTGCTAGCTTTCATAAACCATTCATGTTGGAGAGATTGTAATTTTTTTATCTAAAAACTGAAATAAATAAGGAACAGAGAGTGGGGGAGGACATTTATGCCATTCATTTTCATTTCATGAACTAAGGGTCATGAAGGGGCTTTGAAATTCTGGACTTTTTTGTTCCTCACAAATAAGTGTTTAATCCTCACAGTCTGATGGTTAATTTTTAAGTTTTTTTCACTCAGGAAAGTGAGGAAAATTCTGCTGCAGATAAAAGCTAGAGTTTAAATGCAAGTATTGGCAGGTGAAAAGGTGTGGGCTTTTACTTTCCTGTTTGTTAGTCTTGACAAAGAAATGAAATTACTATCTGAGAAGGATCACCTTTCATAGTATTACACCTTTCATAGTTAGCAGAGCCATGAACATAGTAAGAGAAAAGAGTCACTTTTTTCTTCATAAAACATCTGACTTACTTTGACAAAGATCATGATAGATTAGTGGATGGAACGAGTCTTAAAAAGCAAACTGCTATAAATGGGATTTTTTTGTTTTGTTTTGTAACATTCAAATCTAAAGAATGCCTTCCTTTTGCTATATGCAGGTGACAAAGAGTTGCTCAGAGAGGCTTTTTTTGACTAAATACCTGAAATAAATAGTAAATAATGTCATACCATTATGCAAAGTCATGCAAGTCAAAAATATCATATTTTAAAAACCTTTTAGAGTTCACTTTCATCTATACTACATGAAAACAAAATCAATTCTGCTTAAAAATAAGTGATCTAGTAATTGAAGCAATCTTTTCAATACAACTTGTTCAGTGACAGGAGAAAATGCAAAATATTTTTTATTCTCTAGAAAATGGCTCAAAGGCAAAGTGAGCAGAGCCCTTTGAGACCTACAATAACCAACAATGAGGGCAATAGCCATCAAACAGAAAATATAACAGATGGCAGCATGGTTGCTTTACTCTCAGATACGGGTTACTGAACAGATGCCTTTAGGGCTTAATATTAGATATTTTTTCCCTTTCTTCTAGACCATGGCATAGCTTTGTGCACATGCCATTTAGAAAACAAACGCAAAACACCATAGGGAAATGAATAAAATTTCAAATGGTAAAATGTCAACCGAAATACAAATTTACAGAGGATAACGCGATTATCAATGTTGCTGGTATACACTGAAACATAACCTTACCCTTTACAGTACACTGTATCTATCACACATCATTTTGGGCTATATTACACAGTTCAAAAGTATACATATCTGTTATAAACTCTCTATTTCTTTACCAGAAAGGTCAACCACCCAGTAGCCTAAAAGTCACCTCTCTTGCCTACCAGCTTTAAACACTCAAAAGCAACAAGACTAGAATAGAGAAAAAAATTGTCATAAACGAGCAGGGGAATTTCTACAAATATCTGAAAAGATAAAGCATACAGAGATATAGATCACACATTGATAAAACTGATAACAGCAGGAAAGATTATTTCTAACTCCTCAGGCACTACAGAATTCACAACTTGACCAAGTCAAAAATATATATCTTCAAAATATGATACTGTGCTTATGCAGATCAACTTCCTAACACGGACTCAGTCGTGATAAATTGCTGTGATACATTACAATACCCCTAAGGACATACCAGGTATTTAAGGTCCTGAGTCTTTTCTCTAGGTAACAAGACAAAACACTTTTTGTCTTTAATAAGACCAGAATTTCATCTTACAAATGCACACAAAAACACACTCAAGTGCAGACACATGTTTTGGGTTGTGGGTCTGTTGCGTTTTTTTTTGGTTTGGTTTGGTGTTGGTGTTTTTATTTATTTATTTTTTATAAAATTAGTTTGGGACAAATTACAACTGTGCCAAGAAAATAAAAGAATCATTTAGAGGTTAGGCCAGTCTCTCTTTCACAATGGGATATTTCAAAAATAACAATGGTGAATTCTTCAGAGCTTTTTAGTAAATGTTTCCTAGTTAGAATGGTATTTGTTGTACTTAGACTGCATTCCTTAACCAAGGAAGAACAATATTTAACAAATAAACTGGTCTTTCTTGTTTAAAAAAAAGGCACGCTATTTGCAGTAAAGAAACTTTCGGATGGAAAGTAAAGTGACAAGTGGGCATCACTGTCACATCCACCATTTTAGGGAAGTAAAGAAAAGGAAACTTTTAATGGTCTGGAGAAATGTTGGAGGAAAGACACAGAGATAATGAAATATGTGAAAACAGATATGGTCTGTCAGTGTACTTTCTGTAGTTTATACTGCCTTGCCAGAAACGTGGTGTCAGAAACACCACAAGGAACCTTTCCCAAGTTTCACACACATTTTGACGTGATATATTTTCCTAGGCAAAGTAGGATAACCTTTAGCTGAAGATGAAGAGAGATGATTTGCTTTCATTTTATTATGAACTTGTTATGAGCTTATGTATCCTCTTTTCTCTGCCTCAATTCTCCTTCAGCATTGAGACTACTTTCTAACATTGTATAAAATGGTTGGACACCATGGCATTAAAGGTCGATGGAAATCCAAAAGAAAGGCAAATTTCAAAGGCTATCTGAAAAAAACTTTAAGTGCTCCCAAGGAAATAAAGCAATCTAGGATTAGGGAAATTCTATAACCCCTTAGTCAGTTTTTCATCATGCTTGAGTCACCAATATATCAGCTACTAATCGGAAAACAATTTATTTCCCTGGATGCCAGTTATGGACACATCACCATCCTTGCCATTTTATCTGACTTCTTAAAACAAAATATTATGAAAATGAACTGTAAAAGAAAACCCATCCAACCCACCCTACAGAATGTAGCTACAGAGTATGTTTTCTTCTTCCTTTTCACTTTCATCATCTTGAAATACTCCCTTTCTGTAGTAAACACACTGACATTAGCAGACTGACATGGTAATAACAGGATTTCACCTAAAGTCTTTTACCTGATAGATTCACACACAGAACAACTTATTTCATGATAGAGACATAGATACTAAATGCAAAGGTTGAAAAATAACTGATAGGTGTTTTAATTTTAGTCTGAAGATGCAAAAGTCCCACTCACATTAGCCAAAAGAAATAAGGGTGCCTCAGCTTTAAGAGTAGCAAGAACACTGCTTCATTTCCAGGTATGTAAATAAAGACAAATACTGAATAAGTGGAAGAGAATTGTGACATACATGACCATTAAGTAAGGGTGAGAAGGACAAAAATGGAAAGAAACTGGCACCCAGGTTACCAAGTTTGTACTTGGCAATACTCTCACGGGTATATAATAGGATACTGTAAATATTTGAAAAGTATAAATCCCAAGGGCTTGCAGCAGACAAAGTGGAATGAACAAACCCCTATAAAAGGAGTTGAATCTATCATACAGCTGGATTTACTTTGAATGAACAAATCTTTAACCAGTTTGTTCATATTTCAGACACTGAAAGCACAGATTTTCTTGCCTCCTTTTCAGTACTAAATATTCTAAGAGATGTGAACCCTTCTGAGTCCCCTTTAGTTTTACACCTACATACAAAAGGTTAAAAATGTGAAACTAACATAGGAAACTCCTAGATCTGATATTCAGACACTGTCCTGCCTTGAGCCAGCAATATAAATAACATTCAGAATCTATTCTCAAACAAGAATTTCCATGGCTGGTGATATAACCCATTACCAATTACATGCCTCATATAGTTGAAGAAAGGTAGGCTGACTTTTCTAGAGAAGACCAGCGCCTGACTCTAGCCTGCAGGTGTGGCGGCGTATGTGGCAAAAGCCACAGCCCCACAGGCTCAAGACTGGTGGGCACAGTCTGAGGTTGCCACAGTCTGAGGCATTCCCCCTGCTCAGGGAGAGTTTTTGGTTCATCCCCAGCGTCCCTTGTACCTTAGTTTACATATTTCGGTTGGTTACTACATTACCGAATGTTCTGTATAAGGTTATGTTCGGGAAATTTCATTACAGTTCGGTTCTCTATTGGTTATATGTTAAGTCTTGTACCCCCATTGGTTCCTTTCCCCTGCTTGTATCCCCATAAATCCCCCGCTGTCCCTAAAACCTCGCCTTTGGTAGCTGAACCTTCAGCTCTCCCAGACCCCTGCGCCACCTCTCCCGGACCCCGGACCCTCTCCTACCTTCCCTGCTGCTTCTCTCGGGAAATAAAGAGCTGGAAATCACTCCAAGGCCCTTCCCTCGGGTCTTTGTTCCTGCCTGCGCCTGCACCATCAGCCCGGGGCTCTCTCTATCACAGAGGAGCCAGCACTAACGAGCTGCTGGACAATGCCCTGTGTTTGGGGAAACTGCAAGCTGCAGCCCCGGGGAAACCAGGATCACTCCCAGATTAACGCTGAGTGGCCTTGAGAAGGCCCCCGGAGCCAGCGTTGTGCAGGAACCATTGTTTCTATATGTAAAATATGACAGTAGGCATACCCAATTTTAAGAGTTTACAAATTATTATTTTCCTTCTCTTCCCATAATTTCTTACTCAAATAATGTACTACATTGCAGATTGGAAATAATTTTAGGGGGGATGGATGGGTAGTAGGAAACTGGTAAAATGATTGCCCTTTTTCTGTTTATGTTTAGATTCACTCACTTATGTGTTACCAGACTCTTTCAGTGCTCTGCTTCTAAGGAAAATAGTCTAGTTGTCTTCTGAATCCAGTTCAGCTTTCCAGAGCTAATTGCCTTTCACCCATATGTTCATTATTCTGTGCTCTGCAGGTTTTAGTTTACTTCATTTCTCTGGGTTTATGTTGTGTTGACTTAGTTTCTTCACTCATATTAGCACAGAGAAGGTAACGTTGTTAGTAGTCAGCCTTTCCATAACCAATGTATTTGGTATATTATTTTGAAAGCCATAAGGTGAATAATAAATATTTTAGAAAAGCCACATATTGGACAGATCTTTTAAGAAGAGTAATAAAGCAAGATACTAAGCACACAAATTATATTTTCCTGTGTTCTTTCTTGTCTCCCCTCTTTTGTATGAATGCTTTTGTACCTAGCAACAGGCAAGCAAATACACCTCATTTTTTTCTGTACCAACCCTGCCTTCTACTATTCAGATGCAGTAAAAAATGCCTACTGATAAAAAACAATAATCCATACAATCAGAGCATAAACTAGATTAATTTAAAGCACCCAAAATTCAACACTACCTTTCTTTAATAAATCAAATAGCAAGAGAGAAAATGTTCCCTATTGAATTGGGTTAAGTAGAAGTAACAATACAATCTCCATGAAAGCATAGGGATGATTTCTACCCAAAAAGGCACAATCTAATCATAGCTGCTCAGAGGTGTCAGGACAGAGCACCCGAACATCTCTAAGGTAGACACAAATGTGTCTGACAGTTTCTGTGATACCTGTTGTTCCCTGTATGTGATGCTGTGATGAACACTGAGCACAGGTCTTAGCACTGTGCTTATGGTGTAATACAGGGTATTGTTTGGGGGCTTCTTCTCCTTCCTTTTTGTACTTCTCTTCAATTTTAATTAGGAACAACAACATTCTCCAAGAAAGCTGACCCAATAACTACCTGTCAATCTGTAACTTCAAAGGCAGCAATCCTGGGATTTGTGGCTTATATTTTGTAGGAAAAATATGAAATATTATAATAGATGCATGTTCACGTTTCCCAATTTTCCCAGATTATTATTATCGTTGTTGCTATTAATACTATTATTAATATATTATAATCATTATCTAAATCCACTGTTCCATTTTTTTGTTGTTTGTTTGCTTTATGTTTCCAAAGAGAAGACAACTGTTATATTATAAAACACACACACACAAAAAACCCACTAAACCAAAATGAACAAACAAACAAAAAAAACCCAACAAAAAACAAAACAAAACAAAACAAAACAACAACAACAACAACAAAAAAAAAACAGAGCAGAACTCAGGTTAATAGATTTTTGAGTTCCAAAGGATCTGTATAAACCTGCACTATGACCTGAATAAAACAGAAGTTGAAGCTTCCTTGGATTTCTGCCTTGAGTCTGAATCTACACAAATCTGGCCTTCCTCGACTGCACCAGCGGTGTGGAGGACCCAGTAGCCCATGGTATTCGGGAGATAACTCTTCTTACTGTCAACATTAAGCAAGACAGAGTTTGCGTTGCTTGAGCTTGGGGCCATCAGTCCATAGAGTTTTAAGCAATTATTTACTGAACTTAACATTGGAGCTCCCCAGGGGCAAGCTCATGAAACTTGTGGTCTTTCTCAAACTTTGAGTCTCTGCAAGTCTTAATGGCACATATTACGGGGGACTCAAGATTCATTCATTCTACAGATCACTGTATGCTTGTGCTGACAGTACAGTCAGGGCCCACAATGTCCTACAACTTTGCACAATCCTATTTATAATTATGTGGTGTTTGGCCAAAATGTCTGCAACCCTGATAAACTAATTATTCTTCACAAGCCCTTTTCAGAAGCACTTCTGCCTTAGATAGAAGAGCCCACAGTCTACATGACGACCTTCCTTATTTGTTCCCCAGATACACAGGTGAACCTTTCCTATATTAAATTTATTTTAGGAAATTTGAGTCTAACTAATCAGAAGATTGTGGCCTGTCTTCTTCACCATTTATGACTCTGCCAGTCTTTGTGTCATTTGCAGAATTTCAGTGCTCTTGGCAAAAAAACCAACAAATAAGAGGGGGAAAAAAAAACCCTCAAAACTTAAATAGTTGATATGGGTCCCCAGTAGCAAAGAATTAATGGAAGGTGAAATAATAGGTGCTAAGTAGTTTGAGTCACTACCAAATATACCTCAATAATCCCTACCAACTAATTTCTAATCTCATCAGAAATTATGAATGCTTTATTAAATGAGTAATACTATTATCAATCACATGATTCCTGACATTCCTGTCCACAAAAATCAATGTTTGACTGACCCACCTATAATCAGGTTACAACATCCTTATGGAAATGTTGGTTCAAAACTTCTTTTTTTTTTAGTAAAATGATATTAATTGTTTAAAGTTTACAAGTCTGTTTTCTTAAACTTCTGTGGACAATTTATTAATTAATACAGATATTGCTACAATTCCTTTTGAGCAGTGAATCTTTTTCAAATGTATACTTTGTCTCTCTGAGTTCAAGACAAAATATTTAGTATCTTTTATACCCACATCTTTCTCTGTGTCTTTTTTTCCATGTGAATTAGTTACTGTTTTGGACTTTTCTTATGCCTGCTACATTGTAAAAAAAAGGGTACCACGAGAAGGTGAGTTGTCTGAAGGTTAGTTCGAAAGTGTTACGGCAGCTTCAGCGAAAAAAACTATCTGCTGAATTTACACCCTGTATACCCTCATGGATCACCTTCACTGATTTTTCTAAAGATGCATCCATACTGCTGTGAGAAAAAACAAAACAAAACAAAAATCCCCAACAAAACAGTAATGCATTCTGTGGTTTTTCAAGTTCTGTCATTGAAACACGCTTCAGGGCAGCAGGTGTATTAACGTGACAGAGGACAGTTTTGCTCATTAACTTCAGTGGTTTAAGTCAGAATAAACTTTGACCCTAGAGCATTTTCTTCTAATCTTTAGATGAAAGCAGGAAAAGCTACTTATGATATACCAGGACACAGAAACAGATGTCAGCTGCTGACCACAAAACAAATGTTTGATATGCCAAAAAAAAGGAGTGCTTTCCAGAAATTCCTATTAAATCACTTTTGAGCACATCTCCAACTTTCAAAATGTCCACTTACTTACATGAGCCCAAATATATAATAAGTTTAACATTTTCTGGGTTAAATGTAAAGTTTAACCTGTTTCAATTCAGCTTGCACACAGATAAATCATTTTCTGCAGTGAAGGATTTTTCAAAATGGTCCTATTTAAGAAGTGTTATTGAATTTCAGAAGAAGAAGAATGTATCTTCAGCATCAATAACTTCAACAAACACCCTATTCTTCTGTCACTCCTGTCAGTTCTTCAGAACTTATGTGCTTGTGCTACCAAATACTAAAAAAAAAAATTAACCAGAGGAAAAGCATGCTCCTTGTTCAGACACTGTCAGGTACAAGCCCTTCTTTTGTGTTCTTCCTTCAGCTGAGATCTCATTTCAGGAAGATAGATGGGGAATTAATACCACAGTGCAGCTACTATTATAGGTATTTCACCTAGGTTTACAGAAAAAATAAAAACCTTCCCTGCACACAGACACTTCAGAAGCTTCTTGAAGGCACTCTCAGACAGTAGAATAATGTAAACAATAGATGAAGTGGATCCATGCTCAGGTCTGAAGCACTTTGTGAGGACATCCTGTTTGTCCTCAGTTACTGACCTGTGCCCAAAGGCAAGGACTGTCCTGAGGCACACAGGCAGAACTTGTTTTTTTTGTGAATGCATATAACAATATGTATTTTAATGTCAGGAAATGCCCAGCTGCCATAGCTACCAAATTCAGAGAAACAGTCATTCGGACCAGTATAGGTTTTATGTCTTGACTACACTCAAAACTAAACATGTGAAAAATCACTGATGCACTATATTCACTGGTCTCAAAAACAAACAAACAAACAAACACTAACAACAAAAACAAACAAACAAACAAAACCACAAAAAACCAAAAAGTGTATATACACATATAGACACATCTATAAATAAAGCTGTACCAGGGCTTCAATAAGAATTTGGAGGTAAGCCTTTACCGTATTAAAACCTCACCAAGCTAGAAGCGGCAGATGACAGTGTACAGGCTCAGCATAGGTAGGACTATTCTGACTCAGCAAAAGAGTGAGTGTCACTATTATCTGCTTTTGCCATAGTGTTGGAGAAGGAGCATGTTTGTCCTCATCCTTGATAGTATGGCATGTTTCCAAGGAGGCTCATCAAGACTGTTTAGCAAGAGCTTGTTGAGAAGAGCCCCTTGTAACTTAATCACCAGCCACAGATGGAGACACAGACCAGGCTTGCAGGGTTCATGCATCTTTTATGTTATGGTCATGTCTGTGTTTATTCTGCCTTCCTTGAATATGTCTAGATGAGGAAACAAATAGAAAAGTAATATAATAGTGACAAAACAGACAGACACTGTGTTAATGTTTTTCTGTACTTCTTAAGTCAATAAGCTGGTGAAAAATGTTTCTAACGGCTCTGTTTCCATCATTCACCCCTCAGCTGGCATCTATGACAGGTCACAATGTTAGTGTCAGCCTGGCAATTACTTTAGGGGTTCATTTCTCTACAGCATAGTTTTAAAGAATTTGTGTCAGCAATACAGTGACTTGTTATGGCAGAGACCACAAAACACTAGGGTTTAGTTTGACATACTTGTGTATTCTTCCAGTTTTCCTTTAGGCCTCCCAGGTACTACTCACATATGAACCAGGAAAAAGTGCAGTTTGAGGCCAGGCAAAGCCTGGAGGATCAGGACCATCAATAGTAAGTGATTCTTGTAAGTAACAAATCAATGAGTTAAAATATGAATTCAGGGGAAACAGCTTTCAAATACTAGGACAGAATTCGCTTCACAAAATTCATTTTTATCCCCATCAGCTCCATTCAGATAGATGCCATCTTTCCTGTTACTAAAGGGATCCATACATTCTTACGACCACTAGCTCTGGTAATTCTTCTGAGAACTATTTTTCCCAGTACACCATTGTAAGTTTGCCTCTAAAATGAGTTATAAGTATCTAAGCCTGAAATATGCTAGAATGGCAGTTAAGGAAGTTCAGAGGAAGAGGAAAAGGTGTTAAGCCTGTCAAGCTGAGACAGCGGAGTGTTATTAATGCAGCTACCTAGCAAATCTGCCACAGGAGAAAGTTAAGCAAAAAGCAGCACTTTTCTTGAATTCCACAGTAAATCTGAATGTGGAGTATTGACTTTCCACTAGGAAAAAAGTTTAGAAGCTTCTTATTGAGACTAATTGAGAAATTATTACATGGTAAGCCCAAAAATGTCAAGGTCAGGTAATTATTTTGAAAAGATTTCCAGTAAAATTGTCCCTGCACGTTTATAAAGTTGCCAAAATAGCACAAAATTTAAAGCTGCATAGTGACCCCACTTTGAAAATTACCTAAGAAGCCTGGGATAGAGGTTCATGCAGATATCCAGTAACAAAGTTTGAGCCGGAATAACTGAACAAGAATGCATAAAACATCCAGGACTTTTTTCTTCAGAGCATGTGTATCTGAATAAACAATCTCTTTCAGATTGTACATTATC
Organism: Climacteris rufus; assembly: GCA_013398175.1. NCBI lineage: Eukaryota > Metazoa > Chordata > Aves > Passeriformes > Climacteridae > Climacteris > Climacteris rufus. The sequence continues at coordinate 101,320 of VZRZ01007779.1, forward strand.
TCTGCTTAGAAACAGAGTAGGTCAGGGTAACTAATGATCATTTTTTATTGTGGCTTTACTACCTATTTGTCCTGGTTCCAGCCAAGGTTAATTTTATGCAGCAGATGGGAGGGGTCATGGTTAGGACACAGATACTACCTCATGTCAGGGAAATCAACTCTCTTCCAAGGATAAGGGGTTCTCTCTAGTCAAGAAAACGGGGTAGGAGAAGATGTCTGGTATTGTTCATTGTCACGGGCTCTGCAGCGAGCATTTTTACAAGTTAATCACTCTCTCTTTTGTATGCTTTTTTTGCTGTTACTCTTTGTTTTCTTATCTCATTGCTATTTCCAGTAAAATGTTCTTATCTCAACCTGTGATCTTTGCCTTTACATCCTCCAGTTGGGGCGGGGAGGGGGAGCAGACTTTTTTTTTCAGTGGGAGTACTAAATTGGAGAATACCATTCCTAAACCATGACACTGTTAAGTGTTTCATGTTAAATTAGTGTAAATAGATGATCACAGAAATCTCATTTCAACAAATCACTTTGCTGATGGCCTCAGTAAACCTTTCAAAATCCTCAAAACTATAGAGAATACAAATTTCTTTTCCCCAATAGTGTTTTTTCCAGATAAACACATTTGTACATGATATACATCTGGGGAAACAACCCTCAGACTATAGATTGAATCCCTTAGTCTCCCTGGGCTTCAGACTGCATTCACTACAGAACACTTGGAAGAAAAGCCAGTCAATATGCTAAGGGGAAATGTCCAGCTCCCCAGCAAGTGCATGACTGCTAGATGAGAAAGAAATATGCACATTTTGGAAAGAGAGTGGCTAAGAAGATTTTGCTTTTGTAATGGTTTTCATCTAGAGCTAGAAGTGCACAAGTACGAAAGTGTGTCTGGCTTATTACCATAACAGCAAGGTGCTGGCAGTTATTTGTGGTTAAGTTCATATTTCACACACCCAGACTGTAAAGTTCTATGGCAATACATTTCTCTCCCACCTTTATATGGAATTAAATGTGGCAAAATTGAGCATTAGACCCTTTCAAAATTTTCAAATCAAAGTTCTTTAAATGAGACATGAATTAGACCATCTGGCTTAGGGAATTTAATGACTTCCCACTCGCATTTAGTATTTAACTATAATTAGACCAATCTATCTGAAACCTTTCAGTAGACAAACAAAAATGTCATAACGACCTTGTCATGTATTTCTGTCCTTGCACATCACTGTGCAGTCCTCAAAGTACAGATCTGTTGCTCTCTTGTCATCCATTTTCACTAGCAGAAGTTGGAAGTCTGGAACAAAAAATGTTTTCTAAACATGCAATTGGCTCCAAAGAGGAGTAGGATCAAACTTCCCATTCAATGCAACTCCATCACCCTGCAGCAAAGCAGTGTGGTGGATAAAATTCCCACTGAACTCTGTAAGGTGTTGACAGCTGAGAATGACAGTAGTGCTGGTTAATAGCTGAAGGGACACATGCTGCCCATGGACTCCAGAAGTGACATGGAATAACAAATGTGGATCCCACATGTTAATGTCCATTTTTAATTTGATTTTATAGCAGAGCCGCTTTATCACAGCAAGAATGAATATAAATCCTCCTGTAATGGATATTCATTGCTTCTCTGTACATATATTCTAGACACTGCACAGAGTCATTTGCCAGTAACTCCTTTAGAGGGCATTTCCAAATTAACAGAGAAAGAGTGATTTTATTTTAAGCTCTTTTTAGGCCACTTAAACTTTTTCTTTTTCTTTTCTACAGCAATTCAGGTATAAAAATGCGAGAACTTGCTAATTATTATATGTTTTAGGGATTAGCTAGACTTCTTTTTCTTACATTTGACAGGCAAATCAGCTTTGCAAGGCTGTGAAGTCTCCAGTGATAAAATGTTTCTCTGCACGTTGTCTTTATTTTTTTTTTAAACTGTAAAGCAAATAGAAGATTCTTAGACCCATTAAGGGCTTTTTTATTTTTTTATGTTGGTAAAAGGATTTAGAAATTTGCTCTCCCACCAGTCCAGCGTTAACTCAGCAAGATAGCATGGGGGAGATTGAGGTTCAAGATTATGATTAAAAAAACTAAGGTGAAAGAACATGATCTTAGAGCAACCATGACATGCAGCATTTAGATTACAAGGAATTTATTCAATACGTCCTGCAATATTTAGACAATAAGGCAAGACTAACTTTTACTCAGGACATTTTTCTGCTCTTTCTCAGACAAAGATACTATTTACCAGATAATGAGGAATTATTCGAAAATTGTGTAAAGACTTCTGTTTTGCTTCTGAATCACAAAAAATTGTAGAGAATAGGCCAAAAAAAAAAAATCTGGCATTCCGTCAACCATTCTTTTCCATGGAAATAATACAAAAAAGAGTTTCTTTTATCCTTAAGCTGCCACATCACATTGTAACTACTCATTTAATCAGAGATCTCACAGCATGCTGCCAGTCCCAGTCCCTGCTGTCACTAGCAAACATGTCTTTTTCTGTCATAAGTGTGGAGTTACTCAAATCCTGATTCTCTTTATTGCTTAGCCACAATAACCTTTCTTTCCAGACAGCTAACATACAATAAATATTTAAGCTACCTAATAAAGACAGACAGCAGAAAAAAATAATTAAATTTTTTCTCTAGTGCTTTCATTTGTACTGTCTCAAAAACTGCTATTGAGAGTCCTGATGTCAGAGAAAAGGCGACAGGATTGTTCTCTCCTGTCACTGGGCTTCCTAGTAACATTTGCTTCAATATTTCTGAGTGAAATCCAAATTACTATTGCAAGTAGTTCAGTGAAACTATGGCTGTCTGTTCCTGAACGATGAAATTAAATGAAACTTTTAATTTAGTATTTATTTTAAGGTCAGAACAGTAATGAAATAAATCAAGTAGCAGGAGAAAGAAAGGGATTACTGAAGCCATTAGCAGACAGGATGCATAGATACCAAACATAATGATACAGAAAACTTTGCAGTAACTTTCACCAATATGGAAAGGGTTAAAAGGCACAACATTGTTTTTCTAAAAGAAGAAAAAGCTAGGTCAACAAAAAGTATCAATATAGTAAAAATCATGAATAAAAATGAAGTTTTGTTGGACAGTAGTGATCCATGGCCTGTAGTAATCCTTGACAAGTACAACAGTTCATTTTTATTCTTGAGTTAAAAATAATAAATGCCATGTGCTATATAGAACAGTTCTATTTGGGGGAGAGGGAAGGCTTGTGAGTTTATTCATACCAACTTCTGGCCTGTCAATTCTCTTAAACTTCTTTCTATAAATATCATCTTCCCCCTGTATTCTGTCTCCACCAAAACACACTGTCCTAGGTTGCAATGAGAAAATAGCCAAAGTATGTATTCTATCATCTCCATCACCTCTCGATGAATTGTTAATGGGTCGTTCACAACAGCTGGCCTCTGCACCCCCCCACCCTCCAGACTGCAACCTGGGCATTAGATAAGGAAGGAAGAGAGGCAACCCTGCAAAGGCAAGGTAATGCCTCTTTGTCTTCACATCAATGATTCAGCCCTGATAACATCCTCTGAGAAGCAACAGCTACTGTGGGGGGCCATCTCTGCTAATGGGCCATCAAAGCCACCTGGAATAACTTATAAATGAAAGGATCCCATTGTGATATGCCCCACCCTGAAGGGAAGAACTGAACATCCCTATCTGTATAAAAGAGGCCTGGAACACACCACAAGGCACCACTTCCACTGGATTCCCAGAGGAGAGGAGCTCCACAACCACCACTGAACCTCCAGAGATGGACCAGACCTTTCCTCAGGATCACCACTTCAACCAAGACCACATCCATCACTCCAACAGGACTACAACCACTATTTAACTGGACTGCTATCTCCACCCTGACCAACAGGATATCACGTTGTATTCTGACCTTGTCAGTTTAGGGTGGTGTTTCTGTATTACTGCCTTTATTTTAATTTATCCTATTAAATTGTAGTTCTGACTTGGAATCTCTCGCAATATATTTGTGTGGGGTTAATTCCTCCACTGGTTTGTTTTCAAACTAGTACACACTCGCCCTCAAAAAGAAACCAAACAGTTCTCTGGAATTCACAAAGGGCCGGCAGAAACTCTCATCAAACAGGAACATGTGCCTGGTTTACATATAAAACAGTTGGTTACTCTAATCTGTATCACAGCAACACATGGATAGCTCAGAAAGATCTTGGCTCCACTTCAGTAAGTGGTAGTTAAATAAGGAGGGCCCTAAATAATGCATGCTGTTTTCCAACACTCGCTAACAGGGACCAGATGAGGAAGAAGCATTGACATGTACTAAAAGCCACCTAAGATCAATGACAAGCAATGGATAGAAAATGTTTTTCTTATTTCAATTTCACAGAATCACAGAATAGCTGAGGTTGGAAGGGACCTCTGGACACCATCTTGTCCAAGCTTCTGTTCAAGCAGAATCACCTTGAACACATTGCCCAGGATCATGTCCAGCTGGCTTTTGAATGCCTCTAAGGATGGAGATTCTAACACTCCTCTATGTTAATTTCAGAAAAATTATGTTCACCAGAAAAATTCTAAGGTTGTCTTTAAAATAATGCAAAAAGGAAAATAAATTGTAGTTGGGTTTGTTCTTTTTTTCTTAAATTAATTTCTAATGAAGACTAAAGGTAAATTTTTTCCCAAATAATTTTGTTGTGATTTTGAAATTGTTTTTAGGGCATTTGCTGATGATCAAGATATTAACATGATTACTGGTCTATATGATCACGAGTAGAACTTAAATACAAATAGAACATTGATAGGTTTTTCCAAGTTATTGCATTTAATATTTGCTATATATACACTTATAAAGTATTTTGCACATTTTAAAAGAAAAATGGGAAAAGATGTAACTAAATTTTACTAAAATTTGGAACATATGCTATAAAATAAAAACTTTAATTACTGCAGTTATTGCTTTTTATTTAATTCTTTGCTTAGAAACAAGGCTGCCTTGTTGTGTATTGCAATGAAGGATTTATGATTGCTCTTTTCTAAAGAGAAGTTAAAATTTATCTTCTGTGTAACAAACACACGCATATAATATTCTGTTCTCTCATCTAGTGTTCATCCAAGAGTAGTCACTACCACAGCTTTTCTGGAATCAACTGTTCACAGAATGAACCCCATTCTGAAGCAGTAATCATAGAAATACCCTTCTCTACTGAAAATTTTCATTAAACGTGGCCTTCACAAATAGTTTTAATCATAACCTGGTCCTAACCTTGCGATATCAAATAAAATTAAAATCCTTTAATTACTTTGACAACTTTTAGACTTCACCCTCAAAAATGAAGATGATAAATTTTGGTGTCCCAGAGGTAGCGCAATCAAAATACATAAAACTGTAAAGTGCGGGAAGACACTTAATGCCAGTTTTGTGGAATGACACTATAAACAACTTCCTAAAAATGCATGTAAAAGAGCACATCTGAAGGCAGTACTGATCCTTTTTTCCTTCCATGAATTGACACTCACATTTGGTCTTATAAATAACTCCCCCAACGAAATAAGGACCCAGAAAAGGCTAAATAAAAACAATTAACTCAGAAACTTTAGGGAAAGATCTGTCTCCTTTCTCTACTATGTCCCTGTGGGGACATAAATGGGATTTGACCCTAGTTGAACTTGGCCTTGTCCCCATATACATGCTGTACACTCTGAGGAAATGCACTTAATCTGAAATGGGCAAATGAGAAAATTCTGAGGATTGACTCTGAGAAGTGAAGAATTTTGGCAGTTACTAAAAAAATTTAGGTCCAGAAAATGTAAGAGAAGGTTTCCAGGTGAGATTTGCAGTGTTTCCTAGTGTTAACAACATTAACAATAAATTCAAGTTAGTTAGAACATTGCCAGTACAGTCACTATGGCATTATACTACTTCCATTATGAGATTTGGCAGGTGCAGTATTAAATTAAAGCAAGTATGAGATACAGGCTTTGTATGTATATATTTTGTCCCCTAGGAAGACAAAAAAAAAAAAAAAAGGAAAAAAAAGAGTGAGAAAAAGATAAAAATATTTCTTAAAACTGTCTCAGTTAAAAAGGCATGAATTACTTTTTACTCAGTAACAGGAAAAAAAAGAAATAAAGGAGTTTCAAGTAATTTGGAATTAGCATTTAACCAGGATTGACATAACAATCCATGTTCTAATAGGAGTGCAGTATTAAATAACTCCTCATGAAAAAATAAAACTACATTTGAATTGTTATAAAGGTCTTTTTCTTCACAACCATATTAGAGTAAATTATCAGTGACTCCTTTATGCCAGTCAGATGCTGTTAATGTCAAAAACCTTGGTGAAAGAAAGCTTACTACTTTTACATCAATTTGTTAAAAATAATGCTGGATGAGATCCTTAAGTAGGATGAACCATGCAATAGGACAAGAGGCAATGGGTAGAAACTGACATGCTGAAAGTTCCACCTGAACATGAGGAAGAACTTCTTTACTGTGTGGGTGACCATGCACTGGAACAGGCTGCCCAGAGAGGATGTGGAGTCTCCCTCACTGGAGATATTCGAGAACCATCTGGACACAACCTGTGCCATGTGCTCTGGGATGACCCTGCTTGAGCAAGGAGGTGGGACCAGATGAGCACTCTGGCCTCTTCCAACCTGACCCGTTCTGTGATTCTGTGTGATCCTGTTACACAGAATACCAATTTCAACCAATAGGTCATGTAATACTTTTTTCCCCTGAGGATCAAGATGTGGCTTTCCCAGTCCTAATATCTGACAAGTAAAGGACAATAAGTGCCTCAGGAGCTCTTGCCCACCTCTAAGTTTTCCTTTGAAGACTTTACAATGAAAGTCAACAATGGCAAGACATCCGACCTGATTATTTGAACTTTCATAAAGAATTTGACAAATTTCTACTAGATAAGCCTTTTATCAAGGAACATGCCAAAGAAACAAGAGTGAGAGCAAAGAAAAGGCAGTGTAAGAGGAAAAATAATAGGGTGAACTTTTCTGAGTAAATTGCTAATTCCCAAGGAATATGAAGTCGGCCATCTGCTGCTGAAAGATATCTGTTGAGCATATGAGAGAGATACTGAGATCAAGAGCAACTTTGGAGCCTCCTGACCGCTGTAGTAATTCCTAGAAAAGTGAAATTATTTAGTGCCAAATAGATAAAATGAAGGTGTAGAATAGATCTAGATGCATAGAAAATGTATTTATACAGCTGATAGCTCTTAACTGTGATGATTTTCCATAGCTATCAGCCTGAAAGTGTAGAAGAACAATGATCAGGCTCTTCACAATGAAAAAGAAGTCTCAGCACTAAAATCACATTTAAAAACGGGAACAAGATATTACAGTTTAGTAAGTAAGATGATATTACACTTTAGTAAGTAAGATGATATACAATTGAATGTCATACCTGCTCTCTTTGCAGTCAAGGCCAAATCTTCAGAGCATATATTGAATACTTCATGAGCCTGCTAAGAAGATGCCACTTGAAGGCCAACTTGTAGGACAGGATGGATGTGTAAAAGAAGTCCCATTTTGGTTCTTTTCAACAACTTCAATAAGGAAAGTCAAGATCTACAGGATCTATATACTTTCATAGTTTGAAAAAGGATTAGAAGTCATTTTCTGGAACAATGAAGCAACAAACCTGAGCAATGCCTAGAAGCCTATCTATAGGAATTAATTTTTGGAAAAAAAGGGCAGTCTTGTAGATGTCATTAACGGCTGTTGGTATTTGTGTGTGTGTATGATGGTATCTTGTCTAAAAACAAAAATTGGTCTGGTAAGATTCAGAGGGAAGGGCTCATATTGCCACTACAACTACACCATACCCTGAAGAACATGTACTGGACAACGAGAAACAGTAATTATTATCATAACCACTAATCATATACATTTGTTTCCCTCTTCATTTTTTTGCCAGGTAGTGTCTGCTAGATAGCACTTTACTAAATCACAGCTGTGTTATGGTCTTCCATAGGGTAAAGGCAAAGCTCAGTGGACATCAGTTCCTTTGGTTCAGTGCATCGCATCTTAGATGTTTAGGTATTCTTATACTGAGTTAATGATTATCTTTTGTGGCATCTGAGATTGGTTCTACAGAACTCAAGGGAATGGAAGAAATTATATTGCAGCATATTAGCATACAAATTAAACACTTAAAAAAATAATTCATATGTTGAGAGTTATGCATTACAATCACTGTCTTAAGAGGGAGAGTAACAAGCTTCTTTCCATGAGAAAAATGTAGCTTTGGCAATTTACGGATGCTTGCTTCATGAGCAGGTGTAATCCCAGAAGTATGGGATTAAATGCTGTCTACAGACTGATGCATAAAAAGATCACAAAACTAACAGAGTCTTGAGTTAAAGGGGAGAAAGAGCAGTGTGAGGCTTTCTCATCCTCACTATATTACTCTTTTCCAGAATTCTACCTTGATAGTTTACTATTTTTTACACTTCTGCCTTGTTTTTTCTCCTGTTTACAATATACCTTTTTTTTAACAAGAGCTGGACCAATAACACTTTATAAAAATTAGAAATAAACCTCACAAGCACAATATTTATATCTTTTTGAGATAGATAAAATGGTACAGAAAAGCAGCTACCTACTCTGGGCTTATAGTCCAGGCAAGATAAATGGAAAGTTGGCACACCTGACAGAGCAAACATCTTTTATGAAAATGAAGTACAGAGACCAGAGATGCCCCTGTTGGGGGGTTATCCAGTCTGTACAACCTTACTATGCAAAAAGAGAAAAGTCTTTCTCTTTCTTCCACCACATTTGGTCAAGCATGAGCAACAGCCCTACCACAAAGCCCTCAGGCATATGCAATTTCCCTTCAGCAAACACTCAGTCTGTGGTACAGTGAACGTCTGCAGTCAGGTCTCAGCACAGCTGAGACATCAGCTGCACAGGAGCAGAAGGGACAGCACAGAGATGAGCTGTGCCAGTCAGCAGGTTTCCAAAACCCTGTCCTGCTCATGACAGTACCGTTCACTCTGTTGTGCCAAAGGACACGAGGGCTGCACAGTAAGGTTCCTATCTGCATATAGAAAGAAAAAGACCTATTCCTGTACAGCAGCAAATAATAGGAATTTTGTGCATTTTTATTCCTGCTGTTGAAGATTATTAGGCCCTTTTTTCCCCACTGTTATGCAACAGTATTCAAGAAGCAGTGGAGTGGGAGGCAATTTAAAACAAATTGACCTTTAATTAACAGTAAAAGACGTGTTACAAATTTGAAAGAGGAAAAAAGAGAGCTTCTTTCACTTGCTTTCTCATTATAATGGGAATCCAAATATGGTCAGACAACAACTAACCAGGCACCTACTGCTTATGGTGAAAGTCAGATCTGTGAATCACAGGAGTGAATTGTAAATTAGGGGATCTACTCATTACCTGTTTGGCCTTAAGACATGCCTTGTGTCACCACTGACAATTTTTATCCTTACAAAACTGATACAGGAAATTTACTTACATGGCAATACTTTTCCTGCCATTCTTGCTGATTCAAATGAAATTTACTATGAAGAGAGATAAAATAGCAATACCATTTCTATTACATAAAGATCAAGCTATCTTAATGGACAAGACATACAACTGTCAATGGCATTATTCCACCCTTATGTCAGAATCTAAATAAATTACCACATATAAACAAAAACTCTGGGCAATTCCTTGTACTGAGTCAAATAAGCTCTGGTAATGGATATACTAAAGTACATCTGGAGAAATACCTGCTGTAAAACTACTTCTGAGGAACAAGTTAATCTGTCAGTAACATTCTCAGCTTCTGGGCTGGTCAATGTGCAATTCCTACAGATGCCACTCTGGGAACTCAGAAGTCATCTCAGCAGTCACGTGTAAATTCTGATGTAAATGATAAGCTATAAGGCTTCAAAGTCTAATAAAAATGTGGGGAAATTATGACGGGAAAGAGCAACATGAGCAATGAACTTAGAATCCTCACACTTTTTTATTCAATGACAGCTGACTTTATATCTGAGTCAGCTACTCAGATATAAAGATGCTGCCCTAATGCCATCACATTCCAGTTTTTCTCCTGTCTTCCTTTCTTTTGAACTTGCCTTACTTTCAGCATTACTGTGTTGGGTTGTTTCCGTTTTTTTTGGTTTGTTTTTTTTTTTTTTTTTTTAACTAGGAATTGTCTTCCCATAAGCAAAGATTATATTCAGGTACATTTTCAAGGCATAAGTTAAAACTATGGGTGCGTTTTCCCTACAAAATTATTAGGAGTAATCAGTCTTATCTAAATCATGCATTTTAAGGCGCTGTACCTTCAAAAGTGCTTCCTTCCTATATTCTGGCAGGATTTCTAGGGACAGGTATCCTAGAGCTCTTACTGCTGAAGGTGCTGAAGTCCTGCTCAACATTTGATTTCTTTCTTTCATTGGAAACTAGTCTATGTTTCCAAGCATGTGGGGAAATTGAGGGAAGCAAGTTCACTTGCCCATGGTACCATCATCTTGTGCGGTTGCAGTGCCATTTCACATTGTGCATGCTCTAACCTATAAACTTGTGACAGCCATTTGGTCACAATTAATCACAATGATGACACAGACCAGTGACATTAGCTTTGCACAAACCTTCATCACAAAAAGCAAACATGAAAACTTCCCGACACAAAATAAATAGATAAACTTCCCTATAGATGCAACTGCATTGTTCAGGCAGCTGCTACAGATGTTACAGCAGTGAGAATTCTTAGACCAGTTTTAACCTTTCGAACTCAATACTAAAATGTATGCCTCCTATGAACCAAGCATGGTTTTCATAGTAACTTTTACTTTGGATGATTTGACTTGGATTTATAGTGGTGGCATCTGTAAAATCATCCCTAAATTTTGTTTTCTTCAATAATGAATGCTTACACTAGGAAACACATAAAAACTTCACCCAACAGATTTTGAATTAAAGCATGTTTCACTTGCTTAACACTAATGCAGCACAATGGAATTAATGTGCACTGATAGAATTTATTACAGAAGTGTAATAAACTGAACAAGCTCTGAGAAGGTTTTGCATAATGTTCTAAACCAATCAATTTTGAATTACAGTATACTTTCAAAGGACTGCATGATTCTTAAGAAATAAGGAAAGAGAATCATGGCATTATGGCTGCAAAATTGGACCCTTCCTATAGATTGCTATTGCTGGCTGCTTTTTGAAACAAGAAAAGCTCAGTAATCTTTGCTAGCTTTCAAACAAAATCAACAAAATATTTTAGTAACCACTACTCTCTTCTAACACCCCAGACCTGAGAAATCTTCTTGTGGCCCTACAGTTCCCCCAGGCACATGGAAATCAATTGGAAGCATCACATTTACAGTAGAAGACATCCAGTCTCCTCTTCTTCATAGACACCAAAGTCCAGCAGACAATTTAGTCTCATGGAAACCCATCAGTATGTAAATCTGTGAAGTAAATAAGCTATGAAAAGAGAGAGGAATTTGAGAATCTTCCCACAAATGTGCATCTGAAAGCAATAGCAAGACCTATCAAGCAGACCCTCAGTGCCTTGTGCTGGTACAGCCGGCTCTTTCAAAACTCCACTTACCTGATGAGCAGTATAATAACCCGAGTAGGAAGGATGTGTATTAATCTAATTTTTTTTTAATTCAGCAGACTGTAGAATGCTCCATGAGTTTACAAAACAGTGTGAATGCTATGGGCAGAGGGCGAAGAGGAGAGATCTCTGTCCCTCTTGATTTTAACTGATAAATTTCAACTCCCTTGGCAAAAATTGTTACAGGCATGAGCACGGGTTTTGTGCATAACCCGTAACCCTGCCTGAAGTTTTAATCAAATTTTTCTATGGAGCTGTGTGGAAAGCTGGTGAAAAGATGTAAAATGCCCTGTAGCATTACTAACACTATAGCATGGAGATTGGTTTTAAAAATAGGCACACACATTTCACTTGTAAAACTCACCTTCAAAAGGAAACATACCGTGCAGAAGTCTTTTTTTCAGGATTTGATTAATATTCTGAAACACAACAAAAAGTTCAAGTGGAGGTGGTGTCTTAGGGTAGGCAACTCTGTTTCCGTTGTTGCTCCTGTTCCTTAACTTCAGGTAATTTCTACTGCCATTTAACTGGCTGAATTAACAAATTAGCAAACTACACCCAGTAAAGCAAGCAAACTACACCAATCCTTTAAAGCAGGTACTGTGATACTGTGTTAGCAGAAATCTAGTTGTGACAAAAGGTTACTCTTTTAATTCAGCATGTCCAGCACTTTATTTACCTTCAGGAGGGGGCTGAGTTTCTTAACACTTGGTGTTTTAATTACTCACTCAGTGGTAACTGGTTAAGTTAGAGATTCCTCCAATCCGTAGTGCTCTTCTTCATGTTAATACCAATCTCTCTTCACACAAGAATTTGCTGACAAACTACTTTATTGTCCACTGCAATAGCTGAAATGAGATTGTGAATGATTTGCAACTAACATATTTAAATTAGTGGAAAAGCAGTAAAAAGGGTTACAGTATTTCAAATAAATTTGTGTGGTCACAGCTTTACTTAAATCCAATTTTCAAAAGCCTTAAGTAATTAGAAATATATATAGTGCTCTCATGAAAAATCTGTAAATACAGACTTTTTAATTTTCTATGAAGCATAAAATGAATTCACTTCCTGATAAACTTCTATTATTCTACCTGGGCACAGGAATTTTTAAATAATAATAAAGGAAATCCAGTTCTTGTTCATGTGCACCAAACAGGCAAAAGTTTTCCTACTATTACCATGGTCCATCTTCCTCAGTCTTGTATAATAACCCAATTTTTGTATAAGCAAACTGACACCAATTCATTTTCTTTTAAACTAAGCATATTTATGCCTTGAACCAAAATACTCCTTTTAAAGACTACATATTTTATTGCACTGAGCTTGGTATTCCTTACTTTTCAGTGAAACGGAGAATTATAATTCCACACCTTCTCAGAAGAGCACAAGGATTAATCACTGTGTCTGAAAAATATCCAAATGTATGTCATTATCCTTGTGCATCTATAAATACATGTTCAGAACTGTAAGATAAAAAAAAAACCAACAAATGCAAAAATAGTCAAGGGCTCCTAACTGCTTTCTGCATGACTGTAGTCACGAGGACAGACAGCTGTACATAATTTTGCATTTTAGGGAAAGAAGGAAAAAGCTTCTGGATGGCTTAGGTATTTAGTACATTTATATTATCAGTCTTTGCCTTTATTTATTGTACTTGCTCCTGACTTCCTGCATTTCTTTAATGCAGGAAAGAAGCACACAGTGAAGTAGTTTCCAGTTCATTTGTATCATGATAGACAAGCACACCGCAGTATTAATCCATAGAGAGGCACCTATTTTTTTTAAAAAATGAAAGGATGTTTTCAAAGGAAGACTTACACTATATCAACCTCTTCTCTGGCTTTTCCTCAGGAATAAGTAACAATTTAAGTGTTTGTTGTTCCTGTTTTAGTTTTGGACCACAGAAATTATCCAGAATTATACAAATTTTCCATTGTCACTGTTCTTCAGTAAACTTAACTATCTTAACTTACTCCTGAATTTATAATAGATAGCTTTAATACTCAGGGACTAAAATGCATACACACTCCCTCCTTGTTCAGTTCAGTAGGGAATTTTCAGGGAAGCAAGAACATAAACTTCTTTCACACTCTTCTGCATGACAGTTGTTTTCAGAAAGGTCTTCATACATAATCACTTTAGACAAAACACATCATGAATTCTCTTTAATTCTCTTAATATCACAAGTTTTAATGAAATGCATTTTCAGTTCGTCATCTAATGACCATTTGTTACATTAAAAAAAACCTCCCCACAACAGTATTTACTGTATCAGCCAATAATGACAACAATTTTTCTTCAGCTTCTTTATTTAAAATCAAATTATATATCAGTTAATTTCAGTCATAAGAAACTGTTCTCTGACAAAATCCCACTATCAGAATGGTAAACTCTTAACTATTTTTATTTAAGAAAATAACACAACTATGCGCCATAAATTATGACAGAGCTTGAAAAGAAGTATCTCTCATTCTTTACTATGTAATGAAGAAAATGTCATAAAAGTACGCAACAAAGCTATAGAAAAATCGGGAGAATTACAGAAAAAAAAAGCTCCCTATGGGTTTTTCTCTATTCAAACATTCTTTAATGGAAATAAAACATTAATGGCTTTATTCAAATAAATACATATTTAAATAGGTAAAATGTATCTGAAACATGAATTCTTCCTGATTCTAAATTTCAGACTATGCAAAAAGTCAAAATGATGGGCTATACTGGCCAAAGGTTGGTTACAAGAGTTTTTATTTTGCAAACTATACAGAAACAGTAAAAAAGAAAATGTATTATACTTTTCAATATTACATAGGATAAACATTAGATTTAGTATTTACTGCGTAAAAATGAATTCAAATAAGAAATTTATTTTTCTTTTAATTAATGATGGGAAACTGGTGATTCATTTTTGAAATTATACAACCTGTAGTAATACATTATACAGGTCATGTCCCTTTTATTGTGGGCAGAAAGAAACAGACAGGGTATGAATAAAGATGGTGGAGTCCCAAAGTGTCTACACAATTAATTAACATGCTAACATAAATACAGTGATTAAAGTAATTTTCTCTACAGTCAAATCTTAAGTGCTACTCTACACAATAAGTATAACCTAGTCCACATGGTAATTACATAATAATAGGAAAAAAATTAAAATAACCCATTTTCTTCATTCCAGCAGCAGTACCTATACTGGTATTAATTTGGTAATTGGGTGTGCTTAGCTATTGCCTAACATCCTATACTGGTATGCATGCTAAAACCTCTCTATTTCTATTTTGCAAGGCACCATTACAATATGTTCTCTAAGTTTCTGCACTAGTAACAGAAAACAACATGAATTAAGATAAAGAGCAAAACTATTTCCTGAAATAAGAAAAGAAAAAAGCATTTATTAAAAACTACCTTGGGGCAAGTGACAATAATCTGAAATACAGTCATGTGTAAAGGTAATATAATTTTAAGCAAATCTTTTCCCCCATGTAAATATTTTATGCTAGTCTGATTAGAGAGAAATACAGAGAAACAACAAAGGGTGAAGCAATGTTTAAGTAAATAATGATAAAGCTTATACCACCTTGACATGAAACCAAAACAAGAAAGGACAAGAAAATTCTAGAATTACAGAACTGTTGCTTGTCCATGCTACTACTTCTGAAAAATCCTTTCAGTAATCTGAAATCAGCCATTTCCTAATAAAAACATAACTACAAATGCAAACTCAAAGGAGGACTTTGCTTTAGTTTTGCCTCCTGATTTTTCTCCATACCTTTGCTTAATTAAAGGCTAGTTGAGATGCTACTTGTGCACCAATGTTTTTCTAATGCAATACATTTCTGATTCATAGATGGACAATTTGCAGGGTCTAAAACGCTGACGGAATTGACGTTAGGTTACAGTATGCATTCTGAAGAGGACATGCACAGTTCCAAGTAAGGGCAAATATCTTTTCACCAGAATTTTAAAGAGACTGGTTGACTTTATAGTGTGTTTTGCACATATATATATTTTCAGTAGCACATAACATTTTCTTCTTCAGGCTAGAATTCCAATATGTTTTCTTCAGCGCAACGGCATTTAAAAACTCAAAAGCACATGATATAATTATTCTTATTTAAACAAAAAAAGTCTATGACTCCAGCTGCAATGTTTGAAATAATTATACAAAATATACATATTTGTTAGAACCCTTTTCATCTTGGAGAGCAAAGGGATTTTATGAAATATCATCTTGCAAAATTTAGAAAGGTACGATACACGGACCTCCTAATATCATCAAATATATCCATCATGATCATCATCATCATCAACATCATCATCTCCTTCATCTTCATCATCATCTTCAATTTCATCTTCATCATTCATTAGATCATCTTCATCATCTTCATCATCTGTCCATTCATGGAAATCACCAGAGGCAAAATCACCTGAAGTCTCTAAATCGATAGCTAAAAAGGTATGATAGTTATAGAAGAGACTCACAAGATACACTACATATTTATAATATATTTCACATAATCATAACAAAGGCACACCAGAATATTTCCTTTCAGGACAACTACAGAGTGTGATATAAAAATAAAATCTAAATAATATGAAGATTCTTTTATCATAAAAGAAATCCACTTCAATATTGAATTAATTTTTCAGTGTTAACAAAAGGAGACAAATTTTATGGATTTGTAGAACTATGATGAGTGCTAGGAACAACTGAAAAAAATTTAAGTTCAACTTACAGATGACAGTAAGGACTACTGATAATATACACTGACTATTGTTCACTTCTTACATATTATCTTGCACTGTATTGAACTGTCCATTTATCTAGAAAGGATCCTGAATCAGATGGACAATAGGCCTGAGCTTGTACCTCAAATACTGTGTTCAATTTACTCTCTGCTTCAGGCTATGTTCTTTTGTTGGAGAAGAAGTGAAAAGGAGTCATAAATGACTTTTTTTTAAAAAAAGAGGAAAAATACTTTTTTTCATCTTTTATATCTGGGCCATCAAATAAAGGTGACATGGGAATTCTTGGAAGAAGCTGCACAGTGCTGTAGGGAATGGAAAAATAAGGGAAGATTTAGTGTGCTAAAATCTTCTGGCAATTGCCTCAAACATAAACTGAAAAAAATGTCAAATCGAATTCACTAGCATGCTGATTACCCAAAGGAATTTCATGAAACATTCTGGGACTTATCTAAATGCTGCTCTAGAAAATTAATTCTTCTTGGGTTTATATACACTATGCCAAGTACGTATAAGGAGTCTATTAATAGCTGACGTAGTGACAGAAGTTCCAAAAAATAATGAAGCAATAACAATAACAAATTATAATTTTTTTTTTGTATAAAATCCATGTAGTTGGGTCCCACATCTCTTACTGAAGAAATTTAACCTGGTTGGCAATCCAAGGGAGTAACACCTCTAAACCAAATACCACAAAAGTTTCTTAACTCACCACATTCTGCTGCACCGTTTGTTCTGGATCCTGATACCTCATTACCATATCTGTCAACACACCAGCACTGCCCTATGCTTCCATGGCACTGACTTGCCTTGTAATAGCCATCCTCATCACAGAAGGGGATGTACTGCCCTGAAATATACATGTATGTATGCTGATAAGTATATTAAAATACACATCTTGGCCAAAGTAACAATTATAGCAGAAAGCAACCACTTTTTGCTGTTTCACCATTCCAGACTCTACACTGACTGGTTTATCAGTACTGAATTCAGTTGACAGAACATGACTGAATATATCAAATGTGGGTGGGAAAATAACACACATCAGTCAAGAAATAAAGTGAGCAATCTTCCTCTACATTTTTTGTTGATCCTGTGATACATATTCCTTACTCCCTGAATATTTCAGGCAAGACTTTCACTGTATTCTGGTGAAAAGGTTCAAACATGACACACCTACTCCTGGATGAGAAGTTCTATCATCTGTGGAGTACAAACAAGTCTGAATAGCAAGGGCCAGACTTCCTGACTAACAAACTATCTGCTACAAGGAGTTATTTATATTTAATATGCATTTTACAACACACTTATTTACATACTAATATTTAATTATTCCACTGCAGAAGACAAATGCAGCACAACACACCATGAAAAACTGTAACAAATTAATATTAAATTTGCATTTATGTGTACAAGAGTGGCTTATTTTGTGAGGCAGTGACTTACCTACAGCTGAATAATCCACTTTTATCACTTGGACCAAATGGAAACCACAAAGAACAAAACATTCATATGAAAGCATTTGAAGTGTATAGCTCTTGTTAGAAAGCAACCTTAGCAGAAATACAGTTTTGATTGCTTTGGACCAAGACTTTTCTTGCAGTTTTTACACAGTGGCTAGTGGTAAAATGAAGACTTTACACTTCAGTAATATTGAACCAGTATAAACTGATTCACAACAAAGATTTCAATTACTTAAAGAATATTACAGTTTAAGGATCAGCAGAGATACTACTTTAGGAGTACCATACACTGTCCCTTCTGTAACTCTAAAAATGCACCTTCTATCAGGGTAATAAAGCAGATCTTTTCCTACGTAAGGTAATAAAACTAAGTTAACAGCTTTCAAAAATTTCATAAATTTTGTTGCTGAAATTTACTGTGGTCTATCTTTGTTGGATTAATATTGATTTTGTGTTGCTGTTTAACTAGGGTTATTTATGTTAGTAATAAAACCTTCAAAAGAATGATCTATGGCTCACCTAGGGGCTTCTTTCCTCCTTGCTGCTTCTGAATGTTGTTGAGTTCTGTCTGGCAAGGTGGGTCTAAAATGACATAAAAAATGTTAAACAGATTACACAGTATCTAGAACAGAAAGCACATGACTACATTTTCACAGTTTGTTATGATGTAAGGTCATAACTCCTGATCTTATGAAATACACGTATCTCAAATAAAAGCATTACCACACCTTGCTACAGCTTCAGAATTATGAATCTGTGCAGCACCATGGATTTGTGCAGAAGGCCACTCCCAGTTAACTCATCTCAGAGTGAGCATCTAGTCACTAGTCTGGAGGATCAAGGAATGCTAGACCACAGTAGTAACTCTATCACACTCTATTTTATTGGTCTATAAAAATCAGAGTGCAACTGTGAAGCTTGTCTCATGGTTAGAAACAGGATGTCTCTTTTAATTTCCTCTCTATTGTTGTTGTTGTAAGTCATGTTCAAATTCTGTATTTCACATACTACACTAAGAAAATAAGATTTTTTTTCTTCACTGAAGTTTACAAGACTGTGATTCTCTGTCAACAATTTAAGAGTGAAGCCCAAGGGTTCATAGGCCCATGTTCAGCAAACTTAAAAATGAAGGCCAAACATTAGATGGCTCCAAGAAGCAGAATATGTATTAAAATTCAGTTTTCCATTCTTCAGTTATAGCTTATTCCAGTTCTGAATAATTTAATTTTCTCCTGTTGGTAAAAGAAAGTCACAGTATGCCCCCTGAATGGGAAGAAAATAAGATGTGGATGTGTTTACATCACTGTGGAATAAGTGAAAGAATCAAAGACAGCAAAGCACTAATTAATCTCTGAACACTCACACTGTATACCACATTAGACCACTAGCACAAGGGCATTTCTTATTCTGAATCAGCAACAGCATTACTGAGTTTTCTCACAGGTGTCTTTAGCTTGCACCATTCCCAGACAAAATCTTACATTCCATGGATATTAAAGGCATTTACCATTTTAGCAGACTCTGGTAATTTATAATATATCTTTGCCATCTAATTAACTTTTTCTCCATGCAAAAAGAAAAAGGTGTTCTGAGCTGGTTCAAAGATGAGTAAGACTGGCAGAGCTTACTGATGAAGAACACACACAAGACCAGAACTCAGTCACTGTGGTGACACCCCGGCACCCTGGTGACAAATGCCTAGATGAACTGGGGATCAGAAATATGCTTCTGGTGAACACAAAACCTCTTGGCTGGCACAGCCTAGCTATACCAATAGGCCTTTGGTATTATTCATAAGTTCTTATCTAAGAGAGTAAATAAAAACTAGTAGACAATGGTGACCCCTTACTGACAGCAGGCTGTTAATTTCTCTTGGCTTTACATTTTAAATGACATTTGCATATCCAATACACCTAAAGAAGCTTATAAATGTTTCCAGTAGCCTCAATTATGGTGGGCCAGGCTTTTCACACTAAAACTATAATGATTCTTTTAAGAGTGAAGGCCTTAAGAGTAGGCTCCACTTTCAAAATACTGTTTACAGGAGTCCTGGTGCCAGAAGAAATTTTCAGAAGTTGTCTTTCCAGACAACCAATCAATTTTCTGTGTGTGCTCTTCAAAAATCACTGAGATTTGACATCATTGGATGGGTATTGGGTTTTAAGAATTTAGTCTTTCAGTAGTTGCTGAGGCTACAGAAAGTTTTTTACTGTTGTAAGAGGTACTTTGATGATGATCATGCTCACTATTTGCAGAGATGTTCATTACCGTTCAAAACTAAGGTTTCTGTCTTTCCCAATATTTAAATTCTTAATGCTACAACATTCTGAGGATCGATTATTTCTTAAATGAAAGGCATTTTCTACTAACCATTAATCCAATAAATGACCGTCATTTATCACAAAAATATCACAGGCTATAACGATCTAGGATTGGGGTGGAATTGGCAGGATGAGGTTAATGGTTGGATTATGTTACAGAACCTTTCCCACCTATCCTAGCCTAGCCTCTCTTCCAAAAGAGACAGGAATTATGCCGATGGAGAAGAACTAGTCAAACAGGAAAAACACATGTATTGTTTTCTTTGGAAAATAATCCTAAATTAGAAACAGATCTGCACGCATGAGCACTAACATGCGGAAACATAAAAATTATGGACGATGTCTAAAGAAAAAAAAATCTTTTTTTATGGCTGTAAATCTTTGGTGGTGTAATTACTTCAAGGAACACCACTAACCAACAGGTAACAAGGCAATATGAGAAAGTTACTTACCTGAAACACTTCTTCTCAGAAGTTATGTCTTCAAGATTCACACTTAAGCTTTGCTTCTCAGGATAAAAGCAGCAAAAACTCTTAACAATACTAAATCACTCTGGTGCTTAAAACTGTCAAAAAGAATGGCAGGCTAGAAGTTCAACCAACTCCTTTTGGTTCCCAGCATATCCTTTGTCCTCTCTCCCCAAATCATAATGCCTCCCTCTTTATTTTCCAATTAGTTCTTAAGCTTGAAAAGCTTTTTTCTTGGATTTCCAAAATTATTTCAATAAAAAAGCAGAGTCACTGGACAACTTGTGGCAGTCTTGAGCCAAGGAAAAAAAATCCCTTTACAAAAATCAGTGGTAGCTTCTTTTGAATGGTAGCTTCTGACATCAATCTTTCTGAAAACCTGAATACAAATAAGATATCTAATCATCTTCATCCTACTTTCAAAGATGTGGCATGAATTGTCCTTCTGATAATATCAGTGCATTTCTACGAGTGATTAATGAACCACGCAACACCAGCCATGCACAGTTTGTCAGTGCTGGAAGTACTGGTGCACACCGGAGTATCCCATGTTATTAACGCTGGCCCTTGAGACATCAATATCTGGTCATGTCAAGATGTGCTTCAAGGCAAGCACAGTTAAACTTTGAGCAACCAAAATGGCACATTAGCACATCAGCTGGAGTAAAACTGGTAGGTTTGACAAAGAATATCTATGATTTTTAAGAGATAGGTCTCAAGGTGCTGTTACCTGCACAGTGAGCCTCCAAATTCCAGAGATTCTCCTTCTTACTCAAATACAAAACAGTGATTTTCCACCTATCAAGTAGGTATTTGGCAGATCCCCTAGATTCTGGAATATGGTCCACTGCAGATTAGGCTGCCTGGTTGCATCTTGCCTGTGCTTGGGGTTAATTGTTGGACATCCAAGGCTTGTAACTTCAGGGATCTGAAACATCAATACTACACTTCAAGAAGTCTTCCAGATCTCATTTATGATCATCATTTATCTTGATAAAGGCATGTTACACCTTCCTTTATAATCATCTATAAATATATTTGAAGTCTTTGCAATCTGAGGACTGACAAATACAAATCATGGTAATCATCATAAGATGTACTGTTTTTAAAATCATGAAGATTTCTTCTAGGCATGACAGACAGAAGAGCCTGTAAGAAAATGCATCTAGAGAAGTGCTGGGCTAATAGATCCATGCAGACGCCCGCAGTAAAGAAATACTTTGGTGCTAGGCATTAATATTCTCAGCAAAACTGGCTACTCTCCTACTCTGAATCAGTGATGCAACAAACAAGGCTGCAATAACGAATTACTGGCAGAAAAAAATTCAACCTTTAAAAAGACCGACACTGCAAAGGTCTCAGCATTTAGGTAAGCACTGAAGTGTCATGTTAGCATTGAACAACTAAGAAAATAAGTTCTGAAGATGGGTGCTGAAAGACTTGCATGACTTGTTTAAACTAGAGGGCCACCAAAGTGCACAGAAGGACTTGAAAAGAGGACTGGCAAAGTGCAGATTTCGAAGCATTGCAGAAATGCATTATAGTGCCTTGGATATATCTCAGAAATATTAAGCTACATTTAAAGCAAAATAAGGCCAAGAAAAAATGCAATAAGCATCACTGGACTGTACTTAACTGTCTAAGCATTAGTCAAGGTGGGACAGCTACTACAGAAAGATCATCTTCTTCACAAGAAAGAGCTGACTTCAGTATTTGTAAGTTGCTTATATTGACTAGAAGTTCGGAGCAATGTGCAGTAATAGGTCCAGTGCAGTGTAATGTGTCATGACAGATCTCAAGCAGAAAGAAAGAATGAAGAAGTTTCAAGTACTTGTCTGATCCTGACAGTCTTGCACTGTGAAGCTAAGATCAAAGACCATGAGGGCTTCTCTGATAATGACTCAAGCAAATACTATGTACTTTCAAAAAGCACAATGAAATTGCTATCCTAGTATGATTCATATGTTTGACTAAATTTTGTATTAATTTTTGAACATTGTTAATCAACAATAGCAATATTAAAACTATTGATTTGCTCAGAAAGCAGTTACTAAGCTCAGTGAATACAGAGACCTGCTCTACATGGCTTGAAGCATTCTGTTAATAAAAATTTATTTTAATAAATATCAGAAAGAAGATGCTGAATTTCTCTACTTTTCCATCTCTTTGCTCTTAATAGCAAAGGCTTAATTAAAGGCCTTATTTAGATCATTCAATCAAGTAAACATAACCAAACATGAACATATTCCAAGGTTCAGCATAACAATGCAAATTACAAACAGATAATTCAGTGGGTCACTAAAACACTAGGGAGTTAGGGCTCAGATAGTTGTGCAAGAGCTAATGGCAAGACATGACAAAAGAAGACTATAAGCTCTTTTCTCTCCTTACAACAAAAAAAAGAGAATATAGATTTTTATAACAATGAATTTGGAAGGATGCAGTACATGTTTAATGTGCAAGGGTTGCCAAAACTGAGATTTCACTTCATATACAATGTTGAGGACACATCTTTTCTACTATATGCTGAAACACATTGTATATCAAAGAGTATCTAATCTGTTGGCGATTAACACCTTATCTCAACAGCAGTATCAAGACAGTGAGGAAAGTGGTAAAAAAGGGAACAAAAGCTTGATAACATTGGATTCTGCAATGTGGAGAATCAGTGTCACTGAAAGCCAGATCAGTCGGAAAACCATTAATAAATTTCTGTAGTGTTTAGATCAGTCTTTACAATACCATCGTCATGTTCTAGCAGTACACTGAGCAAATATTGTACACAAAATGTGTTTAAAGGCAAGAGAATGCAAAACTACTCAAAACCGATCTGTGGAAGTGTTTTCTTAATGCCCTGGTTATGTGATACATGCATTATGGTAGAAAATTCATGGACCATAGTAGGCCACATGTTAAGGGTTGTACTTCCTCTGCCAACTGAAAAGAATTTTAATGCCCTCCAAAGAGTAAGGGTTTTATCTATTACGCTGATTTGATTGTGGTGTTGTTTTTTTTATTTTAAAGACAAATGAATGAAACAATGTATGTTCTTTAAGAGCTACATTACTTTGGGGATGGGTTATTTTTAATTTGCTAGTTTTGTTAGCAGTACATACATGCTTATAAAAGCCAAAATGATTGTTCTACTATAAAACAAACAAGGTATTTTTAAAGTTTAAAGGCTAATTTTTTAACAAGAAAGTTACCAAAGAAAAGAAATCAGGTATTTAGTATTTATCTACAGAAGTACAGGTTTATTATTATTTAGATTTACAACTGGCAGATGTGGCATGATAAAAACCTTTATTTCCATAGAAATCAGAATCAAACCATAAATGTTGAATGTTAATTGGAATTTATCATGAGAGTTTTAAGGGTAGAAATGAGATTTAAAAACTGATACTAAAATTTCCAAGAAGACTTTGCAAACTTTCCACCAAACCAGTTTTATCTCCTCTACTGGCAGTAGTAATTTGATTCCCAGTTGCTATTTATCCTTTAGAAAAACTCCCACATGGTAGTAAGAAAAATGCAGGGGTAATTTTGACTAATTCAGACAATATTTAATGAGTAAATCCCCTGATACTTTACAACTAGCTTGGTCATATAATTTGCATAATGTCTCACCTATGTCTAAAATTGTTGTATATTCCTCAGGAAAATAATGCTTATAGATGGTGTTTCTTTGTCTAACCAAAATCTCATGAGAACATTAACAAGAGATTTAACTAGGCAATAAAAATCAGCTAGGTTTAGATCCAAATGACTGGAAATAACTTTACCCATAATGTTCATTCAGCTATTTTATTAGGCTCACTGAACATTAAGATACCCTACATTAGCAATAAAAAAGTTTATTTCATAATGTAGGCAAAGTAGATTGGGAAAGAAATAATTTAAGTAATTTTTTTCTTTATTTTCATCTCTTTCCTCTACATATGTACTGAATGTTGGCATGAGGAACAGTATAACTGTAAAAGCCTTAGTGGCTGTTTTGGACTTTATTCAGAATTCTTGAATTGCTAGCAAACCTTTTCACTTAGCTAGGATTGCTTGGGTTTTTTGTGTGTTTGGGGTTTTTTTCTATTTCATTTTAGGTAGGTTAAAAACTTTGACACAAATTCATTGTACAGCATTTAAGAGCTTTTAGTTCATTGTAATCTACTTACTATGTTAAAAAAAGATAAAGCCGAACAAAAAAGTCAGTCATATACATATGGAGGCTGTTCTTATCTTTTACCTTGCTGTCTTTGGAAGCAGTAGCACCACTCATTGTTAGATATCAAACTGTCTTTGTATGTGTCACAAGAATTGAAGAACGCCCTGGTGCATGGCTCATTCTTGTCAAGGTAAATGCTTCCGAGTTCTGACTGGTCCAACAACAGGTCATAGTTCGTATCGAGCCTATTAAACATCCAGCCGAGGGAGTCTTTGCAAATTGGCAAAATGCTGGTATCAAATCCTAAGAGGAAAACCAAAAATAGTATAAATTATATAGCAGGAAAGCTAGAGCAGCTGTTGATACCAGCCACAACAATAGAATGCTGCATCATGGAAATAGGTCTGGTGGTACATAGAAACCGTACATAAACAGTGTATGCTATTGAAATGCACATATAAATTGTATGTCAGATTCACATTAAAAGTCACTAAATTAACCTACTAAAAAAATGAATCCCAGCATCAGTCTCAAAGCACTTAAAAATATGAGGTTTTGTGTCAAATGTTATACCTATAGCACACACATTATGTAAAGTAATAAATCATACACAGTGATTTCCTGGAAAATAATTCTGATGAGGAATTAGAGGGATATTATAAATCAGGAGACTGAAACTTAAGTGATTTGCAAAGTTTACAGAACTAAGAGAAGAGTAAATTCCAGGTAACTTCTTGGAATCCATGGTTTTTGTTTTGGTTTTTTGTTGGTTTGTTTTTGGGTTTTTTTGGGGTTTTTTTTGTTTGTTTGTTTTGTTTTGGGTTTTTTTTGGTTCTGATAACATACATAAATATATGAAAAACAAACATGAGAGTCAGCCTCAACAATGCCTTGATTTTATCTTTACCTGCTATACTTTTTATCTTGGAGGAGGCCATGGAAAATATTATTGCTAAGAGCAGCTGGCCGTCAATATCGTACCTACCAATACAGCTTGCATCTTCCTAAATCACTGCATGGAAAAAGGGCCATCTAGACCAGGCTGAGTTAATCGTTCCTGTAGGCAGAGCTCACACCTCCTATTTGTGTTTCCTGCATGAACTTTTAAGTACATGCAGACTTGCCTATGGACCTGAATGGGAAACACAGAAACCCCCAGGTCTCTCGCCTATGCTGAAGATATGAGCTGCATAGGATTCACACAGGTTCTTTTTCTTGTTCATGTGCTGTGGGTCGTGCCACAGGTCTATGTGGCCAGGCAGTTGAGTACACATGCTAATACAGAACCAGATTTAGTGCTACTAAACACCATTCTTCCCAAAACTTTTAAGTTAAAACTGAGCACTGAAAAAATCGGAGTGATAGATATGGCTTACAGAAAAGTTGACAGGACAGCACACAGGAATTCCAAATTTCTAATTCTTCCTGCCTTTGCTGTTGTTCTGACAATAATAAAGAAATTTGAAAAGTGCTTCTATACTGCTAAAAAGGTCAACTTGGATAACCCGGTAATTTTATTTAGAAGTCATTGGATGCTATTAGATATATATCTGTATATGGAAATGTCCATGCTGTGGTAGAATGACCATTTCAGAAAAGAAAAGAAGAAAGGTGATAGCATCAAAAACTCCCTGTGGAAGTCAGACCAATACACACTGCCTGTCCCCAGAAATCCTAAATCAATTATGATTTTTTTTATCAGGGTGATCTTACTTTTTCTAGTTCCTTGATGATCTGTTAAACTAATTATTATTTTTGTTTGATATAAAGAAGAGAAAATAAAGCAAAAAAAAAAAGCCAGTCATTTCATATTTATGAAGTTTTGATGTGTTTAACACAATTTAAAAACGTAGCCAAGCATTCAACCAAAGACATCTCTCTTCCTTCCTCCTCAGCCCCTGATAAAACATCAAGACAAAACTTAATTCGTGTGGATTACGAAGAGCAGTGAGATACAGGACCCAGCTGAATGAATAAGTATATACAGTGAATGTGTTATTCAACTTTATCTGTAAAAGGTATCAGAATTGTTCAACAGGTGTTTCTAATTAGAAAAAAACTGAAAGGTTCCTCCATCTTAAAATATTTTTTCTAAGGATTAATGTTCAGTGTAACATTATTTACCAATAAGGCTCTGTTCCTGAAGGCTTCTTAACACTTTCTCTCCTAGTTCTGCTTTTAGCTAGAGATCCTCCTTATGACTTTGGATTCAGAAAGAGGTCAACATGAAACATACTGTTACCTGTCCTGCCTTTTGTGTACCTGCATGACAGGAGAAAATACTCTTGTATTCACAATTTTTTACTAAATTTAGCACTCTGGCCAGCTCACCAAACTGTATGAGAAGGGGCAAAAAAAAAAAGCAACTATGATTTTAATCAATAAGATGCCAGTTAGAAGGGAATATAAGATAAAAGGCACTATAGAAGTGTATCCAAGGACAGACCTTGTGGAGCAAAGTAGAGTAATTGTAAGTAATCCCTCTGCATGTGGAATTGTAAGCTTAAGTTTATTGAAAGTGGCACCTCTTTCAAGCTTGGGACAAAATATTTTTAAATTAGCATCTGTGGTTCATGTGGGCAGAGATCAAATCATAAAGTATTTGTATTTTAGGATACTGGAATATGTTCTTAATAAACTATACTAAGGGAAAAGCCCAAACAACTGCTTATTTTACAGAATCACATAATAAGCTGGGTTGGAAGGGACCCACAAGGATCATCAAGTCCAACTCCTCAATCAGTTTGAAATTATACTCTAAAAAGAAATAAATTTATCTGAAGAATAGTGAAGGAGAACCGAACATTTCAATAGTTGTACACACCACTAAATTAAGGTTGGAACAATATTATACAACTGCATAAGCTTTTATCCCTATTTTTCTCTTGTTTCCCTTAACTAGCATTAGCCTGTGACTTCAGTTCATTCTCTGTTCCCATTCCTCAATTTTTTTCTCACTTCTTTCTATACAGCTGTTAGATTTTTAAAAAAGTGTTGTCCCACCAGCCTCTTCTCTACTACATTTGTCCTAATTAAGGACAAAGCTTGAAATTATAAAATTTGCATTGGATTCAGCAATATAATTAAAAGACAGATGATATCAACAGGATAGCACTGGAAAAATGTTATGATGTTCTAATATTTTCAATAAATCCTGCAGTTCAGCATAACCATAGATGAATATTTAAAGATAGAGTTTGAAGTCTGATTATTCATGACATACTCCTCCTAGAAAACAGGAATATATTATAACTGGTACATCAGAACTAATAAACCTCCTCCAAACAATAACATTTTATATAAGACAAGTTTACATTTATTAACTGTCAATCTGTCTGTTAAATTGAAACATATAGTGGAGGAAAAAGCACTGTGGGTCATGGGGTCTAAATTTCTACTAAATCAGTGTTTGATTTAATAATTTCTAGAACTGATCCTGCTTTACCTTGAAAGTAGTTCATGGGGGTTTTTTTCTGAGTTTGATTCTGGAGTAGTTTGATTTTCATTTACAGCGCAGGTATGTTGTTTTTACTTTTTTTTTTTGTTCTTCCTCTTCTTTAGTGTATACAATTTTAGTGTTTTAAATAGAGAAAAATCACACTTCTTTTTAGTTTACATTTGTCTCATTTCATCAAGCCAAACTCTTGCAGAACCATCAGTCATTGTAGTAGAGAAATGTCTGAAATTTAGGTCAAATATTAGCTTTGCTGAAATAAATAAAAATGGCTCAAATTTTCAGAGGTAAACAAGGCAGGTGTTGACAGAGATAGAAGCACTTTGATATAATATGGAGCAGTCCACCTCTTCCAGAACTGCTATGATACACGGATAGAACTCCACAACTCTGTAAGTTGTAAAGTAGGTATGTTTTATTCCAAGCACTGGGACGTGTGGGGGTAACACTCCCAAGTACGCGGACCATTCACTGCACTGAGCTAGCTATATATCAGGTTACAGGCTACATATTCAACAGGTTACACAATATACCTATACATATTTATAACCTATCTCCACTTCATATTATAATAAGTCCAAAAGTCATTTACATTAATCTGCGCATGCCCACTGCCTCCTGGTGGTCGTGGGCAAGGGTCTTCAGATGAAGAAAGAAGCCTTCCTCTAGGTTGAACTTTTTTCCTTGCCTCTTTGTGCAAGCTCCCTGAGTCTCTGGCTTGAGTCCGAGCCTCAAGGCTGGTTTGGGCTGGCTTCAGGGTCCGAAAGCAGGACCTTTGGTCATGGTTGCTTCCCTTTATCAATGGTCCTGAATCCTCCTTTTCTGCTTGGCAAGCAAGGTAAGTATTGAGCAAGCCATATGCATTGTTTTAATAACTAATTCCCACTAAGCATCCTTTTAACCCCTTTATTTTCTGTATCAGCTACACCACGAAAAATCACCTCACGACCACAGGAACACTATCAAGTCTTTTAGAGATTATTGTGGCAAAATTCTTGGTCCATTTTAAAAGAACCTTTACTGAACTGTTCAAACTTAAAATTATCAGAAGTACTTTTTCCCAACAATGACTTTCTTCCTCTATTATAATATTGATAAAATAATAAATCTGTGATTCTTGAAGGTGATATACTTGAGAAGAAGAATCAGGAAAGCCCTTAATACATATGTGGAGTTTAACATCTGCTAATATGGTTTGACACATGAAGGGGTCAGGTGATACAGAACTAAAAATTTAAAAATCACCAGGTGACCTAGAACTACAAAATTATTGCCCAAATCAAACACTACATATATTATCACTTCAAACACCAACTAGAATGCTGATTTTAGACATTTGTCACAGTTGTAACACAAAACAATAAGCAGAAACTAAGGGGAAATAATGAGTATAATTGAATTATAGTAATTTATTCTTGATGATTAAGTACCAAGACATTATACTGAGGAGAGCAAAAACTGCTGCCCAGATGACTAAATTATAAAAGAAGATTTCCTCTTTCATTTTAATCACTTACTTAAAATCTATCTCCATATACCATAAGGAAGTGAACTTTCATGCAGGTATTTCTGAACATTGTCTAGAAAAATGTGAAGTTACCAGCTTAAGCTCTTTTCCTGGCCAAAACAATCCCAAGGGAAAAGTTATTAAGAAATATAACCACCCTCCATGGCTTACGCACTAGGCATTCAAAATATTTGCTCAAAAGAAACTAACAGAAGTGCTTCTCTTTCTGGTTATTTCTCAGGGGGAATTTCAACTCTTATCTGCTTTCCAAGGTAAAACTATTGTTTGTCTGCTTATTAAGCAAATAAGTAATAAATTCTTGTGTAATTGAGTAAGATAGCTTTGAAACCATGTGGAAATCAAAACAGCATACATACATGAGGCTCACATATTGCATTATATAGAAATTGTTTATCTAATATGCCAAGAAGTCCACAATTTGTTCCAATACCACTACACTTTCTGAAGCAACAAAAGACACCAACAAATCATACATGTGAATAAACACACATGCACTCTTTGCCAGACACCTAACATCTAGACCATGGATTTTACCCGTGCAATGTGCAAGCTGGTTTTCACTTATAATGGATTTCGCTAATATTTTGGCTAGCAGAAAACCTTCAATGAACAGCATCTCACAGCTGAGGCCTACTGTGCACAAACTGGGAAAATGTTTTCCTTCCTAATGCAATCAGGACACACCTGAGCAGGAAAGACTAAAATAAAGAGGTCTAAGGAGACATGAATTCTTTTGTACTTGATCACAAAAGTGGTGATCTAGATGAGCCTCACCTGGCTCCACACCGTCCCAAGGAGACAAATACAGGCATAACACTCTCTGTCACCTGTCTAAAGCTGTAATAGATTGCTGTTCACTATGATTACACACTCAGGGGCACAGCTCAGGTTAGGGCAAGCCATAGAGTCATAGAATATCCTGAGTTAGAAGGGACCCAAAAGAATCAGTTTCCACAGATTTACACAGATTAACAGTTTCAGATGAAATTTATTATTCGGGACACCCGATTTATAATTTTATTAATAGGAGTGACTATAAAAGAAAAGTAGAAGATATCTGAGGATAAAGAAATAAAATGCTATAATAAACATCTACATTTGTTTCATTGTGTATAAGGATAACTCTGTATAAAAGATTGAGTCAAAACCAACTTCAGTCAATAACACAAATTTAGTTTATTCAGAGTGTTAATTTTAAGTAGAAATGGATTAATTAAAATTCCTGTTCCGAATTATTTCTAGGCTGGATTTCTTTCAGACTCTTGCAATAAGGATACCTTTGCACCTGACACGTGAAGAAATTCATTGAAAGAACCTTTTCTTTCTAACAAACTAGAACTATCATTCAGGTTGTCAGCCTGTTCAACTTTGCACTACATCTTCATAGGACATTTTCTGAAATAATCTCAGGAATCGGACAAATTCTTAAGCAGTCAGAGTTTTGAAGATATCAGAAATACTGTTTAAAACCACAATTCTTTCTAGCTCCAGGCATTCTTTTCTTACTCTAGGGGTAAGGAAAACCTTATTGTTCTGCTTACGAGTTCTGTCTGTACCTCAGATTTTGCAAATATGCTTCAGCAATGAAGATCGAAAAAATTTAATTTATCACCGCATAATGTCAGCTTGTCTCTTCATCAATAAGGAACTTAGGATAGTCAGAGTGATATAAAAATTTCCAAGCAAAAATCTGAAGTTGATTATTTTATTTACTTTTCTTTACAAAATTGGTCTTTTCCTCTGCAATTTTGTATGTGGATTTGTCAATTTTAGTGTAGTAATGTCTCACTATGCTAGTTCTAGACAAGCCAATTATAAGTAATTTTCTTTCAGACTTCTTGAATTTTTATGTTATTTTCAAAATTATTAGTTATTAGACTTTAAATAATCATATTATTTCCAAGCCTTAAGAAGATTCTCTATTACCTTTGGCTTCTGGTCTTTCATCTTCTAACATGACAAGGTGCACAAGTATTCTTCAGAAACAGACTGTCTGTTAGAAGAAATATTTGTGGGACTATGGTATTTTTTGTGCTTTGCATATGATGCATGAATTTTGTGTTTATCACAAAAAATTAATATAAAAATAGAATAAATATATTAATAGACCTTAAACAGGTAAATAAAATGTAATTTAATTTTTTAACTCCATATTTTCCTATCTATACGGGAAAAATAATGAGGGTTTAACTGTAGTATGGGGGTAAAACATCCTTTTCCCTTTTGTGTCATCTAGTTAGACCATAAATGGCCTCATAAATGAGGAAAAGATTTACGTGTTTATTGAT
Source organism: Climacteris rufus (assembly GCA_013398175.1). Taxonomy (NCBI): domain Eukaryota; kingdom Metazoa; phylum Chordata; class Aves; order Passeriformes; family Climacteridae; genus Climacteris; species Climacteris rufus. Next base: position 133,331 of record VZRZ01007779.1, read on the forward strand.
ACTTTTATATATATTCCATTTGACACATTTGGACCCAAAAGGGATTTTGGAAATAATACCCTACTATTTTTTTTTAATATTCTAGTCTGAATTATTAATATGATTCAGCTTTGGAAAAAAAAATGAATGACAGTAAAACAAAATTACCTTACTCTTGTAAAAACGTAACAATGTAGGCACCTTATATTTTAAACTTGTTATCAGCATATTGATGGCTCTAGCAGAACACTATTAAACACTGTTATTTGGTTTGTTTAGAAGTAATATTAATGATTGTATGGATTAATGTGGACTATTTAATAGCTGGAACAACTCTGTAAAGCACCAGCAAGGCACTAGAAATTTGCACCACATCTGCTTTGGTCAAAAGAACTGTGCCCATGTCTTTTAATAAATTCTGTCCTAAATGCCAGCAGAGAGAACAAAAGATGAAAAATCCTAAATACAGACAACCAGAGAGGACGTCACAAACTGCTTTTTTAAATGCAGAATGTTTTTAAGTGAGGAAGGAGCTTTATGGTAAGAATACAGGAAAGCCTAGAGGAAAGGGTGACAAAACAGATTTTTAACTCCCCAAGGGTAATGAACAGCTCCAGGGATCTGCTAGAATAATAAGGACTCTGAAAGGGGAAGTTGCATTCAAGTGGCTTTTTGTTGTAGCTGTTGTTCTACACCTAGAGACTACCAAGTCTCACGTGCTAAGTGTCAAGTCTTTACACATGATAAGTTCTTTGCAAGATTTATTTGCAAGGGTAGCTTTCTGGCATCCCCAAAATAAAGGCTGGACAGCCCTGGTATACTTAGATACTATTACGGCTGGACACCCTGGTTCACTTAGATGTATGATGCCTGATGATATGCCTGATGTCTTGGACCTCCTATGACTTTGGAAACAGATTTTGAGGGATATTGCTTGAAAGCTTAGCTCTTCAAGAACAATTTTAAGAATTCCTTAATGGTATTAGAAAAGACATTATGATATTGAGTGGTTATCAAAGTAAGTTTTTATTTCTTTCTGTGTTTATAGGGACATAGTGACATAATATTTTCTTTTAAACCAGAGACATGTTAATTTCTCATAGGATGCAGTATATATTTTACTCTCTTAAATGAGAAATTTTGAAGCACAAAAATGTACATACCAGAAAAAATCATACTAATGAAACCAGTTTTAAAACTATTTGTGCATCCCCAAATCCACAAATGAAAAGGACCTACTACTGAACATATATTAATTCCATTGCTTTCTGTCTGTAGATGGACAGTCTTCCTGCGGTAGCCTGTCAAATTATTACAATCAAGTAAATATTGGCTATTTATAAAATAAATACTGCACAAATAGGAACTTTAATATCTAAAAGCATTATTTTTCCACAATTAGCTATATGCAATGTGAATAACTGACCACAATACTAAAACACTAGCAACTGAACACTTATTGTTTAAATGTGAAACAATGCGGGGTTTTGTTGAAAAACGTCTTTTTTGAAAAGAAAAAGAAGAAAAAAAGGACAAAACAAATGTCTCACACGTAACCGTTTTGTAAAATCTGATTTGTCTTATTTTAGTAATAAGAAAATAAACATGCCAAAGCCTATCATCAAACTTCCATCAAATTTAGAACCAGCAATAAATTAATATTTCGTACAACACTCCAAATTCTGGTACCATGACAAAAATGTAAGTCAAACATTTCTGACAGCACAATATTGACAGGGAATTTAAAATCAGTAATACACAAGAAACAAGAATTTTGTACATAGATTGTAGTCTCTTACCTGTTGAAAAAGAACCCTGCAAAGACTATTTTTAGCCATCCAAATAAACTCTTGATTCTATCTCTCAAAAAAAATGGTAGAATAGGATGCAATCTAGCTTGTGCCTTAAATTACAGATACCTCCTAAAATATGTGTGGATTCTTTACACTGTCAAAGGGGAGAATTTTCTGACTCTGAAGGCTTCCAAAATTGATAATATTCAAAAGCCCAGAAGAGTCTTGCATTTTTAGCCACACATATTAAAATATTAGATCTTAAGTCTGAAGATAGTCTTTGACTGCTATTATAAAGTAAAAATTTGCAAACAAACAAGTGACATAATGAACAGGACTATAATATATCCACACATCAAACAAACATCATACAAACTCCTGTCTCAAGGAGAGATTGCAGGTCTTATAAATACCACCTGTGTGCTTAAGGAAAAAAGCCAAGGAAGATGTCTAAGGGAAAAATCTCACACTCTTAAGAACTTTGTGCTTGCACTACATCTCACTGTATTCAAAGTATTAATCATGAACTTTACTTTCTTGCAATACATAGAATCCAATTACTTGAAACACTGACTTGTCATTTATGCATGTCACAGCATTTAATAGCTCTGTAGTTACTTCCTTTATCATTGCACAAATTTCAAAGTGAGCACTCAGCAAGAAACAGGACCCTACATGATGTTTCAGCAGACCTTCAACTGAGCAATGCGCTAACACTACTACTAGATACATTTTTTTTCACTATACAATAAATTCTTATTTAAGGGATGCAAATTTTGTATTTCTATTGTTTTCACTACCTCATCAGAAGCAGATCACATGCCAGTTATAGGCACCAACCAGAATGTAAATTGGAAATATATGGTTTAAAATGTGGTTTTTTCAATATCAATAAAAAGTGACATTACTGTATTACCACCTTACCTCGGAAAATTTTTTTCTCAGTTTTAAGAAAAGTATTCCCAGATAAGACAGCACCATCTTTAATTCAATGTGTTTTACAGAATTATTCACATTTCCTTAGCATGAAAAAAGTCACATAACAAAATGACAAATCAAATTAAGTGAAATTCATGGATTTCTTGAAAAAAAGAGAAAATAATGTTATAAACTGAAATCAAACAAAAGCTAAAAAACCCAAATCTCAAACACTTAAAAAGCTAAAAATATAATAAGTAAGGTAAGAAGCCAGTGGTGGCCAAGTTCTGTGAAACACACTCTGGAACAATTCATAGTTTGCTCTTCATATTAACTAAAGGTAGAGTTTTATGTCTTATGAAATCTAATTTGACTCTTCCTTCACAGTAGGACTTCACTCTTGAAACTATTAATGCACACTTCAACTGCTATTTTAAATAAGCCCTTCATAAGTACATTTTAAAATTTTACTACTTACCACAACAAAAAAATAACAATTTAAATATTTGAGGGTGTTAAAAACAAATGATGCCCTCTACTGTTTCCACTACATTAGTACTCCTGAATCTTTCCTAATTTCAAGTATATCCTTAAAAATTCCTTTTTACTTACAAGTTTCTTTTCCATGTTTTTTCCTCTACCAGTACCTACAATGCCATCAATGAGCAGTGATAGGTCACACATAATTAATGTTCCTTTATTTTATTTCTTTCAGTTTGACAGCATTCACAAACTGAAGCACTGTGAATGGTAGGTGCCAAATTATGTTGAAAGTTTAAAGCGAACATCTTATATTAGTACTAAGCCATACATAAGAAATTAACTTCAGAAAAGTCTAAAGTTACGATTTTGTACACATGCCTATTTAAAGAACTTGAGAATAAGGCAAGTCACAGCAATGGAAATACAAAAGTACAGAAAAGGATCAAAGAAAACATCAAATAAGACAAGTAGAAATCTCTTACTGATTCTTTCAGGCCTTTGAACAATCCGAGTCTTCTTATTCTGAATTCCACTTTCATGAAGTGCCTTAAACCAGTCTCTCAATCTGTTTGCAACTTCCCTGAATTCCAGGTCACTGCACACTGAAAAACAAAATGCAGAACTCTTTAATGTTTTTCTCCAGAATGCAAAACAGAACTTTTCAAATGATGCTTAAAAAAAGTGACCAAATCAGCCTGCCCCTAAAACCCAAACCATATACAATAAGAGAAACATATATATAACACAGCTTTCCTAATTACTAAAATTCAGTTGCATTGCTTAGGTATGCCTTCAAAGCCAAATGCAGGTCCTCAGAAATAAATGTCTGATGCATAAAGGAATTATGAAATTATATATACCTAGACATTAAAACCTTTCTTTGCAAATTACTATAACCAGTTCTAGCACAGATATTTTCACATCTTACTGTAGATGAAGCTGAGACACCCATGACAGTCTTTTGACATTTCATTTCCTTGTTCATTAAGGCAATACTAATCAAAGTCCTACCAGAACAGATAGAAGATGTAATTTAGGCAGATAACCAGGAATACCCAATCTGCTTTCCTATGCTGAGGCATGAAAAGAGGCACAGCAAAAGTATTTCAAGAATGTGCTGGAAGCTTCTATGATTGGAAGAAGTTTCACAAGCCAAATTTGTGACCAGCTAACTGCAAACAGGCAACTGTAGAGCCACTTGGTGATGGAAAGGATGGATTCTTTGACCAGAAATAGCAAAGGCAGAAAAAGCACACCAGACCAAAAAGGGCATCTGTAGCACCGGGAGCAGCAGCTTAGTAGCAGACTGGCTGAAGTGCTGTACAAGACTGGCAGTTCATACTGAATCCAGAAAAAGAAGGAGATATTAGAGATGAGCAGTCAAGAGGCTAATTCACGGAGAAGATAAAGAAAGGGCAAGCTTGAAGCAAGTAGATATCCCTACCAGAACTCCATTTTCCCAAGTATTTGAAAAAAGCTAGGAGAAGACAACAGAAGTAACAGTATCTGGAAGATGACAAGGGCAGAAAAGACACTGGATGTTATCCCTCCTAAGGTAATAAAATATTTTCCACTGCCATTCTCAACAGCTCTCACTTTCAAATCAGGATCAATTCCAAGTCTACCAGTAACTGACCAAGCTACAATCTGAACAGCTCATAGCTAAACTGGCAGAGCTTCACAGTGACACTCTTGAAAATAAATCTCTAGCTCAACCTACTTTTCCTTTATTATGTAGCAATCCAATACATTTGATGACATAGCCTTCAGCACTTCATTAAATTGAACACTGTGAAACATCTATGTGTATTTTAGAATAAGATTGAAACATGTCATTATGTCAACAGCTTTCAATGTCTGTAAAACCGCAAGCATCTAAGCAATGGATTATTTAATTTTTATCGAAGTCTCTTTTGATACTTTGATTCTATCCATGAACGACTTAGGTAAAATCTATACATACATTTGCATATGTTATGGACTGATATTTTTATAAAACTTGTATTTGTGCTTCTCTCTTGTGTAACAGAACTATTTCTTTTCTGATATTTTGCTAGGGAACTGGGAAAAGATTAATGATAAATATGCGCGTGTACTCAAAAATGTATCACAACAACCAGATGAAAATGGTCTCCTACATATCTTAATTCAAACTTGTGGGATTTCTGTGTTTCCTACAATGACACCTTCCTGTACCTTGAAATCAGCTAACAGGTCAGCATAAAGAATCAGCTATTAACTTGGGACACCCTGCTCCTCTATAATTTCCCATTCCATTAGAGCTGTATATTGGGTTTGTATGGCCAGGTTCAATTAATTTCCCCAAATTTTGTTTTGCCTGTGACAATATTCAGTGAGTGACCTTACCTGGTTCTTATCTCAACCCATGAAACCTTTGTTATATTTTCTCATCCCTGTCCACCTGCAGAAGGGAGCGATGAGTGGCTTTGGTTGGGTGCCTGGCATCCAGCCTGATCAATCCACTACAAGGTGAAATAGAATAGCACTGTTTCCTTCCCTGACTACCCTCCTTCAGCTTAAGAGAAAGACTTACAATTGAATCAGGGTATGGAGCACAGCACCATCATTAGGGGTACTTGGTCTGCCATCTAACTACTTGGATTTATCTACCCTGTACAATACTGTTTAATACCACCCCAGGTCCTGGAAATAACTTTGCTACATTAATGACCTGGCTGTTTTCATCTACTTCTAAACTCTCTATATGCAGATTTGGTTAACCTGCGATGCTGAGATGACTTACTCTGAGCCAGCATATAAACTCATCACTTAGAGGCACAGAAAAGCACATAAACATCCATATATATATGTGCACGTGTACGCATATCTAAGGGAGAGCACGAGGAAGTGTCAGGGACAGGTAAAGTCTTCATTGTAACATTAACAGTATGACAGATGCATGATGGAAACAATGTATGAATTCCTCCTTTCTGTAGAAGAAGCAAAATAGATAGACCAAAGCTAATAAACTCATGAAGGAGTGAAAACAACATATTAAGACAATGATACAGTGCATCTTTGGCTATTTGGTATCAGAATAAAATACTTTGCTGGTTTATGTGATACTAGCCCTATCAAGTACAATATGACATAGAATATGGTTACACATGCATATGCTCCTAAATATTCTGCTACATTATCTTGTTTGAAGTACTTCTGAAACATGAAGACAATCAGATGAAAATAATTCATTTTTATATTAAATTAATTAAATGATTACCATGACAAAAAGCCAGTATTATCCTGACAAGAAAATTAGAATGTATAAAAAAACCTCCAGACTGACAAATCAGAAAACGCACAAGTATGTAAGAACATGGGATACTAGTAGTGACAAATAGATTGTTAAAGTACAACAGCTTTTTCTACAATTTGAGATTAGCATTTGAGCACCTTTGTGCCAAAACCTCCCACTTCCTAAGTTATTAGGGAGAAGGTGCCTGGATTACTTAAGCCATGACAGTGGCAGGAAAGCTGCACATTTTGCCCCATTAGGTAATAGAGAAGCAGAGGACTAGTAACTTGACAGAGTTTTCTCGAAGGAAGAGACCAAATTCTTTTGAGAGTTCCCAAAGGTAAATCAGGTGGTAAAACCTATAGCACAGACATGAATGCAAAAACCTGACAGAAATAAACCACCCCATAAATTTCCTCCTTCAAACACAATGGTGCTTATATGCATTTTACATAAGCAGCAATTCATATAGCATCTTGAAAGTTAACTTCCTAAGTTTGCATAATCTCTTTATTAAAAGTATGTATTTAAATGAATTATGAAAGCTCTAAAATTAAAGGGGTTTTAATGTTTGGGGTTAAACTTTAATATATTTATTGCTTCAAATATTGTACTTCTAAATATACTATGATTAGTATGTCAAAGACATTCTGAATAAATTTAATTAGTATTAACACAATACATGAAACAGCCCATCCTCCATGAACCTCTTTCCATGTTAAGTTATAAAAACAAACTCACAAATTGTCTATTAACTATTTTTGTATTTTCTTACATTAGAATAATAATCTGACCTATAGCTCTCATATCTATGCATAGCAAATTGCAAAACTGCATATAACTAACATTATATGGCAGAAGACATATTTTTAAGATTTACATTTAAATATATTTGAATGGTATGCATGAACAGCTAAAAGCAAATTCCAGAACAACTCTAGACCAATGTTATTTTCTGTAACACTTTTTTTGTAGAATTGTGCTTCAAGTATGGTTCAAACTTATCCATAAGAATAGGGGTTACCATAACTTACTACATTATGAATACTGCTTATTTTAATTTTGATTGAAACTTTAACTATTTTTTATTTGCATCAATGTGATCAGGTTACTCACCACCTTACAAGTGCAAGTGGCACATCGAGCAGTCATTCTTAAATTAAGAGAACAGCATAATTTCTGATTTTCAGGGCAAGTACTACCCTCAGGTATAGTCTAGGGGGAAATTTTGCTTCAAGAACTTATATATGTAGTCCAAATTTCAAACAGGCTTCTGCATAATAAACAATGCCTAACATATTTGTATTTCTCTATCGATTGGCTATAGAGCTTTATTATCATCTTGTGAAAAGTTCAATTTGAAAAAAAATCTACTTCCAGTAAAAAAATATTTTTTATGATAAAAGAAAAAAATTGGGGAAAGTAAGTCTGGAAAATATAACAAGCAATTTTGGGAGATGCTGATGGGCCTGCAAGCTTTTAATATTAAGCAAGATTAAATGAAACATTGGGAAGACTCATTGTTTTGAGACTTTTGAATGAACCCACACTGTGCATCAGCTGAGGGTAAAGTAATTGCTTTATAAAACATCCTAGTTTTGGTGAACCAGACAACAGGTAACAAAATTCATGTCTGAAATGATTCAAAAATTATTTGGAAATTAGAGTATTCTCTGCTCAAACTTTAAAAAGTAGAACACATCTAACTTTCATATCAGAAAAAAAAATAGACAATAAATCAAAATATACTAAGTTCAGATTATTTAACAGTCATCAAAAAAATAGTTACAATAAATATGTTAATGTCTTATTTAAGAAGCAGCACTGATCATAAGAAAGCTACTTCCTTTCTTCTTCACAGGTTTTTAGTTCGTAAAATAATTTATGAATAAATACCTACTTAGAGGATAGTCAGCAATGACTTCATTGTACTCAAGTCACTACGGATAGGCAATTTTTGGTAACAAGAGATATTTCTGCCCTCACAAAATATGAGAATATACTAAATGCTCAGATATTCAGTCCAGAAAAAAAAGAATGCATAACAGAAGTAATGCTAGAAAGTGCATTGATTTTTGCCACCTATATTACTGCCCATGAATACATATGACTGTAATTTCTGGAAAATAACAGAATTTGTTAGGTCATTCAGAAAATAAAATGTGGTGATGCTTAAATATTAGCTTTGTTTATAATCAGCTCTTTGAGCACTTCTGTATCATATTAGTACACAGATTCCATATTGTTTCTTTACATAATAATTATAACAATAGCAACAACAAATAAGAACAACAATAATGTTCCTTTTTATTTCATAATACAGTCATAATTTTATATTTTGTCCAAGATGACTGAAGTAATATTTATACATTCTGGGTAAACTGACAGCCTCAGGTTAGAGAAAGAATCCCTTTTAAAGTTCCATATATCAAGTCACCCATATATACATGGAAAAAAAAGAAGCCTTACAATGTGAGTTATTAAAAAGCTATAAAATAATTTCTAACATCTTCCACATTAAGTTATGACTTTGAACTTCAACTAAATAATTTTTTTTCAAAAAGCACTTATCACAATTCAGACTTTTGTTCCTGTTTTGACATGTAAAAAGGAAAGAAACAGCTAGATAGCCTTTAAAATAGTAAAATAAACAATATAATTTTCTCTCACAAAGAAACTTATCAAGTTTTGTTCACTTTTCAAGAACATTCAGATGAACATTTAACAGATGTAAAAGACTGAAGTCTAAAAAGTAGCTTTCAGAAAGTCATAAGAAACAGAGAACAATATCCAGACATTACCACAGCTACTAATACAACTGTCTTTCAGAGAAGCTGGGCTGCAGAACACAATTGCAATATGACAAAAAAAAAAGTCAGGTATATTTACTGATAATATATACATTTGCCTTTCTTTGTAATCTGTATCCCATCTCAGTACAGTACCTGTCTCAGCTCTGTACCTTAACTCACATGGATTTATGTGAATACACCTCGTGTTCTGTAACAGAGACAATCAGTCTAACAATCCCTTCACTAGAATGCTATTTACCATTGAAACATGCTTGCTCAGGGTTATGCTGTATGATGAAAAATTATATTAATTAACGGGTTGATACATACTAGAAAATATTTAGGGACTTTTCATCCTGGTGATGAGCTTGTAAAGACACATGGTGGTGAAATTATCGTGCAAATTGGTCTGTACTGATTTAAAATAGGTCAAGATGAGGTAATTCAGATCTATTCAGACTATTATTTCACCTGATAGACTGGGAGATGAATCTTTAATGGTGAAAGACAGACAGTAAAGGTTGTAGAAGGTTAGACAGTAATCAAAAAATGCATATTGAATCATATGAATCCCCTCAGGAACCTGCCAAGAAGTACTGCTGTTTTTCTATAATGCCAGCGAATAGCAACCCTGCTATTACCATCAATTTTAGTAGCCATTAAGAGAACTAGTACAAGGTAATATGAAGTCACTAGCTCAAAGATTACTGGATTTCCCTGTCATTTCAAGCAGTGAGGCTGTCTTCTAAAACTAACATCTATGGCTATGTAAAAAATTAAGGCATCTAAAAATGTATAGGTACTTAATCCAGACATATCTTTATGATAAATATTATCTAAATGTTAGGTGTAACCAACTGTTCAATCTGTTTTCACATTGAGTAAATGTTATGATTTATGTTGGCATTTGAATATACTTTACAGATTGAACGTATTTGAAAATGCTGTATGAGCCTGTGTTCTTTTAGTGCCTTTCAACTCATGCTAATTAATGAAGTAAAAATAGTGTTACTGAAAGCTGTAAAGACAGGCAGAATGTATTTTAGCACTAGTATAATGGATTGAATTCCCTAACACATTTAAACCAGTCTTAGCTTCCTGACATGAGACAGTAAGTTATTTTAACAGTGCTTACTTTTTATGTAAGCACAGAGACATATATAATTATCTGTAGCTTAGTAAGTGTTGAATGGACATGAACATAATGAACACACTGAAATACTGTTATATCAAGGAGTAGCTTTTGCTAAGTAAATCAAAAAATGATTTAGGAAAAAAAAGAAATTATAAACATACTGAACGCTAAGCAGATCTTCCTCAGCACACACAATCTCAATTCAATGAGGCAGAACTATACTCATAAATTCACATACATAGTAAAATAACTAAGAAGCAAATACAAAGAGAGTATATGGACAACTTGAATAACAGCGTACATATCAACCAGGTTTTAGACGCAACTAGTAATTACTCCACGTGAGATGAGTAACTTGTCAGTCAGTGTGTGCTAAAGCCAGACTTCCTGCCATTTGAACTTTTTCAACACGTAGGAGTCACTGCATATGATCACAGAATCAAAGAATAATATATGTTGAAAGGGAACTCCAGATGTAGATCAGTCTTTCTCTCTGCTAAAAGCAGGTCTAATTACATCAAGTTGCTCAGGGCAGTGTCCAATCATTCATGTCCTGTGACCATCATGCAATTCATGAGAATGTTCCTCAGTGTGTGAAAGAAAACCTCTCTTTGAAAGGAACAAAATACTACTATCAACTACCTTGTAGTTCTATACCATTCTCCCTGGAAAGTACAAGAGTATTTCCCCATGCTGTAACTTGAGGATTGCACCCATCTGTCCAGGATTGCTAGACACCCAGAAACCTGGTCAAGAAGCAATTCTGAATGAGCTGGGAGCAGGATAATCTGGAGCAGTCCAGATGATGATTTTGTAGCCCAACGCCCTTTCAATGCATTACCTACCACTCATGTGCTATCGTATGGCTGCACAGTAAGAGGCACTGACTAACTATAATTCCAGCACATGCATTTAAACTTACTTCTGAAAATACAGGAACCCTAATACTGCCATTAGAATTCAGTGCTGCCTTTAAAGACATTATCTACTGCAGTAAGCTGGAACATTATAGCTCACATACCTACTCAGCATTACTACTCTGCAAGGCTGCCACTCTGCACAGGTTTATGAATTTAGCCCTGAGGAACTGATTGCTTGAGTTGAAAATTCCTGGCTCCAGAATAAGGGCTCGTACCCATGTGGCTAACTCTCAATGTCTAAGAATTATATGCAAGTGACTTACAATTCCTGCAATATAGAGCAGCACTTCTCACTCTGCATCATCTGTCACAAATGGGAAGAGTAACATATGGCAAAAAGAAATGTGCTAGCAAAACCCAACAGATTTGGCAAAAGGACAAAAATCCCTTCAAACCTGTAACTAAACCATGGGACAGTCATTTCAGTCATCTTTTTACAGTCCTGTATGTACAGTTAGAACTGTTTTATTGGATTTTTTTTTAAAGGCTGTAAACTGAAAAAAATCCTATGTATGTTTTTATTTCTATAAGATGATGTTTATTAGCCATCTATTACTTCTAGGGCCAGTAATTTTAGAAAGATGATACCTTGAAATTAACAAATAAAAGTGTTCTGATTTCCTTACTATTTAACTAAACAGAATGAATTTTCTACTTCGGTTAGTCTACGTTATGAGAGACTACGTTAGTCTACGTATTATAATTAATACAAATGCTTCAGATACCATATCAGGGAACTGCAGCTGCTTATTCCTACTGCTCCAAATTAATGTTCCATACAGATGTTCTGCACATGATTAATGTTTCATAAAATGCAAAATTATTTCAATTAAATTATATTTTCATAAAATAAATATTATCTTTTTGTGTCTTCATGTTTTTTAAAGACTTCACATTTAAACATAATAACAATTTCTGAGTGCAGGAAAAATAGTAGTAACCACAACATACAGAGTTTATGTGCCAAGTCACCATCTTCAACTTAAAATGTGGACTTACAAAAACATTGTAATTAAATAAGACAATACTGGCTCTTTAGTCTGTCAGAAGTATCACAGACCTATTGAATTTGCTAATTTATTTTCCAGAAGATAGTCAATATATATGGCTTCCTTTCCTAACTGCTAATAACCTTTAATGTTGCCTATCATTTTTCATCATGCTCTTATTCTGAACTATTAATTTCTGAGAATGAAAATTTTATCATTAATCTGTAAATTGTATAGTTACGACACAGTTAGCAACAAAATATAGCAAAGAGATGTTCCACTGTAATATGTTATATTCCAAGATAATTTCCAAATATTTCTATATATTCAATTGAATCCAGTATTTCACATAACAGAAGACATGGGAAGTATCGAATAGGGACAAAACAGCAATCTTCTTAGTGGTGAAAGCTTTCAAGGCAAAAATATCCCAAAGGCATGGCAGTTTTCCAAATTTAGTTTTAAGGATTCCTGAAAGCACTACACAGCTCTGGGACAAAGTCTGGATGTTTTTTTTCCCTTCAAGATCATGACTGGCAAACTCCTGCGAAGACTTCTTGCATTTGACATACAAGCCCTTGAAACATAGTAGACAAAGGTAAAATGATCACTGAACAATGAATGCTCTTCATAAAGAAAACTTAAATATATATATATATTATTTCACCATTTCAAATTCGATATTTCCTGAAATCAGAAGTGTTCTGTGCTGATAAGAGACTTTAAAAGTCTACCACATCAGGTAACTGTGCACAGAACCTAGAAGGGACTGATGGACCTTTCTTCCTATTGTGACAGAAAGTTATCATTGTTCCTCACTATGACTATCTACTAGTTTGCACCTTTCCTCTGGCAGGGTAAGGCACCAGAATTGAAAACTAGCTGAACAATCTCCCATTAATAGAAATTAACTACACTCTGTTCTGCAAGTGTCTGGCATAAAGGAATTTTAAATCATATTAGATCCCATTGAAGTGTAGCAGATCCAAGGCTTTAAACCACTTCGTATTTACCTGAACCATTTGCTTGTGTATTCTTCCTGAATGTTTAATCACTAACATTGCTCTTAATCACATTAAACTGTTCATTAAGGAGCACAGTTTCCTTTAGACCTTTCAGTGAGGACTGAGAGGGTAGAATTACTCCAATTTAGCTAATTATTTGTGGCTTCCCTGAAGTGAGGCCAACAGAGGTAGACAAGCTGTTTCCTAACTACCAAAGAAACCTATGACAGTTAATCCATTATACAATAATGTACAGCAGGACCCAATTCCCCTAGCACAAAAATCACACACAGTGAGATGCAAACTCTACTACACTGTACCACCACCTCACTGAAATGCTGGTTAAGTAAATGTAGTCTGCAGCTGCTCCACACAAATTCACTATTCAAAAGTGTAAGAAAAAATGCAGAAAGTAATGAGTTTAAAAAGCCATGATTAGGGAACAAATATCTGAAATGTTTACAAATGCATACATGAAATATGTTAGCAAAGTGCAATTAGGTTTTGCTAGTCTATGCATTTGGCACTAAATGGATTGTTCATGAATGTCTGATGTAGATCAGGGAATTTTTATGAGATGTATATTATCTCTATGAATATTCATAGAGATAGGAATTTATTTAGCCTTGGTAATGTCTAATGCAGTTATTCCTATACATCCTTTAAATCAAAAAATCTTGCATTATCAACATTATCCTACTGAATTACAATAATTACTTCTGGAGAGGAAGGGTAAACTTGTTCAAAGCTCTGTTTATAAATAAGTAATAAGGATTACATATGCCCCTGGTGAGGCACATGGATGTGTAAAAGTGTTGCAGGGTACAGCCAATAGAATACCATTTATTTGCATGTTAAAGGACTATAAATCCATTCTTTTTCCACTCATATAGCCTACAGGAAGAAGTCCATGGAGAAATCCATTCCCAGAGGTACATTTGAAAGGGGAACACTACCTCAGCAGAGAGTCTGGCAGTGAACTAACAGTGTGCATAACCAAGGGCAAAGTCAAAGAGCAGAGGAAAGAGATACGTTATTTGACAGTATAAATATACCCTTCTGTGGTCTACTCTATTCCTTCACCCCAAATTTGTGGCCCAGAAATGGAGACCATGTCACATTCTTTAGCCTTAGGTTTTAATCCTTATATTTTTCGAATTCTGTATTGCTTGACATGTAACTCTGAGAGGCTTCATAGCCTGTTAGCTGTTGTTGTCTATAGACATAACAGTGCCTCTCTGAGCTTGCTCTTCAAGGACACTTAGACTGCCCAGGCCCAAGCTTCTAAGAGGGGGAAGGAAGGGGGCGGGGGAGCAAGCTAAGGGAGCTAGGGGGAAATTGCAAAGTTTTAATTGGTGAATTTATGCTGATATGCAAATGGACCAAACCTATAAAGGTGTGGAGAACTCGTGACTCGTCGTCCATTTTGAGCGATGTCCCTAGGGGGGCTTTGTCTGCTCTAAATGTACCTTTGACAGCCTTTTGAATAAATTCCCACCTTTTATTCCCTTACTCCTGACTAGTCTCAGTCTTTGGGCTAGCCTTTTCAGGCAACAGTTCAGTATAAAAAGAAATAGCTCTAGAGCAAGCTTATGGTCACTGAATTATTTTGCAAGGCATGAACCCATTCAGAACAGAAATACATTTGGGGTGCTCTCTTTAACAGAGAGATATATCATCTTTGTTCACTGGAGACGCTGAACTGCAGTGCTGAAGACAACCAACTCCCAATACTCTGCTTCATTATAGAGCATAAATATCTGCAAGCTACCCTTAGTAAATCTATCAACTTTCTACAGAAGAGAAAATAAGACTTCCAGAGGCTGGCACCCTTCTTTCAGAACAAAATTGTTCAGATAGAATTAATGTAAAACAACAAAATTCACACCTAAAAAGGTTATTTTTTAACAAAATATTAATTTTTTTTCAAATTGTTCTACTGGTTGATGTACTGAGATAATGCAGGTTTTGTATGAGCAGATTCTAAGCACAAGGTTGCTGTTTTCCCACTAAAGATCAAGGTCCATGCATGTAGACATCCAGTTGAACCTAGCAACAGCATGTGGTATTTGGGAAACTTAAACTATGCTCTTCTGCTCTAACATACCTAATAAAATTGAAAGTTCCTCATATATGTAACCTTTCTGTTTAAACTGAACAAAGACTTTAATGGAAGAAATAGAAGACACGTGCTATTTAACCAGCTGCAATGAATAACTCCTAAAGTCTTAAAAAGACATCTTTATAAATACAGTAATAAAAAACCTGTTACCTGAGACACCAAAAATTTGAAACTAATTTATCTGCATTGGCAACAGAAGGCCCTATGTAAGTGTAACCCAAACAATGCACTCAGTGAAGTTAACACGTATGGCCATCATAGCTTCTGGCACTGGCAGTAACACCAAATACAGTGTTGAGGAAATCCACAGTTATAACATTGCCACCTAAGATTTCTATAAACTATTCTATGTAACTATTTCTGAAGAAATCTATAAACTTTCTGCAGAAGAACTGATGGCATTTATTTTCTTAGGATGAGTATTTGGTCTCCAAATGGCTCAATGAAGTCTTATGATATCTATAAAACTCTTATGGCGTCTGGGAAACTCATGGTGTTCTGTGGGAACTGAACTGTAGTAGCTGAACAAGGACTGCAGTATGTATCACAATTTGAGCCCGTCACAGAGGAAAATCAAGCTTCAATCACAAAATCTGCAAAGGGGAAAAAAAAGATATGGAAAGGACTGTAACACTGGAAATGAGTGTACTTCTCTAATTTGCTTTGCAGGGAGTACAAGCTTACTGGACAGAAAAGAAAACAGAAGAAAATTTTGATTACAGCAAACACAGGAAAACAGTAATATTCCACCATGAAGAACAAAAATTCAGTGCTGTAAGAATGGCTACTTATGGTCAGACCAGATTCTATCAAGCTTCAGGTCAAGTCTTCTTCAAAAGCAGCTATTCATAGCTGCTGTGGAAAAAGCAGTATTTTTGTGGTATGCATTCTCCCCCTGCTTGATCCATGGCTCAAAGAGGTTTTGAGTTTATAGAATTTAAATGCGTTATGCAGAACCTGTTTCAAGGAAATAGACTTCATTTTTATGAAAAGGACAAGGAGAGAAAATTTGCTTGATGAAGATCCTCCCAAAATCTGTTCTCTATTTTTTACCCGTAAGGATAAACATATGAAGGAAACTGTATTAATTGCAACAGAAGTTGCAAACCCTATTAAGAAATTGCTCTGTATCCAACACAACAGGATAGTGATAAAATTCTTTGTTTATGAGACTCTCCCATTTACTTTAGCCATGTAAACAGGCAGTGTCACCAGCAATTTTGTTTCTATAAAACAGATATGGCCTATAAGTACTGAAATCAGCTTCTCAAAATTAGCAAGACAAGGACTGTGTGCGCTATGGAAGAACATCAGAGTTACAAGAGCATGCAAGATTAAAGGCGCACAACTAGCCCAGCATTATGAGATAAAGTGGATGCATAGGGAAGCATATAGCAAAAAACAAGCATTTGCCTGGTTTCCAAACATTTGTGCACAAATGATTTCTAAAGCCAGACATGAATCTATAAAATTAATGTAGTTTCTCTCTTACTGGTCTCAACCCAAGGCACAGGTAATAATAAAATCCACAAATTTTAAAATAAAATTTCAGGTCATGCTTTTAAATATAGAACTGGAAAGGAAATAATATAAAAGAGTGAATACAAAACACACTGCTAGTTTAACATTAATCTGCCATTCTTAAACCCCAAAAACATGTCTCCAGCAAGACACTCAATGTTCTGTTTCTCTCAGCTCTGAGAAATATTCATGTTACCTGAACAGCGATCAACCCATCTGGTGCAAACCACAAGTAATAAATGGTCATTTTCAGAGGCACTCAGCTCCAAAGAAAACCATCGAGTCATCTTCATTTGTTTTCAATCCTCATATGTGTTACAGAGAATCTTTAATATACAGAGTAAACTGTCTGTGACATAAATCAACATCAGATCAAAACCAAACACCATGAGAAATCAGTCTTGGTATCATGAGAGGTTTCTGAAAATGATTCTTAGTCTTTCTGCTGTCTACCTAAATGCAGTTTGTCTGGATGTCAACTTTGCAACTACAGTTTTTGAAAGGAGCAGCTTACAGAAGGTACAAATCAGTGCCATGTGTAGGCAGAAGAGAAAAAAGCTATCCTAAAATCCTTATCCTATTGAAATCAGTAGTAAAATTCTCGCTGATTTCAGTACAGCCAGAATTTCACCCCAACTTTGTTGTTATCTATACTACTTGGTTCTTTGAAGAGGAAACAAATACTAACACTGATCAACACAGTGATGGTTGTCTAAACAATTCTGTTGACATTTTTCACAATGAAAAATTTTACAGTTTTTTTAAAGTTTTACATACTCAGCAAGTTAAAGAAAAATATAACCTTTTTGTTTAAAGAAATATGACTTTTTTTTTTTAATCTATATAAGAAAATTTGTTGTATTTTAGACAAAATCTATATAATTAGAATGTATATTGTTTTCCACACAGTGATTAAGAACCTTTCAAGGCAAAAAGAGGATGGACAATTACTTGTTAATGATAAACTATGAAAGGCATTTGTATTAACTGGATGTGCTGACTATCAACACCATTGCCTACAGCTGAAAAGAACTGCTAAATATCATCAACTATGAACCTCTTCGCCACTGCATCTGAAACTTCAAAACTATTGCCCCTAATAATGGCATCATTGTCTGCACTGTTTACAAAATCTATAGAAGTATTTAAACTGTCAGTGACATCAGCAAGTGACTGAAAATAATGCATTAGTAGCTGAGACTTAAAAGGGAAAAACAAACCCAGTATTTTAATTAAGAAATAATCAAATGTGTACTGATAATGGTTTTGAAATTATCCTAGTAAGAACAGTAAGAAATATTTATAGTGTGAAATTATGTCTATTTCTCATATAGATTCTTCTGTTCTCTGTCAAAAGAATTTTAACATCATTTTCTAGCTATTATTCATTTTGTTACTGAAATTCAATTTCATGCATATTTCTCTCCTGCCCTTTTTGAGCTATCCTCTTAGAAGTATTTTGTATTTCCAAAAACACTTTACTAACTACAGAGAAACATGCAGAAATATATCACAGTGATATCTGAATTTCAGTGGTCACACAAAAGTAGAAAAGTTCCTAATTTCTTCAGCAATGATCACCATTAAATCGACATGGCATAACAGAGGCCTACCAGACTATTCTATTCCATAGGGCCAGCTACATCACTAGGCTTTTCAGGTAGTTTTAAAAGATATTGGCCCTGACAGCCACCTGTGACCGCACTGTGGTCAAACCCCATGTTTTGTTATTGCTGCACTGAGCTCAGAATGACACTGCTTTCCTGTCTGTACGGCTCATTGCCTCATTTTCAAGATGTTGGTATTGCTCCTCAATAATCTGCAGATTCCTGTTCAGCAAGGTGAAAATGAGACACGGCAAACATGTGCGAACAGAGATTACTAGATTAAACAGCAGGTACAACCACCAAAAAAATTAACTTGCAGTGTAACAGGTCCAAGTTTAGGAGTTTCTCCATGGCTCTTATACCATTACACAGAAATCCTGCTTCTGTTTAGTTGGAGTTTTGTCACTGATTTCAGTACCAGTTTTGCATTCAAGAAATATGAAAACCCTTTATTGCTACTGCACAAAACCTCAAAACTTCCTCCTGGTTTCAGAGTTTTAATTTGAAGGCTATTGCTTGAATAGCTTAACAGACTTGGCATTTTACTTGGTTGCTGCAGTCCTCATGTATTAATTAATTAAAAAGACATCATCAATGTGGTTCTACTTTAAGAACCAACCTTGCTATTATTTCTTAATATGCAATCAACTCATAGAGAAAAGACATTGGTTGTGTCTCATTTTATATCGAATTCCTGTTTTAGAAAACAAAGTTTTTGTTTCTAGGGCTGCTCATAAATTTGTAAGAGTCAGTAACTACAATGAAGAATAAATATAACATAATCCTACAATGTACTGTACATGACACAGAGTATCTGTTTTATAACTCAAAGTCACATCTGGAAGTGTAATTTATGGTTTTGTTGTTTTAAATAGGCCTGGATGTACTACATGATTTTAAAAGGCCATTAAATATAGAGCATAATTATATTTTGGGGCTCATACCTTTCAATGTCAGTGAATCGACAGTGGGATCGAGTGCACCCTCAGCAAGTTTGCTGACAACACCACCTATGTGCTGCAGTCAACATGCTGGTGGGAAGAGATGGCATTCAGAGGGACTTTGACTCGCCTGAAAGGTGGGCCCTTGCAAACCTCATGGAATACAAGGCCAACTGCAAGGTCCTGGGTTGTGGCAATCCCAAGCACACCTACAAGTTCAGTGGAGAAGTGACTCAGAGGAGTGCTGGTTGATGAAAAACTCAACATGAGCCATCAGTGTGTGCTCACAGTCCAGAAAGCCAACAGAATCCTGGGTTGCATTAAAAGGACTGTGGCCAGCAAGTTGAAGGAGGTTATTCTCCCCATCTGTGCCTCTCTTGTGAGATTCCACCTGAGTGCTGCACTCAGCTCTGGTGTCCCCAACACGAGAAGGACATGGAACTGTTAGAGCAATTCCAGAGCAGGGCCACGAAGCTGATAAGAGGACTAGAACACTTCTCTTATGAAGACAGGCTGAGAGTTGGGGCTGTTCAGCCTGGAGAAAGGAAGGTTGTGTGGAGACCTCATAGGAACCTTTCAGTATCTCAAGAGGAGCTACAGGGAAGCTGAAGAGGGACACTTCATCAGGAACTGTAGTCATGGGAGAAGGAGTAGTGGGTACAAACTGAAAGAGGGAAATTTAGGTTAGATATTAGGAAGAAATATTTTACTGTGAAGGTGATGATATACTGGAACAGGTTGCCCACAGAAGAAGTGGATGCTCTAACTTTGAAGAGTTCAAGGCCAGGTTGGATAAGGCCTTGAGCAACCTGCTCTCTTGTAGCCTCCTTTAGGTACTGGAAGACTGCTATAGGTTCTCTCCAGAGCCTTCTCTTCTCCAGGCTGAACAACCACAGGTCTCCCAGCCTTTTGGAGTATCTTTGTGGCACTCCTCTAGACTTGCTCCAGCATGTCCAAGTCTTTCTTAGGTTGGGGGTCCCAGAGTTGAATGCCATGACTACATAAATTTTTGCAAGACATGACGCAGTATGGTCAGCAGTTGCCACTATGACAATATAGTTTAACTTTCTGTATAAAAAACTTCAGTACAACTTCAAGTAGTATTTTGAAATTAGCCAGTAACTTGAGCTGTAAAAAAATTCTTTAAAAAAAATTACATTGAACCCTAATGTTAGTTGATAAGGAAAGCTACAATAAGAACAGACCACACACCAAATCCAAAGGCATTGAATTTGCAGTTTAAAATTGTATCAAAACCGTTTTTTAAGCCTCAGAATGTAGAAATAAAACAAAAACTATTTTCATTAAGACTTGAAACTTTACACAAAACTGACCTTCTTGTATAGGCTGAGAAGAACAAAATATATAAAAACCATACAAAAGAATTTGGTTTTATTACCTTGCATACTAGAAATTAAATTTGTGAATTTTGCTGTTTATGCCTCAAGGTATGTTATACTGCATTTTGGGCAAATCTATTAAACAAGAAAGTAAGTGGGCAGATTCCTAAATAGGATTACAACTTAGCAATCAAATTAACCCAATGCCTACTGACTCAGAATAATATTTTACTAGGAAGGGACCTACAACAAAAACCTAGTCCTGCTGCCTGACCAGTTCAGGGCTGACCATAACCCAACACGTGTTATTAAGGGCATTGTCCAAATGCCTCTTAAACACTGACAGACTCAGGGCATCAACTACTTCTCTAGGAAGGTTGCTCAGTATTTGACCACCTTCTGAGTAAATAAATGCTTCCAAATGTCCAGCCTAACCCTCCTGTGGTGCAACTCTGAAGCATTCTCATGTGTGCTATCACTGGACATCAGGAGGGAGAGCTCAGTACTTCCCTCTCCACCTCCTCAGGGAGCTGTAGAGAGCAATGACGTCACCCTTCAGCCTCCTTCTTTCCAAACTAGACAAGTCCAAAGTTCTCATCTGCTCCTCACAATACACTGTTTCTATCCCTGTCACCAGCTTTGTTGCCTGTCTGGATGCATCCAAGGACTTTCACATCCTTCTTGACACAGCACACAGCACTCAGGGTCAGGCTGCCCCAAGGCTGAATGCAGCAGGGACAGTCACCTCTGTTGGTTGTCTGGTTGTGCTGTGCTTGGTGCATCCCAGAATGGGGTTTTGCCCTCTGAGTGCCAGGGCACACCCTGCTCACTCACACTGAGCTGCTGCTGACCAGCACCTCCAGATCCCTCTAGGCAGAGCTGCTCTCCAGCCCCACCCTCCTATCCCAATTTAGACTTGTGCCCAGCATTACTCAGTAATACTGTTTCTTTCAATATGAGTCAGCATGAGGGAGCTGTGCCCAAATAATACCAATGTACAACACCTGAACTCAAAACCTCATTGAACTCAAAACCACTCCTGCTACCACCATGACACTGCTGTGTAAAATATGTGATGTAAATAAATAGCTGACCAAAATAAATTAATACTGAATGTCTAGTCACTGATTTAAGTCCAAAAATGTCCAAGAGCTAGGTAAAGCTCTTAGAAGAAATTAATAAACAAAGAAACAGAAACGATGAAATTTTCAAGAAACTGACATTGATCACCTGAGAAGACGATGCAGGCAACAGCTCCTCTGATTATTCAGTCACTCAACAGTGATGATAATTAGAAGAAACTTCCTGAGTATATAGACAGTGATAATGGCCCACAGGGGAGCAATTCACACAAATGCTCCAAAATCTCCCTGAAAGGCAGTCAACTAGGTCCGTTAGGTATCTAGATTTTATTTGTTTCTCATTTCCTACACACACAAAAAAATAGATCAGCTCTTCAGCACAAGATAGGAACACAAATATATGTTTAAATACAGACATAAAAAAAATATTCAGTTCCTCTCCTCTCTTCTGTCTAGTCAAGGCAGCCAAGCGCCTGTCTGGTGGGCACAAAACTGTGCTCCTGAACTGAAGGTGTAATTAAAGAATCATCATCCCCTTGTTATTCACACTTTCTTTTTTCATCTTTCTCCCCTTTCTAGGCTGTTTCTTTCTTTAGTCCCTCACATTTTAAAGTGTCAAGACCTAATGAACGACATGTTATTTATATTTTCTTCTACAACACATAATTCAGGTGTCCCATCTAATCACTTTGGTCCTGAAAAGTTTCCTGTGAAATGAAATATTTGTCACTCAGCACATATTGCTGTAACAAAATACCTTTTACCATTATCATACTGTTACTGATTTTTTTTTTTCGGGAGCAAAATAATACATATTCATATTTTGAAAAATACTGCAATGTAAAACATTTTTTACAGAAAGATAAGATGCTGAACATTTTAATCTAAATGAAGTGATAGGCAATCATTACAAAGGAAACAAATGCAGATATATGTAATTTTTCAGTCTACATACAACCCTTTTCTCTTATAGCATTGAAAGAAGCAAGGAAATAGTCTTCAAGAAAATGTCAATTTTTTGTATGACCCAATATCGCACAGATTAAGCAAATTCAAAGTTTAAAAAGAATTAAATAATGCAGCCTAAGACTGAGACACTGACAGCAAAAACTAAGACTTCTGTCAAGATTACAACAAGCAGATGCACTTTGTTTTTACAGTTACTGTTGGGCTTCCATTGTAAAAGGAATATTTTATAATTCAAAATAACACTAATAAGCATTTATAATGCTTGATAAGGATTTTATATTCACTCTTTATTTTATGCAAAAGAATGACCCAATGTCCACATGACATGCTGGAACAAATTGCTCAACTATATAGGAAAAGAGTTCCCACATTTCAACTTTTTAGAATTATGCTTTTTATTTACCTCAAAATTCTGGAAATAAAAAGGAATTTCAGATTACAGCAGAACAAGAGCAGAAGCTCTGACCAGACCATTTCATGTTCAGCTCTCCCAGAAGCGTGTACCACACAAGTCTTAAGTCATTAAGCTGCAAGCCTCCAGGACACACCAGATTTACAGTATGTGCAGTGCAGGCAGTCTGCACATATGGACTGGTTGTCTGCTTAACAGATGCATGCCAACACCATCAATCTCTTTGCAAATGCCTTCTTAATGGATATATGCATTTCAATTTCCATTATGTAAGTCCTAAACAGCAGAAGGGGCATTATTCCAGTCTGAAGAAACCTTGCTTAGAGGTAGAGCAATAGAAAATAGGAATAGTAGCTTGTGCAATAATTCTATGACCTCCGTGGCAATAAAATTCAGTATAATTTTATCTTTACACAGTGTATAGTCAACTTGCTTCTACATATAAATATAGATAGCTAGGAAATTAAAAATTACTTCCAAGACTCCTTGTGTTCTTTGTCCAAATATCAAGAACAAATTATTACCCCACTAAAAAGCTTATGTCAGATTGAATTGAGTGTTACATCACTGTGCCTGAAGGAGCTGGAACGCAAAGGCTGTTTTTCAGGCTTTATGATTTGCAAACACTTTTTATGAGTTCACATTCTGTAAAATATGGTAGGTTTCTAGACTACTACTACTGATTATACTTCTCTGTGTATCTTGTACATGACTGTTATCCTCCAAAGTAAACCACTTAGTTCCACAAAATAGTTTCAATGTTCTAGGTGCTTCATATGTATATATATATATGAAATAGTATAGACTTCTGCATTGTGTGTGCAGGTAGGCAAACTGTATTTTTTCTAAGATATTTCTCTTAATTAGGAACTCTGACATAACTCACTGTAAATTGTATGAAGTTAACATACGAAATTTATGGATTTACATCACCAATTTAAAATAACAAAGAATTTTGAGCTATAAATCACATTTTCATGACTACATTTCATGCTATATATTAAGCTACACATTTCTCAACTTGCTCCTCAAACACATGACATCAGAATGTATTTCTTTATATTTTGGCTAGAGAAGAAAAATACTCATTTGCACACAGAAGCAAGTTTTGTATTCGTTAATACAGATATATGCTATAGTTCTCAGACCATTCTTTGAAGCTTTTTCTCTTTCACAGGTCTTCACAGCAAACCAAAAATGTCTCACTAACCGCCACTGAAAGTGACAAAACCAATAATGAGATTCTATTATGATAGTGGGACATTTTTGGTTAGCTAGTTATAACATGGACCTTTTTGTTTTACGTTTTATGAATCAACAGGATTTCCTATGACAAAATGTTGACAGTGCTTGGATCATTTTCACTGGAGAAGAAAACAACATGAACTTATAAATGTATATAAATACATGGAGGGAGGACATAAAAACAGAACCAGACTCTTATCAGTGGTTCCCAGGGACAGGGCAACAAAGAGAAACAAGAGGTTTCTGCTGAACATGATGAAACTGTTGTTTGCTGTGAGAGTGCTACTGAGTTGTGCAGAGAGGTTGTAGAGTCCATCCTCAGAGATATTCAAAAGTTATCTGAACGTGGTCCTAAGCAACACCTTCTAGGTGGCCCTGTTTGAGCAGGGGGATTGAGCCAGAAGACCTCCAAAGGTCACTTCCAAACTCAACCATTCCGCTAGTCGGTGATTCTGTCATATTGGTGCGTGGCCTGGTGAAAGTTCGGTAGCAGAAGTATTTTACTGATAATTACAAACATCTCAACAAAAATCAATTCAAGTAATGGTATAGTTTAAATTCTTCACTTACTGGATCTTTGTTCAGATTCTCTGTGTAGTTGCACAGGTTATTTTGGGAAAAAATTATATTCCTGTCTCCTTGCTCCTTTTACACCAAGCAGAGTTTTCCACCTCCCCATCCTCTGCCCCCAAGCTTATTTCTGTATTTGTTTCTAGTTTTGAAAAGAGAAATAGAGCAAATCAGAAGCCTGACCCCTTGGTCACATCAAAGTCTGTTGTTACAAAACACAACTGATTTTAAATCTCTCCCAATACTTTGGAGGAATATAGAAATAGAGTAAAAAAAAAATCTTTATGACAATGGGTTGCATATTACAAATCTTTATGCAAAAGACTGAAATAATTTCAAATAATATCAACAAACTAAAATAGCAAATGGAATGACTTAAAACAAATGAATAACTTATTGCTTATCATTCACTCTAACTTGCATAACCCTAACTTAGAAGGACTAATACCTTAGACTTATCACTTGCAGAGTGAAGTGTTTCACAGTATGTGCAAAAACAGTATAAAGTGGCCTACAGAAAGGGAAAAAGACAAAGGAAGTAGTAATATATAGTTCTTCAACATAAGAAAATGAGGATGCTCTCCAGAAAACTTCAGCTAGAAAGCTGAATTACTACATTTACTCCATATTGAGTGCTACATTCCTGACAGTGCTGAGAACCTTTTTTTACAAACTAAAGAAATCAGTTTCATAGCATCACTCACTGACAGCAACGAACTTCAAACAACGCCCCATGCAATGCATGAAAAACATCCTGACAGCCTGGTTGAAAAGGTAAAAGAGATCACTGCATTTTACATTACAAGATTCATGTTGCCCACAAATGAACACTACAGAGGTGCTGGCTGTAACAGGTCCAGACTGCTAATCCTCACAGTCAGTGAGAGCTCTCATTAAGAATCAAATGACCATCTTGATGAACTATGAACAAGCTAAATTAGTGCTTGCATTACAAAATCTACTTTTAACCCTAGAGAACTAAATTCTAGAGCTGTCAAGAAATAAACACGTACACAATAACCTAGTGAATAACTGCACTGATCTCTAGCTTTCTTCTTCTAAGCAACAAACTGTCATAGATGATCATCTCTGACAATTGTCTGCATCCTTTAGCCTTGACACACTATATACTCTTGGCTATTTTCAGCTTTTGACTCAGAAAAATACTTTTAAACTATCAGTAGTCTTTGGAGCTTCCTAAACTCTTCCTAAATTATTCCAATCTGTAGCAATTTTCTTTTAAACTCGCTTTCCTAATGTTATGTATCCTATTTTCTATAAAGTCTAGCTATGATCCAATGCTCAATTGAACTGTCAGAAACACCCTAACTGACTTGGATATACTTGTACAAAATCTGCTTTTTTTCTCTTTGATAGATTCAAACAGGGTGAAACACAAAACCAGAGAGTATTACTATTTTCTTTGTTTTTCTGAGTCATAGCAGTATTTTGTTCACTTTGTTAAAACCACACATTCTTTTTGTATTCCTCTTCTGAAGCTAAACCTTTTCTATAATATCAGCAATTTAGTGTCCTCCAGCTTAGACATATATTTTAATCTTCTTAAACTGTATATACAGAAATACTGCAGAGGGTGATCAACTTCAAATACTGACCTTAAAAGAAAACTAGACCCCAAAAACAAGCTTCCTATAAGATATAGCAAACTGTGTTATAAACTTGCTTAAAACTTTCAACTACACCTGAATTGAGATGAGACAATCCTGCTGAAGAGACCAAACAGAACAAAACTGTCTCAATTAGCTAGTTTCTGCTTAAACTGGCCTTACAACTCTCTTTCTAATGTAGTACTATTATCAGGATTTTTAAACAAACCTCTATTACAGAAAGGATAAATAATGCAAACAATTTTGACAAGAATTATTATTGAAGATAAATCAATCCAGCACTTCTTATGACTTGGACTCTTAGCAACAGTAAATAGAAGATTTGTGTTTCTGTCCTACAAAAACATGCTTCAGTACTAGTAAATCACACTATAAAGCGATTTAATTTTAGGGGGTAGTTATGTTTTAAAGATGCCACCATGTTAACGAGCCAAACCTTACAATTTGACACAACTGAACAACTGCTGATGCCTGCATGCAAGGTGGCTGCAGCACTTGATCTTGTAGTATCAGCAGGAACAACAGTAAAAACAGATGCCACAGCTAATTTCATGGGTCAGGGTGCCTTCAGGGAAGAAGTTGGGTTTTTCATTTTCCATGAAGACTTCAATGTTTTATTTAGACAATTTCTGACATGTAAATTAATCTGCATCTGGGATATAAAATTAAGACATCAAGAAAAAATAAAACTAGCACTGTATTTCATGATGCAGATAAAAAACAACACAGTTGGGCAATTACAATACTTTGAAGCACATAGGATTGATCTAATAATTTCATTAATATGTTTTCATAGTACCAATTCATCAAGAATACAAAAAAAATCTATAAATATAAAACCTGTCTTCTTGGCAATGAAAACACTGAAAATATGAAAATGTATCACTTGAAATAGATTTAGATCATGCTGACACGAGTACATATTCTTACCAAGACTCTGAGTAAAGCTGCAGTAACCTACATGAAGACTCAAAGCTAGCAGGACTATGTTGCACGGAAAGTAAGGATGGGGAGAGTTTAATCAAGAGAAAGATGTATTTTCAAAGACACTCAGAAGCATATAAGAATTGTCCTGGGGAGGAAGCATACTGTTAAATTACTTTCTAGCACTGCATCATCATTCCAAATTTTTAGAAATTATCACAGCTAGAAATTAGTGATATGAAAACAGCCTAGGTGTCATCATGCCCTCAAGACACAAACAGACATTTTCAGAGCATCAGTAAATGTGCACTGCCACATTAAACTATTCCAGTAGTACCTCAAAACATTACAACAAACAAGGAAGAGAACAATGGTTTTCAATTGTGAAAGGGTCCAAAAAGTAAAAGTGAAATAGTAAATCAATATTGTTCTGTCTGTATACTCAGGAGAGGTGAGAAAGACTTTTTTAGATAAAACTTGTACTTTTATGTGTAAGAACTGATTATATATTAATTATTGAAAAAAGAGGATATTATGTAACCAAGTAAGGACACGCTGATACCAAGTAAAATTTTTTTCCTAGCGTAATAAGTTACTGGAATATTTGCTTAAAATTAGCTCAAGTAGAAACTAGCTACGCCATGACAGAAGACAGCTTCAAAGAATAAATTATGAGATCCAAAATGTATGTTAAAGAAAAATAAAATTGCAAGGGCCACCATATCACCAGGATATTGACACTGTAATAAACACATTTTATTTCTGTCAGTTTCAGTGTAGCAACTGTAGAAACATCAGCAATAGCTGTCAAAGACAGGCTTTTTAATCCCCATCTTCTAAAGGACTTTGATATTTTAAAGAAAATACCAAAATTCTAGCAGCTATTAGAACAGTCACTTCAGAAAAGTGATACTGCAACTATTTAACATGAAGCACAGACAGCATAATTGAAGTAGTATAGTAAATAGGATATTAAAGTACTGAAGGTTCAATTAACATTATTGAGAACTGGTTGCAAAAAGGGTATCATATGTTCTTTAAATACCACTCTGTTTACATCCTGCTTGAAGAGGACTCCATAAATGCCATTGATCCACCCTCAGAATACTACTGAGCCATCATCAGTCCATTCCTGAGCTTCCTAAAGATCTCAGGTAGCTTCACTGTTCAATAAACTCTGACATGCTTACAGGAAAAATAATTCAGAATTAGGTTACACAATTAGCACCACATGTTTTATCTTCAAAAAACAAGAAGGAGAGGCAATTAAACTAACTTAAAGTAAATACCTGATTTACAGAAAAAAAAAAGGATTTTTCTAGCAGTTATCTCCCTCTGGTGAGTAATGAAAGACTTAAATATTACTGTATATTGATGGTATAAAAATAGTATCAGTAAAAAAATATTACCATCACATCAATAATTGAGACACAAATGTAGCAGCATCCTGTTGGCTTATTTGTACATTGTATGAACAGAAAAATAATGCTGATCCAGATACTTAGCATACAATCTGCATCTCTTTGGTTATTTATTCTTCATACAACTACTGTGACACACTTCAAAGCCTTTAATGCACCGTAAGATTGGCAAGGCCCCTTCATTTACATAATTAAGGCAATTATTGCCATTATAATCGAATGCAACACTGATTTAATGGTCTGGACTATATTTAAGCTTTCTGCTTTATAATCCATGGAAGCTGGTTGGCAGAGAGCAAAAGAATGAATATATCCTAAAAAGTATGCTTTCATGACTACCTAAAATAGTCTAATAGAGTTTGTTGTGCTACACAGACTAAACTCTCCAAACAATTTGTGTGGTTTGGGGAGTCTAGGACTAAATTTGTTCATGAATTGTTTCCAGATCTAAGTTAAAATTAATGATTATAAAACATATAATGAAACAGCATTAATTACCTTCTTTCATCATAACAGCTTGCCTAACTATCTTAAAATTGCAGCACACACATAAAATCACAGGCTGATACACTGTAGATAATTTTTGCCTCTAAAGGCGTATTCACCATGTGAGCTCATTGGGGTTTCTCCCCCTACTGAAACACAAGGGCAAAGGAAAGAAATAAATCAATCAAGTTAATAAAAATTTAATAAGGAATAATTTTAAAGCAACATCCTGTAGAAAAATCTTTTCCTCTGTGAAAAGTATATGAATACTTTGTAGTAGTAAGAAAGCAATGCTGAATGACTAATTACTTATCTTTTATATATTGAGTCTTTACCTAAAAAGAACCAGTGTAAAAATGGCCCCGAGTGCCAGAACAACACCTCAGAAATCAAGGACTTCAAAAAAGGCAATGCATTCTAAGCATCCACCCCATCTGTACAAGCTCACTCCCACATATTTATAGTGAGCCATCTAGCTTTGCTTGAGATGAAGTGAAGGACGTTCACTCTGAAATTTCTCCCTATGCACAGGACGGACAAGGCCACCGAGGAATCCCAGCTGTGCCCAGCTCCTCAGACAGGCACACCAGTTTTCTAAGCCACAACTTGCACAGGACATATACGTCCTTGGTGTCCTGCGATAAGAAGTACTCACACAGTGAGCAGAGATGCAACACTGACATTATTTTAAAAATCAAAAACTGTATAACACAAATACTTTTAACACAGGGCCAGATCTGCCAGTTCAACATTTGCTTGCTGGTAATAGAAGAAACAAGAGAAGTAACTTCACAACATGCAGCCCACCATAGTAGGATAGAACTGCTTTCCACAGCCTTGAGACCTTAGGAATTTTCCATTTAAAAGTAAATTTGTGGATGCAATGCACATACCTGGATTTGACAAAGCTGTATAGATTTGAGCATCCAAAGCTTCCAAAAAAACCATAAAAATTGGAATGACTTGGAAATAACAAAACAGTCCCAATGAAGAGCAAACATAAGTTTGTTCTACACAAGATTGCTGTTGCAAAGGAGCTTGGAACTGCGAGCAAAGAGCTGTTTCCAGTGATAGGTATGTAATATTCCTGTCTTCCATTTAGTGTTAGAGCTCTTTGCAATGTTGACAACAAGCACTCAGCCAGCAATCCTTTCTAAGCATTACACTTAATCCTGGCAACAATAAAATGTTCTTTTTCAAAGCATTCTTTAACATATTCTGCAGTGTTACAGGGATTATTTTTCATAAACACAGCAAATACACTCTAGCCTTTTTTATAGAAACTATATTATTATGCAATGAACAATCTTCCCTTAATCCTTAACTTCTTCCTTGTAACAACCAAGTTCAATGGCATTTTAATTTGATCTCCAATTATGACTTCATAGCAGAGAATATCAAAAATACAGATCACTGTTCAAGCATATTCTACCTTTTTTCTTTTTTTTAACACTGTCAGCTCCACTCTGATTTGACTTAATGGTATGCTTTTTACTAGAATGTCTCTGTCTCATTGCTCTATCTGCATTTGTGATACCACTTCTTTTCTGCTCAACAAATATTTCTACCCTTCGTTCCCAAATATTTTAATCCCTGTAAGAACAGAAAGAAAAAGCAAAACCTTTGTAGCCAAAAGATATCTAGCAATAGACTAACCAATTCTAGTTATCCTTTTCAAACTATAAAGGTGTTTGAAACAAAATGATCACACACCGTTCCATGCAGAAGTTTGAAATTACAGCAGAAAGAGGCATCTGAACCAAAACTGACAGAGTCAATTCTACAGCCTAACAACAGCCTATACAGCTGCATCTCCATTTCCCCCATCCTTCAAACACAGCGACAAGCCCCTCGTCACTTCCACATCACACACAGACAATATGTGGAAAGTAGCCTGTAAGAATTCTTTTCAATCTTTACCAGGGTTCCAGAGGAAGGACACCTGGGTATGTGGTGTGCTCCAGCTAAACCCAGGTTAGTTGACAAGGGAACCAGGGATTGTGGGCATGCAGGTCAAATCACTCTCATTCCAAATACATTCTCTGTCATTCTACACCACATTAGATTGCTACTATTCACACTATATTGGATTACTACTAATTATGATGGAGAAATCTCTTTTTAGAAAGTCTTAGCATGGAGTTTGATTAATTAAAAGAAGATACTGCTGACAATTTTACTTGGCTCAGTGTCACTCGAGCAAAAAAGATACTCAGTTCAAAAATCTAAAAAAGACCCAGGCAGAAAATTTATCTTAGCATTGAAGCAAAACCCAATAAAATTAACTCCATTGAATTTCTGTTATTACACAAAAATAGCAATGAATCCTAAATAAATGCCTTTTACAAATACAGTAACTGTATTTTTGTGCTAGCAAATTCCCTTTCTATCATATATATGGAAATAATTTACAGATATAAATGAACTGTTGCAAAGATGATTAGCCTACTATCTCAGAAATAACCTAACATTTATAAAAGATATAGTAAAGCACTAAAACTTGGTAAAACAATAGTACTTATAAAAGATCAAGTAAAGAATGGTCTATCATTCATTTATATACAACAGAGAAAAAAAAGACATTCTTAATGAATTAGGCTGACCAAATTTCCAACCAGAAAAATCTACAATGCATCAATTTTCACTGTACCTTCAAATAGCTTCAATTTATATATAATGTATACTTACAGCTCACCATTACTGTAAATTTCTATAACGAATTAAGAAAGGGGGAAAACAGTATTTCAGCTTGCATGCCTGAACAAATATAGGTCTAAGATTAACAGATTCAAAATTCAAAAGTGAGAACTATGTATTCTAGTAAAAAAGCAATAAAAGCAAAATAGACATTTACTGCTAAGTCAATACCCTCCGAAGAACTACAATGGATATACAATAATACATTTTAGTTTTGTAGCATCTTTAAAATCAAAAGGTTTCAGAAACAATAATAAAGTAGTGTTCAGAAACATTAGTAGAGTAAGAAAATTTACCTATGGATAATATCTTTTCCTCTAACAAGGAAACTGAGTCACAACGTTAGAGCCTATTTACATTTAAATCGATAGCAAGGCTCACACTGATGCCAGTACTAAAGGCAAGAGCAGAAATACTAGCCCAGATTCCATTTTTGTTGTGACACCACAATGATACCAATCTGAAGAAGTGTATGCTGCAATAGATGAGAAAAACTCCTGGATTTGAGTTCTTCCACCGATACCACTGATCATTACGCTCTTGTATTTCTCGCTTCATCTAAAAACTATTTTGAGAAAAGTCAGCAAAATTTTCCAATGAAACTTAAGCAACTAAGAAAGCATAGAGATTTTCTTTTATTGCTGTATTCCATAGTACTGCAGTAGCAATTGCATAAAAAAACTTACTGAATATAAATGTACAGTGAAGAACAGTAGACTAGAAAGATAAGAATTATCTAGTGCAAATTTAAGTCACATATATAAAATGCTGCTACCAGCTATACTCCCAGACTACCTCCTTCCATTTACTGTGCACATTCTTCAGAGAAAGTTAACAACTGAGAGCAGCCTGCCCATGATGAAGACCAGCACACTTCCCTTTGTGCTTCTTTTTATAGGCTAGCCACTTATTTTCTGCAACAAGCATGACTGCATGAAATTAAATGTTACAATTAGATCTTTTGGGAACTACTTTAAAACATACCAACATATTCATAAATAAAGCCCAAACAGCACTACAACATAACATCTATTTTCTTTGTGGGTTATTTTTGTCTTATTTGAGGTTTGAAAGTTAAATTTTATCCTTGACAGCATGAACCTGTTCAACTTATGAATGGAAATTTAGCTCATTGTCTCATACAAATGGCCTCTTCTGGCTACGTCAGAACAGGTCACTGATAACATCAGGCCTAAACGGTCTAGTACACGTTGGTTTGAATATAGATTTTATTCTATTGATGTCCTGTAGTTTTTCAAAGAGAAAAGGGGAATTACAAAACAGTACCATCTGTCACTGAAAGGCAAAAATACTAAGTAGAGATTAAGGAGTTAACACAAGTGTTATTTTTGGCCCTCAAGCACTTTATTTGTGAAGTCTGGAAACTAGTGAGTGTTCTCTCTGAATGTAAACAAAAAAAAAAGCTCTATTTTGGCACCTATACCTTTACTATACAGAGAGTAGTGGAGGTCATGTACTGAAAAGATGATGCTATGCTAATTAAATCAGAGGGTTTGGGAGAGTTTTGTTTGGCTGTTTGTCCCTCTATTTGTTTTTTAAGCAGCGATGCACACAGAATGAAGCAGTATCCACAGTGTCTATAATCCTTCTGTTATTTATCCCCATCTCTTCAAAGCAATTAACAATTCGGCAGTATTCAGTATAAAACAGGATGCAGCTGAGAGGGCAGTCATATTCTGTGATTAAAGTCTTTCAGATATGCTAACTGAAAATACTTTCAGCATGCAATGTTGCCTTTCCACCTCTTTCTCACAAAAGCTTAGAGTCAAAGAGTATGATGTTTACAAGAGCTTCCTTGTTACCATACAGTCCTCCTCAGATGCTAAAATAAATAGAAGCCCTTTTTTTCTTTGATGAATATAAGCTCACCTCTGTTATTTTAGTGAAAATATCAAGTGAGCTCTTACCACAGGATTTAATACAGATTAACTCAAAAATTATTGAGAGCAAATTCTTCTATTTCACTAGCTAATGAAAATGCATATTTAGTATTTTACCAGCAATGCTACAGCTTTTGCCATTTAAACTGCAGGACCTTCAACCGGCCCTGAGATTTTGGGTACAACTGCATTCCCCAGCCGAATCTTTACCCTATGTACAGGCAGAAACCCAGCCTTATGTCTATGATGAAGTTATCCAAAGACATAATCCAGGAGGATGCTGCTAAATCTTTGAAACATACTGTTTAGAAAACCAGGATGCTGAGCTTTACATGGCACACATTTACCACAGTGTTAGTGTAGCTCAACAGGGAAATAAAACATCAGCATTTTGTCAAGACTTTTTCGTTTTAAGAACAATTAAGCTTGCCCAGTGTATGTACTCTAGAGTAGAGCAAACTTGAGACAACTGACAGTGGATGCTTTTCCTAGAAACCTTTGAAAGTCTTTGATCCCAGCTAAGAGCTGTCAGACATACACTCATCTGCTGATGAAATTTCTGCAGTAATGCCTTGGTCTTCATTGATGATATTCTTTCAGATTGGCATAGCCAGTGGGATTTTGTCATCTGTGTTGCCAAACAACTTATATTCAGGTGATGTGACAGAAAGACACACCCCAGGTATTTGGGCCAGGCAAGCAAAAAAAACAAACAAACCAGTCCAGAAACACTATCATACACCTTGAAGGTTTTGAATGTAATCAATATTTTATACTACTTTTTATTTACTGATGTAGTCAGTAAACCTCTGTATAACCTAAGTAATAAGCAGAGGAGAAACAGATGGAAATGCCTGCAATGATGCAGTAAATGCAGTACCGTTTAAGGCAGAGTGAATAATCCCTATCTCAATTTCTGAATGGACATGAAACAGTTTTATGTCAGAGGCTGATGTAGTTCTTCCTCTGCATCATTCTGCAGCTTTTGAAAGATGTTAAATGCTACACAAAAGACTGTTATCTGGGACTTCCCTTTTAATTTTCCGGAAGGTGAGCTATAAAACACCTCAGTCCTCCAACCTCTACTTTCCTAAGAAATAATTACCAATCTAATATAATTAATTTTCCACATCTCAATTAGTAATCCAAGTACAGTGATAGTAAAAAAAGAAAACCAGGGAAATATTAAGACTGAAAATAAGGTGAATTTCCACAGAAAAAAAATCATAAGAGAAAACAAATCCTGGCTCATGACAGTCCTACTCTGACTCCTCAAGCAGTATTCAATTTAAGCCAGAACTTCTCTTTCAGTCAGCTAGAAAATGTAAGGCATTATACTGTAAAAATATATATATATATAGAAAGGCCTGATATATGCCACATTAAAGGGCATTAGAAGTAAAAAAAGTTTAAATTTTAGGTATTTTTCTCTAGAGATGTATATTCTGCAGACTGCCTTATTTCTTTACATAAAAAAAAGACAGCATAGGTCTTGATCTATACCAATAATTTGCAGTATTAGTATACATTATATTACTTATTAATTTAATATCAATTAATTAACAGTCCATCTGTTTTTTCTTGTAATGCCTTGAACTAAAATGATGTCATGTTCCACAAATGTATTATAAACAATTATTTCAGAATATGAGTACACTGTTATAGAGACACATATTACATTTTGTGAAAAATTCAAAAAAGCAAGAAAATACTGAAATCATGCCAAGTTATGACTGAGTTTGTTAGGGAACTGCTACAGTCATTAATGATACTCATTGGCACCAAAGAAGCTCATGCACCTGAGAAAATCATTTTTAATATATTAACTTGCAAAATAAAACATTGTGAAGCAGGAAGTTGACTTGTGACTATAGATCACTCAACTTTTTTGTTTTTGCTATTTTTCACCCAGTATTAAGATGACAAAAATAATTATTTCCTTTTTTTTTTTTTCCACCAGGATAGTAGAATTCCCACTCAAAAGCCTCTAAATCAGTTAAGAACTTGAAAGAACTCTCCCACAATCCCACTATTTCAATCAGATTTGAAAAGTTACAGGTTTTCTTTCTTGGACAAATGTTGGCAATACATACTTATGTTACACAAATTTGACGATTTGCTGTGCTATTCACAGGTTTCAAAGGAATTCATACAAATCAAACATGAACCAGAAAGAAAATTAAACTAGGAAAAAATTGTTGTCTGGGCAAACACAGCTGAAAAAAAGAATAAATTAAAACCAGTAAGAAGTACCAAACAACAGAAGAATACGCAAAGCTAATTTTGTTCAAAGCCCCACACTTCTTTAGGGAAATAAATTGCATTAATTAAAATGAAAATGTGTTAACGAGACAAGACAGAAAAGCCGTACCTCCTTCACCTCTACCTTACTGTTATAAAGTCACCTAATCTTTTCTGAAGATATTTTGCTAATATTTTAATCTCAATTTGGCTGAAAGGAAGCATGTTTTAAATAAAGTCAAAATAGCCAAATACTAAAAACTTTTGACATCACTGAAAGAGTTAATGTAGGTTGGTGAATTGTACATTACTAAATAAATGTAACAAAACTTCAAGCAAATGTGCTATCGCAGTAAGTGAAAAAATAGTTTAAAATGTGAACTCTAGCAGGTAGCAGCTAAGGCTGTCCATGTATGTGAATTTCAAAAATGGAACCTTTGGACCCTCAAGTATAAGTCTTCTTGCTGGCTGCAGTTGGTATGGACTGGTATAAATTTGGATCCTGGAAGAACAGCTTCCCAGAAAGAAGGGTTCCCGGAAAGAAGATATTTCAGATCCTGACTGATGAAAAGATGCTGGAAGTGAAGAGAGATTTCAGAGATCAGCAAGATGCATTGAGATGAGCACTGAGGGAGTCCCAGAGATTGTAGCCAGTAACACCTGACTGGTATCTCTGTGCAGCTGCATGGCAGAAACCAACACAGTTTTCTGCCTGACTTTCCCAGATCAGCTTTTTCCCTGCTTGGAAGGTAAACTGAGATCTACTGAAAGCAGCACTGGGTGAGAGAGAGACAATGCAATATGTGAAATCAAGTTGAGTAAAAGCACTATCTCGTGAGTTATAACACAAATCCCAGTATCCAGATGCACTATTGGTTCTTGCTTACTCTGTCTTGTGTGTGATAGTTACAGAAAAGGCTAAATTTCATTGCAAGGAGTAGGTCTACCAGTTCCTATTCGTTCTAGATTGCTCAATATGAAAGCTAAGCATGCTTCATACGTAAAAAGGAGAAACAGAAAAAGGATTGATCTTTACTTGTTTTCTGGGCAGTTGGGAATGGGTGGGAAGATATGTGATCCAAAGTGCCAAAAGGTAAAGTAGATGAGGTGTTGTGTGCAGAGGATAAGTGTTAAAGGTTAACAGGACTTGTACATCTTTAGAAGTGAGTGCAACATTTGCATTTACCCAATGGACTGGTCTCATACTTCCTTATCCCAGTGATCCCGTTCCTAAGACTACACTTCGCATGATTCACATTTGTTCTTATCCATCAGACTGAAGAGCAGGACAAGCAAGGGACAGGGCTCAGTATATCTCAGAGCAAAATGACCATGACCACTATTTGGAGCAAAAAACGGTGCCCAGACACTGCCAAAGGGACAGAGACTTCCCAGTTTTGTAAAAATGTGCAGTGCACAGCATCTTTCCTAGTTTCTCGTTTCACATAACCACTGGAAAAAGCGTCAGAAGTGCTTAGAAAAATAAAAACCTGCAGATTCCATCTCAATGAAATCCCTACATTCATAACTATGCAAGTCAGTATGACCCAGATACCCCAAATCCTGGGACATACTACAAAAGGAGATTGGGGCAAAAGCAGGACATGAAGCAATGGCTATGCCTGGAAAACCAGATGCATCCTCATGTGTCTTTCATTTAATACCTCTGCCACTAGTGGTAGTGCTTCCCATTCATTCTGCTTTATCTTTTTTCCTCATTCTGCTTCTACACAGCTCCCAAAGCCATCCCTCTCTTCTGTACTGCCCATATTCATTTATTCCTAACTTTGTGTTTCCCTGCCTCTAATGCTCTGTAGATTTCTCCCTCTCATTTATAACATGACACTAAATTTGTCTTTTCTGTCTCTTTTTAAAAATTACTGGAGCACCTATTGTAGTTTATATGATTACCCGTTGCCTTCTCTAAACTACATTCAAAACAAAGATGATAAAGAAAGAGCTTTATTTTATTGTGCCTTTTTATTTTCATTTTAACTTTTGTTTTCTCAACAACTTATACATCTAGTTCCAGATCAAGCTCTTAGCACTTTCATTTATGGATTTAACCTAAGAGCCACTGCACATCTATTAGGCTCAATGTTACTAAATGTATTATTAAATGAGACAGCTTTCACAAAAGCTGGGATGCCTTCACCTGACTCATGCATTCATCAGAGATATGGATTAAATAAACTTCAGAGTTCACTTTTAACTAAGAGGATCCTATGATATTATGATTAGGTTCAAATACCTTTTAGGAAGAAAATCTGTTTTTCTGAATAACAGTTTAATTTTGCTTCCCAAAGCAGTATGGGATTCCACACCAAGACTTATTTTGGGAAAGTTCGTAGACACAGTTCGCTCTCCAGATACAAAAAAGAAAAAATGAGTACGTTCTTCAATCTGAAAATACAAAAAATTGTCTTAAATAGCCTAGGTAGGGGATGTATTTTAGGAAACCCTTACTTAAGTTAGCCCTGAAACAGGAACAATAATCTTACTTTGACTGTTTGGTTTCATCACATTTGTAAGCAACTGACATATATACATGCAGCTTAGAATCATGGAACCATAGAAACATTTAGTTTGGAAAAGATATCCAAGATCATAGAGTCCAACTGCTACAACACTTTATGGAGTTCCACTTAAATACAAAAATTGTATTCTTATAACTTTTGCTATAAGAACTTGTATTGTAAGAAATGTTGTATTCTGTCACAAAAGAGGCTGAAATTTCAGCAATGATACTCAGCTCACTTTCATATTTCTCAAGTTTCCTTTTGGTCTTGTAAAGAAATTATATTAACAAATTTCAGTGTTGCAATAAAATGTAGCATTTGGAAAAGCCCTTTATTTTGCTTGCTCTGACAATCTGTCAGGACAGGATTAGTGTTAATGCCCATACCCAGGAGACCTTTTTTCTTTCTCTTTTACATAACTAGGCACAAGTAATCTTGACCCCTTGGCAATATAAATCAAGAAGAGTTCATTCTTAATTAAAAACAATTCTAACTTTTGAAGAAAAAAAAAAATTGTCTCTAGATTTTATTTCACTGTTTTAGTACAGGAGTACAAAAAATAGAATATGCTTGAAAGAACACACACAAGGACAAAATAACTGCATCAGGTGAAAAAACTTCCAGGAGAGAAACTGTGAATGTTATTTTGGCTAAAACTGAGGACAATGACACCATATTAAAAGATAACACTGGAGAATGGTAGGCCTGCTACTCACAGAGAGATGATTTTTGCCTCATTATCTTAATTTCACTTCATGCCCACTGTTAAGCAAATATTCCCATATCTATCCTGGTGATAGAGAAATTATTGCTAGTGGGTACTGCAGCCACATTAAGGTTACACTGCATGTCTTATCCAAGGGCCCACATTAGCCATACAGTGCTGGGTCTTCCAGTGCTTTTCATCCTGTTCAACGAGGTGAGCAGATAACATATTTATTTTTTTATTTTCAAGATACTACATGAAATTGTAAATTAATGCTTTAAAAAATGTCAAGGCTATCATTTTGCAGAGGGGTTACAGCACAGGGAGTATTTCATTACATATATTCAATTAATATTTAATTACACAATCAATTATGTTGCGAAAGACAAAATAAGTGACATAAAGAAACGTGTCAGAGCAGTTTTTTACTGGACTTGTATGCCTGCACACAGTCTAATCTTTATAGTGATCATCTTCATTCATTGTTAGAAGAACATTAACTTGTTTTTTAAACTAGGAAAAAATTAGTTAGGGCAGCAGCTACAGCTTATAATGGAAACAGTAAGACTATCCTGCACAATAAATTTGGATTAGTGCTTCAAACTATACTGAAATATCAACATTAACATAATGCAGGAATGCAATATTTGTTTGTTTTACTGTTATCACATCGCTACAGGAAAAAGACCATAATCTTTAAAAACTAATTTTGCTGTATTTTCAATGATATTTCTGCATAAAACTTGTGCATAAAGATTTTGGTTTACTCATCAAAAGTGTTATTATGCAAAAACAACAACAAAAAAGCATCTAAGAGAGATTGATCTAAAAAAAATTTTTAAATTTAGACCTCCAGTCATGCTTTTATTGTCAAATTCAGGTCCATGGTAGCCTAAAACTTCATGCTATGACAACTCTCTATTCAGAAGCACCAAAGATGGTATCATGTTGTGTTTAACAACAGCCTTCCATAATCACCTGAGAGCTATTGAAATTCAAATAAGCTTAGCCACAATTTTTTTTTCTGCCAGTTTGTTCCAGTTGCACCAATGCCTAAGAAGCAAAGCTAAGCAGCTTCATTTTCTAGCAGTCTAATCTCATTCACGGTCCAAAAGGAAGTTGATTTATTCCTGTAAAACACGTTTCAAATGAACTTGTTTACATAATACAGCCTTTACTAACAGTTCCATAGTGCAACTACTTGTTCCTAGGATCAGCAGCCAGGACTTCTAAGTTTCTTTCTATCACCCTTTGTTTTCTTGAATGTTCAATTGAAAACACTGAGGAGCAAGGAATTAATTTATTCTTTGTCTTAAATATACCCACAAGCATCCCAAGGAGTATTAAATAGTAAGAAAAAAAAAAAAAAGAACAGCTGTAACTCATACTACAAGAGCTCATTTGAAAAATACCATGGCATTTTACTATAGGTACAATTTCAAAACCCTTGGCAAAGAAAACAACCTTGAACAAAATAAAGACGGTTTTATTCAAGAATAGCCAGTGTTTGTGATAACTGTAATATTCCATAAGCAAAACCTTCCTTCCTTCTGGAAATGAGTATTACAAATATTACACGAATTACCACCACTCACCTCTCCTGTCACTTCTGCCTGCATTTGTGGATTTGTCAGAAGGGCAAGGGCAACGTCCTTCACATTTCAATGAAATTTGTTTTCCTGAGACACAGGCTTGATAGTCTAATTTGCACTGTAAGGAGAGAGAATGACTATCATTAATATAAACATATTTTATAACAAAAAGTTATAGTTCTAAGAATTTTGAAGCAATCTTTCATGAAATGCTTAAATCTTTGCAGACAGAGGTGCTAAGAAGTGTCTTCTGAAGTATACGCCACTTTCTCACCAGAAATTAAATTAAATAAAGGTACAAAGTTTTTGGTCCCTAACCTGGCTACAGTTTCAGACTCAGTTCAAGCTTGAATGCACTTGTGGTGTGAGACTGATTTAAATATGCATGCTACATGCAAGTCGACTGCATTGGTTTTATTTGTATTATATGAGCAAATAAACACAGCAACAACAATCATTATTGATAGGAAGCAATTAGCAGTCAATTGTTATAGAATTTATCACTTAATTTCTATCTTTAAGATGAGAATATCCTGGTAAAAAGTACTAATGAATAAA
Organism: Climacteris rufus; assembly: GCA_013398175.1. Lineage (NCBI taxonomy): Eukaryota > Metazoa > Chordata > Aves > Passeriformes > Climacteridae > Climacteris > Climacteris rufus. The sequence goes on from VZRZ01007779.1 coordinate 175,082, forward strand.
ATGAAAAGCTGTGTCTAACGTAGTTCTGCATAATGACTGTCTTTTCTGATATAGAAACAGATTAATTTGTGTGGTTCTGATCTGCATACTTAGAGCTTCAATCCAGAAACCATATAAAAACTAACTACATCTAACCAAGAAATAGAATTGTTGTTTCAAGCATATAAAAATAATGTAGTTAAAAATCACATACAGAGAAAATAATATAACTGTAAACACTGTCATTCTTACTCAAAAGTTGAACTTTTCCTCCAAAAAACCCAGTTCTTTCATAGAGACCTTTCTCTGGGATGTTTTGCCAATGTATTATCAGGAAAAACACAAATGAAAAACAAAGGGAGGGAGGGGGAAAGCATCTACAAAGAGCTTTTTCAAAAAGTGAAAGGAGAAAGATGGTTATGGAGAACACTTAATCCTTGAACAAAAGATAGAAGATGTCTCATTAAACAGGTAAAGGATACAGGAAAATCGAGTCAGAAAACCAGTTAAAGTAACAAATAAAAATATGAAGCGTTTACTGTGCATCACAATACTTCAGAAGAACAATTTCACCAGAATTTGCCCCTTTTATTCCCTGACTCATCTTTTGTTAGGGTATCTAACTTCAGTGTAATGCAACTCCATTATACAACTATCAGGATTTCCAGCAAACCCTAAAGTCAAAGCTTCTCTTTCTCCTAAAAATATGCAAGGGGTGGGAGCACTGTAGCTATGGAAGAACCAAGGAGCCTCCGAGGCTTCCACTAGTATGCACATATAAGCACTGTGAATTTACAGAACTTTTATCAATCTTTCAAGCAGATTTCTAGTCCTGTCGCACTCTCACGCAGTTCTATACCTTGCATAACCTGCACTGCATCACTGTATTGAAATAATACTTTTTTTCACCACTGCCAGTACCAAAAAGGCAGAAATTAATATCTCACATTTTTGAAGATGTGACCTTTGGCCAAAAAAGGCATGGTTAAAGAAAAATGACACTAAAAGAAAATTTTAATTCTAACAAAAAAACCCCAACATATCTGCTCTAATTGAAAACTACATAGCACTATTATGTCATAATAGACCAGCAAATGGAAGCAAAGCAAACACTGTTGATTTTGTTGATTTTGAAACAACCGCATACGTTTCCTATTTCAATTATCCTGGCTGTACAGGAGAGTGCTTGTGTTAGCTATGACACCTACCAGCCCTCTCTCCAGACAGTACACGACCTAATTCATATTTTAATACTCAAAACAATATTTAGAGTTTGTGGAATGGATTATAGCTCAAATTTAATACTTGTTTCTGTTAAAAAGAGCTATCTTTCCTTTTTTCAGACCTCAGAACTTTTATTATTCAAACTTTGTAGTTTAAGGAGTCAAACCTATAGATAGCTGTACTTTAGGCTTTGATTATTCCACTTGGTGAGACCACCATTTAAAATTTCACATATAAACCCATTCCAGATTTGTTTTACTGAGAAGCAGAGTATGAAGAGTGAGAAAGAAAAGTAACAATCTTTTTCATTTCTGAAGATTTCTTTAATCCTTTCTTTGAGAGATTATTTTTTACAGACTCCAGTGCTCCTAACTTTGATTCACTCATGTTGCTGAAGAGACTAGTAAATACTTCATAGGTGCTTCAGCTAACATAATGAGTTGTGAGTTTAGTCCTTTTGATTTATTTTTCTTTGAAGTTGTCTACTCAGTCCTCTTTACAAGTAACACTGTCCTTTTAAACGCTAAAAAAACAAAGCACAACACCTGCCACAGGCAGAGAGACGTGAGATACTGAGAGCAAGGTCAGCACACAACACTTCCAAATCAGTACTCCCATTCACAAGTAGGATAAAATTTTACCCTCACTGAACTCATTTTAAGGACAGGCAGGCAGCAGTGATATATTCACTGGTTTCAGAAACAAAGCAAAATCATTGTGCTTGCATAAGTCAGAAACGAAACGAGGCTGTTCTGGCAATTTCCCATCAGCAACTAACAACTCCAAGAACAGAACTCTGGTTCAAACCTCTTGTCATCAGTCCCCAAATTAACAGTGCATTGAAATACTGTAAAGATAGTGCAGATAAATAAAGGTGGGTTAGACTTCCTTCAGTGTTCCTCTCCAGCTGGTAGAACAGCAAGCAACATACCTGAAAAACTCCATAGAAAAAGAAATCGCTGACATACAGACTATGAGGACACAATGAGAAGTAGAGGCAAAAAGGAGAGGTAGTGTCACGGGATTCATGCCAGGGCATTCAAAGGGCTGGATGATTTAATAATGAGATCTCTCTCCAAGACTTTTCAACAGTCTTGGGAATCTGGAGAGTCAATGGGAAGCTGGTAAAAGCTGACCCTGGTAACTACAGATCTGTCAGTCTTCCATGCCTGGTAAGATTATGGAGAAGATTATTTTGGGAGTTACTGAAAGACATATGAAGGACAATGCAATCATTGGCCACAGCCAGGACAGCCTCATGAAGAAGTCCAGTGTGACAATTTCATTTTACAACAAAATAACATTACAAAATTACTGACAAGAGAAGCCAGTTGAATCCTTTCAGATTTCAGTAATGCTTTCAATACTGTCTCTTACAGTGTCCATCTGAAAACCTCCAGCATACAAGCTGGACGAAACCTCCAGCATACAAGCTGAATAAACACATCACGTGATGGGTAAGCACCTGGTTCATGGGTTGGACACAAAGGGCTATGGGGCAGACAGGGTAACATTAGAGGTTAGGAAATGGGGTTACATCAGGCTGGTGACCAGTTACTAGTGGGGTTCCACATGGCTCCACTGCAGGGCCAGTGTTTTTCAAGGTCTTCATAAACAACTTGGACACAGGATTCAAAAGCATATGAAGTTTGCCAATGATATTCAATTGGGAGGAGCTCTTCACTCACTACAAGGCAGAGAGGCCCTGAAGAGAGATCTGGACCAATTAGAGGGGTGGGCAATCACCAACTGTATGAAGTTCAACAAGGGCAAGTGCCAGATTCTGCACCTGGGATGGGGCAACCCTGGATGTACAGACAGACTGGGGAAGGAGATGCTGGAAAGCAATGCCACAGAAAGGGACGTGGGGGTCCTGGTCAATGTCAAGTTGAATCTGAGTTAGCAGTGCCCTGGCAGCCAGGAGAGTCAACTGTGTCCTGGGGGGCAGCAGGCACAGCATCACCAGCTGGGAAAGGGAGGGGATTGTCCTGCTCTGCTCTGCACTGNTTGCCGTCTTTGCGGCGGCCTGGGGCAGCCACACCGTGAGTGCTGGGGGCAGGTGTGGGCACCACAAATTAAAAAAACATTAAGCTGTTAGAGAGTGTCCAAAGGAGAACCACAAAAATGGTGAAGGGCCTTGAGGTGAAGCCTCATGAGGAGCAGCTGAGCTCACTTGATCTGTTCAGCCTGGAGAAGAAGAGACTGAGGGGAAACCTCATCCCAGTCTACGACTTCCTCATGAGGGGAAGCAGAGGGGCAGGCACCAAACCCTTCTCTGTGGTGACCAGTGACAGGACCCAAGGGAATGGCCTTAAGTGTATCAGGCGAGATATAGGATGAGTATTAGGAAAAGGTTCTTCACCCAGAGGGTGGCTGGGCACTGGAACAGGCTCCCCAGGGAAGTGGTCACAGCACCAGCCTGACAAAAGTTCAAGAAGTGCTTGGATAACACTCTCATGCACATGGTGTGACTCTTGGGGTGTCCTGTGTAGGGCTGGAAGTTGGACAAGAGGATTCTTGTCAGTCCCTTCCAACAGGTTATTCCATGATTCTAGTGGGTTGGAAGATGAAATAAAGGATATCCTATCAAATATGGATCAGGAGTAACTTTAGAAGATAGAAACATAATAAAATATTCATAATACTAGAAATGGCTAAAATATAATGCAATTCAATACAGAAAACTGCTATACTGTACTGTCAGGTAGAAAAAATAATCAAGATATTAACAACAAGCTGGAGCAACTGGCTAGACATCCATTCTAAAGGAAAAGTAGAAGCCTAGTGATCATTAAGAACAATGTTTAAAATCATCAGCACTGAACAGTGTTTAAAATCATTACCATACCAGCATATATAAATGATAGTGCAACCTACAAAACTTGTAAGATAATTTCACTTAGCTCTGTCAGCACTGTACAGCTTGTGACAAGGTTTCAAACAAGAAAGGAATGAATTGAAAAAAGAGTAACAGGAATAATGAGAAACCTAGAAAATAGTCAGCAAAAAGAGGCTGAAGGATTGAGTCTTAAGAAAAGAGGATTCACATAACAGCTGTCAAATAGGCAAAAGGCATCTGAAAGGTACCAGAAAAAAATACCACAATGAATGTTAAAAGAAATAATTGTCTAAAATTGCTGCAGAAAGTTATCATATTAGATACTATGCAGATTTTCTAAGAAGGGTGATGTCTTAAAACAGATTATTGGAGAAGTTTTTTGCATCTTCATAATTGTCTTTACAAGCAGGATTAGATAAAACTGTCAGGAATTACACCTGTGTAGCTCACCTTGCTTTGAAAAAATCGGTGGATCAGATGGCATCAAGCTTATTCAGTTGGGAAGCATAGTATAGACCAGCTCCAGGAACAAACCAGTGCAAAGAAACTATTGCTTGCATATATCTCATTAATTTACTGTAGAGATTGAAAGATGTGTAATGAACGAACTAGGGAGATGGCATGAAATAAAAGGAAAGTAATGCTTAAACTAGTCTATTGATCCAGGATAACTGTAGCAAAATTCTGCTTGGTACTGAGTGCATTTGTGCTCCCCTGAGCTCTTGAAAACCTGACATATGATAAATATTTTTAGATAAACTAGAGCAAAAATTAGTTGAACATATAAATGCTTTGAAATGTGAAATATGAAAAAAATCCTTAAATTACATATCCAAATCTCACATATAATTTCTTTGCTTTCTTCTGCAGAACCATCTTCTATCTGTAGAAAGACATATCACACAGAGGGACTGTGTGTGAGACAGCTGTAAATTAGATACTATTTTCAGACTTCTCAAAATGTAAAAGGAATAAAGACATATTGAAGTAGATGAAGAATTGAGTTTAACTGCGGGGCTATCATATAATAAAAGACATAAGACTGTACAGACAACAATTTCCTGATTAGATAAAAGGGAGGTATGTCCCTTCTGTGTATGACAAGCCCTGTGGAAGAAAACAGCAACAGAATTAAGATTGCATTATAAGTCTACCCCAAAAAAAAAGACAAAGTGCTTGTGCAACATTGACTTTGGCATTTCCTACCATTTTATCAATTTGCTTTTTCTCACAGACTTAATTCTGATCCTTTTTGAGAATGCTACAAGCTTGGTGCAAGGTATCATTTTTCCACAGTAGTACTGTCTTGCCACGAATATCTAGTGGCTTTTAAAAAACTAACTCAAGATAGGTAATGAGGATACCTGTGATTTTCCTGGCAAGTAAGGAACAGAAGCTTAGGAACTAGTGCCTTGAGGTCAATCTGCAGATACTCCTCTCCAACTCCTCTTTTCCATCTGTATACACCCTGGGCAGCTAGAGGTAGATATGGTACACCCCTACAGCATAAAAGTCACCAAAAATTAGCTGCCAGGATATTCCTCTAGATGTCCAATGCACACTGTGTCCATTACGTGCTTCACACCCTTGACGGAAAGATTAAAGTTTGGCCAGATATATCAACACACCCTTTTCTACAACATTAGCATAACTGTAGCATTGGATAAAGTGTGAATTCAACATTAATTAGAGTCTTTTAAAAATTTTTATCTGCTGAGGTGCTGATCCTTACAGAAATGCTTTCTAGAACACTATCATATTTAATACTGAGCATTTAGCATTTATCTCAATGACAGCTCTGTAGAAGTCCCTGATGATTTCATGCATTTAAAAATCACATAGGACATGCTATCCAATTCTAAGAAAAAATACACAGATGAATAATTAAATTCAGATTTCCCTGAAAATTATCACTTCATATGCTACAAATAGAACTGTTGAGATAATCTGGAATATCCTTTCAAGCTTACATGTTCCTACGGCAAAAATGCTCACTGCTCTTTCTTTCCTGTAGATCTTCTAGATGATCAACAATTCACGGTCAGAAGATTTCTGTATGATGCAATCAACATGATCTCTGAGAAAGGAGCTCTTTGCTAGAGTACTACAAAGATACATTTCTTCCAGTATCATTATACGTTTCATGGGTAGAAATCTTTCCCATAGAGCTGCACATTCGTGCATCAATACAGATCTGTTTTGTCTCTCTTGTTAGAGCCTGGTATCTGACAGCTGAACAGATAATATCTGATTACCAGTACTCAGTACTGCGTGCTTTCAACTTAACTTCGTGCTATTTTCTTATCCACATTTCCCATTTTCAAACTTTATTCCCATTTCATAAAGCTTACATACATTCCTCCACTCAAAATTTGCCTTTGCTGCATTTGGTGGAAATTGTTACGTGAAATTACACCTTCAGATTTGAGTCTAAGTAAAACAAGTAAAGAAACTATCTTTTTTAACTTGGTTGGTGATTCCTGTTGCCAAGCATAGGGGCAGGGTGGGCAGGGTGGGCAGGGTGAGTGTTGGTCAGGTATGTTCCAGGTCCAGTTCAACACACGCCATTACCTGAGATAGAACACAGAAGAGAAGTAAAGGACTGCTTCACGCAAAGGGCCAATTCCAGGCACATGAATCGTGTGCAGTGCTGTCACTTTAGGCTGGCTTAGCATGAAGGCTAAAATATGGCCAGAGTTAGTGATGTGGTAAACCTAATTTTGAAATTATTTTTTACGTCATTTACAAAAAAGCAAGAAGGTATAGAATTTCAAGCTAAATGCAGCTAGACATAATGCCAACATTTTCAACTAATTGAAGCTTAAGAAATGAAAAATTAGTGTGCAAATCTATCTAGGAAGTGCCACCCAGATCTACAGATGCCTTTCTTTCTTATCAGTATCCTGCTAGGCATGTGTGTAACTTCCCTAAACAATAGGAGTTTGGATAAAAACTTTTCAGCAAACAAGTACTACTATTCAAAATTTAAAAAAACTGTTAAATATATTAACCATAAAGACATGCAACTAGCATTTTTATCAGAGAACAAAAGGAACTGTGTCTATTGAAAACTAAGATCCTGAGCAAAGAAAATCTTTTGTGGTTGAAAGAGAACTGATGATACATTGTTTATAAAGCTATGAATTAGAGAATGCTATTTTCACAACACAGTGAAAACCTGTATGCACAGTTTTTTTCCTATTCACCTCTACAGCTCTTGTCTGATTTCTTCAGTGCTCTGCAGTGCAACGGCATGAAATGAAAAGCTTGAAATCACTGAAATCAGGTCAACTAGCTACTCAATCTTTTTCAGACACCCTAGAAAGCATATTAAGTCACAGAAACATGCCAATAGATGCCTACTGGGATTATTTAAATTAGGCACCTACTTATCTTTGCTTTCCTACTTAGAGGCTCCTAGAGACACATGATGCTTAGGAGCTTCTGCAAATCCTTCTAAGAACTTATCTGCTTTTAAAATCAGCCATCTGAATCTTTAGACACCTACTGAGTTTGGAAAATATACACCTCACCATCTTATTCTATACATAATGCAAACAGGCTAACTAATATTTTTTACCATTAAATATGAATGCAATGTTTAATTAATGCTAAAGCCCTACTTGAAACACACTGTTTCCAGTAAATTAAGACATAATAATGCTTTTAGTATTTGTTTAAAAAACGTAATATATTACCTCATATCCAAATTAAAATCTCAATATTCCTTGAAGACAATAAATTCTGTAAAAACCAAGATATTTCAAATACCCAAAAAATTAAAATTATGGCGTTTTAAAAAACTTATTCACAAAAGGGGTAAAATATATACAGCCATATTACCCCCAATCTTGACTTATTCCAAAAATACAAACAGTGATGCAGTTTTAAAGGGTATCAGAGGTTTTTTGTAAGCATGCTTAATACACACACAGACAAATCTCTGACATATACAAGCATATACTTAAATCCATAAATTCTGGCTCTTATTCAGAGCTCTTGCCCATATAGTCCAAACCTCAGCACTTCATCAGGCTCCTTTCAAACTTCTTCATCATCTTCATCACACCCAAGCCAGAGATGCACACAATATCACTCAATGCTGTATGTATCTGAGATCCTTGGTGTACCTCATTGCTGGCATTAAGAATTTTGCAGTTTGGAGAATATTTCTTGAGAGACAGAAAAATAACTATTGCTCAGATAAAACTAACTTTACATTTTCAAGTTGCCACTTCAAATTTGAAAAGTAGCATTCAAATAAAAATTTAAAATGTAAATAAAAATGTTTCAGTCTCCTACACAATCATCTTAAAAATAGCTGACTACATTGGTTCAAAATCAGCTAATAAAGATCATCACTGATTTTCAGCTGACATGCAAATTTCTGAGTAATGGCAATAGTAAAATAAAGTAATGGCAAAGCTATAAAACCTTACAACAAGACACAAATGGCTTCTAAAAGTGTGGAATTTTTAAAAACAATCTGCTTATTCCTTATTAACATGCATTATCACTGTATTTTTAATGTGATATGACTTTCTAAGCCATGCTGGCTGATTGCAGTACTAATTAAACAAGTTCAATTTATCCAATTATATCTAAGTTGAAATATTTATAAAGTTGCATGTGAGCTAAAATTGCACCTAAAGGGCATGCTCATTAGTCTTCAATTACAGGAAAAATAATAAAAGTACTAAAAGCAACGTGCACAGACCTAGATAGTCCATACTGGGTTATCCCATCAAAGTTTCAAAGACGTTTAAACTATTCTTTGCCAACTGTGGGGAAAAAGTAGGAAAAAAATAGAGATAGCAAACAAAAGAGAAAGCAAAGAAAGGAAAAAGAAATTTGGTAAAATTAGCTACATTTAGGTGAAACATCTAGGCACTCTTAGTTTTCTTACCAGCATATTGCCTGTACAGCCCTCTACTGCTTTTTTCCCCACCTAAAAATGTATTCTAAAATTCATTTGAACTCCAAGTGCTACATTTAATTTATTAAACAGTCCAAAATACAAGGCCTCACATGGAAACAGTGACAAAAATATTTACGAAATTCCACATCCATAATAGTTTTCACCCTGTTGGAAAAGAAACATGGTGTTGGGCAAGCTGGAGTTAATATCCTGAAGCATGACTGTTTTTCACTAGATTACATATCTGTTACTGAGCTTAAGGAGATATATCTTGTGCAGTGGCACACAGGTCTGTGCCTAAATCTTTCCACTTTGTGCTGTTAGTACTTGATTTCTAAAATATGCAAAAATTTTCCTTGTTCTGCGTCAAACACGTATGGATAAAAAGCAGGACAACACAAAACTAAGTTGTCATATGTCATGTTCTGAATAAAGAGCTGGAGTGACAAATTTGGCTTAATCAACTCTTCTTTTTCTCTCCCAGTAAGTCCATAGTGGCCTAAGATGTTACCTTTCTTTTTTTTTGGTTGACACATTCCTATGATGCAGAGGATGTACCTCTGATATTCAGTCATATGGCTAAATTTGTTTTCAATTAAATATCCCTACAGCAATTGGCTCATATTTATAATATTTCATTGTGAGCTTGCCAAAATTACAAATTGTAAAAAAAAAAAAA